>JARWLC010000002.1:108466024-108936024 GCA_033318265.1 Phyllotis vaccarum | reverse complement strand
TGTGCATGTGTGTGTGTGTGTGTGTGCACATGTGCAAGAGTGTGTATTGGAGGGAGAGCAGTACAAAAAGACTGACATATCTTTGAGAAATATGTCAAGTATTTTGTAGAAAAATTGCCTTAGTTTTTACTTGTACTGGACAGACATGAGAGAGATGAAACCTAGTGAAGAAGCATTGTAGTAATGAGGCTCTAAACACCTGTTTTGAATTATAGAATTCAGATTGGAAAGGACTTAGTCCGTAACAAACTGCAATGGAGCTAATAAGTGACTTATTAAGTAAGAGAGAAAGAACTAATTAAAGTTAGTTTCGAATGTTCTTGCTAGATAGTGTTGAGAAAAACCAAAGAAACCAGTTTCAACCAAACAGTATCCAGAATCTGCAGTTACCATCTCGGACATAGCAGTGCGTGCTGGTCCTCCCTTTGGTTAGTAGGGTGATAGCTTTGTTTTCCTTTCTCTTAAATTACACCATTGAAGAATGAGTTTCTGTGAGAAAAGAGCACAACAAAATAAGTCAGATTTGAAACATTTTGGCCAAGTTTCCTAGTCCTACCTTTCTGAGCAATTTAGGTCAATTGTGTGCTTAGTTTGAGTTGAAGTTACAGGATTGTGTGAAAATAGCTGCATCCTTAGGGGCAGATCAACACTTGAGGGAAACGTGAGAGGCTGCTTCTCTGGAAACTTGATACTTTCTCTTGCCTCTCAGTAACCTTCTCGTGCTGATGAGGAAGTCCCTGCTATCTGCAGTCCTAATTCATTTCCCCCAAGCATACTCCCACCCTGCTTCTTGGCTTTACCTTATTTGTACCCTTTCCACTCCCTTGAGTAAGGTAGCATGCTTCAAGCCACTGCAGTGACTGTAAGAATTCTGAGACCCAAGAGCTATCCCTAACGTCTTCACATGCCAGGGAACTTGCCCCTTTTGTCAAGCAACTGGTGGTGTAGTTGGGGCTGTAAGCCCTGGTGTCTGAGTTTAGGGACTCTGTCCTTGATCTGGAGAACAGCAGTTTCCTTTATCCTCTAAATCAGTGGTTTAGGGCTGTACTTCCTAAATCTTAACCTTTCTTTCCAACAGTCTTTCTCTAGATAGTATTACCATAAAGGGTCATTGCAAGACCTTTTTCATTCAGCCTATCATATGTCTATAGTACAATTAAGAAAATAGATCTATACATTGAAAATCTTTTTAAAATTTTACTCATCACTGTAGATATGGATCGAAATATTAATAATGTTCATGATTTATTAAGCAGAGAATACATTACATGTCAGAGAAATAGATGAAACTATGGGTTGTTTCTTCACAGATTATCTGTGGATAAGTAGTTCCTATAAGAGAAAAGGTAACTGCTGGTTCTGTGCTACTTCCCATTGTTACAGATGTAACTGTTGAAACCCCTGCCATATGTATAAGCATTTGTTAACTTCTCTGGATATATGATGCTCACAACCATTGGTGTATTTATAACAAAAGAATATATCCTGATAACAGCTAACATTTCCGTTACTATTTATTGATTTTCATAACATTTTAGAAAATATTCTAAACTTCATAAGATAAAGTAAGTTCTGAGTAATGATAATTAAAATAAGTTTGGGGTGTGTTTGTATGTGTAGTGTATGGATGTATACTTGTTTCCATATGTGTGTAACTATAAAAGCCAGAGGTTGTGAAACAAATATTTTATATTGTTTGATTGCATAAGTGATAGCTACCTTATTAAGTAGTAAACAGCATAGATTCTGAAAGAAATTATGTGAAAATTATTATAAAAATTTTTTCAATGTGTTTTGAAAATGTTAGAGGCCTCAAAAAATATATAAACTGAATTTAGAGAAGTGCTTAGATGTGTTCTGGGCTTGTTGGGGGGGGACTTTTCTAACTTCCTAAAGACTCCTCCTAGGGATATGTAAGCATTGGGAATAGTAAGAGGGTGGTCTGAATACTCAGTAAGGTTGGGGTCCATCCTTATCATTGGGAACTTTTCAGGGTGCCCTGTAGATGAGGGCGTGTATAAGACTCACCTGGCTACACCTCCCCAGGCTGTGCTTGCCTCTCTGTGGCTGAGGCTCACTCAGCTTCTTTACCTACTGTTATTTCTATAAGCCGCATTTTTCTGTCTCCAATGGTAACCAACAATGACTTCTTTAACTAAACTTCTGCACTCATGCCCGATTTTCATATGTAAAATTAAAAATTTGCATTTTGTAAAACATTCAATATTTTCATGTCCTAATAACAAAAAGAAAAAATAAAATTGAAAGCTTTCCATAGACTTTTGCTTGTTAGGACTAAAGCTCCCTAGAGTTCTCCCATCCGTCCGTCCTTTTAGAACTGTCTACTTTTGCCTCTGGGGTTACTCAGTTTTCTTACATTTACATAGATATGTATACACACATACGTGTGTCTGTCTGTCTGTCTGTCTGTCTGTCTGTCTGTCCTGACAAGCAACATCAGCATCTATTGAAAACTTGCTAGAAATGCAGTCTCTTGGTCATACTGAGTCAGAAAGTCTGGGAGACGTGGCCTTATTATCTGTGATCTAACAGGCCTTTCCTGTAGTTCTGGTGTACACTATGATTGAGAACCTCTGCCTTGATTCCATCTGCATGTATTGTTCACAAACTAGTGTCCTAATTCACATAAAAGATCATGCCTTCCTGACAGACTTGTACTTCTCCCCTGTACCACAGAACCTTTATGCAGCATTTACCTCTTCTGCATTTGTCTTTCTTTGAAGGTGGAGGCCACAACATAAATTACTTTTCATCTACATATAGCCTCTTCTCAGTGGTCTCTTAATAAGTGCTGATGAGCAAGTGAATGTATGCATGAATGAAGGACAGCAATTTAGGAGGAGTCTTGATCAATAAGGTCAGCTGCTGTGGAGAGATCACGGAGAATAATGAATGAAAAATCTATTGGATTTCACAGTAAGGCAGGTGTTGTTGACCTTTGAAATGCTTGCTTCAGCAGAGTGATGGGCAGGAAGTCCAAATTGCTGCAAGTTAGGGGTGTCCAACATGATAAGGACTCACACATTTGAACTATTTATCTGAATGTATAGAAACAGAATTTCACTGGATGGAGTTACTGAGTTACCTTTTTGGTTGGCAAACTAACTCCATTTAGAAGAACATAATATGTTCTTTTAATTTTAAAATTAAATGATTATAAACCTCAGAATGATATAGGATTTGCAATAAATACTTAAAATGACATTTTTCTTATTTGTCCAGCCTATGACTTTTTTCACTCATGCTGCTAAAGACATTGCTCTGTGCATTTTATTAAAAGTGAACTTTAGAATATTCCTTATTTTAATCATTATGGAAAGTATTAATTTTATTTGGACTGGGAAAGCATACCTTTATTTGAACCAGGCAGTAAGTTTGAAATGTATTTACACAGAAAAGCTCCATGATAGTGTTTCTAGTAATTCCAAAATATAGGAAAATAGAATGTATGACTGTGTCTTAATTTTTAGTTTCGATTTTCAGGAGGGAGGAAGCGACCGAGATTGAGGGAGATTGATTAATTAATTGATTGACAGATTGATTATTAGACTCATGTAACTGATACATTCTCAATCTCAAGCACACCATTAGTACTGGTATGTGGTCTTTTTCAGATAATCTTTTAGCTCAACTCATTCAACTCGTGATTTCTGTTTATTAACTCCTTTGCTAGCTACAAATTTAGAGGGAAAAAAAGAATTCCCACTAGTTGTAAATAAAATCCTGAATTTGGTCTTATTGTTCATCATCCAACCATTGTTGTGGTCAGGGAATATGACAGATTTGTTTTTCCTCAGTGACCTAACTCATACTTCTAACCATATAGAAGTTAGGCCTGAATCCTGCATATTGAAATTCAGCAGAGTTTAGCTCTGGGTTTGTACGCTTTATATTAATTAAAAAACTAACATCTTATTTTTTTTATTTCTCCATATGTTGTCAAATTTTGGTGACTCAGCTGTGTTGTGGATGCATGTGACTTATATACCAGAATTAAGGAAGCAGAAGCAGGCATATCCGAGAGTTGGAGGCCTGTTTGATCTACGCAACAGTTCCAAAGCAGCCAGGGCTATCTAGTGAATAACTATCTCAAAACAAGCACTGAACAACACCTGGGTGATTCCCCAGAAACTGGGACCATAAAGCAGGATTTATTGTTGTGGTGTAGAATCTTAACAGAATGATAATCTCTCATGTGTGTTCAGGGTGAAGAGATACCTGCTAGTCATGCTGTTTACTCTTCACACCCTTGTCTATGGCTTACCTCCTGGACTCTTGATTACTTCTTCATTGGAGTCTAGTTGGGCTTTGTCACTACTACTATTGACTGAATAGGCAAACATCATCTTGTAGGTTCTAAAGCTGGCCCTATGTCTATCTGTGTAAGTAAAGTTTTCCTGGGACATGCACTACATTCACTTCAGCTTTATGGATGTGTCATCCCTATCATGCATAATGAGTAATTATTAAAGAAAAGCTGAAGCCTACAGAGGTTGTTAATAAGTATTCGGTCCTTGTAGCATATGTTGTCACCCCTGCGGTTCATATTGTTTTCTCATACTATTCTTACTTCTTTATACATGACTCATTTGTGAAGAGTGATCATAAGCTGATGAGTTGGCTCAGCAGATGAGGGCCTTGCTGCAAGGCCTAATGATGACCTAAGTTCAGTCTCCAGAGCTCACATGGTAGAAGGACACCCTAGAAGTTTTTCTCTGACCATTACACAAACACCTTGGTACATCTGCATACTCACAAAAACATTTAATGAAAATATTATAAAGATCAAGAAATATCTGTATTTACACTATCTGCTTGCAAAAGGTATTTAGGGTGCAATGTTTTTGCCTTATATACTTTACTTATGCTTTTACAGTTATCTGAAGATCTCTGCCCCCTCCCCGTTCTCTTTCACCCTCCTCCTTTGAAACCACCAGCTTCTTAATGATTTGGAAGATGGAGTAACACTTTCTCTTTGGTTACTGAACATATCTGAATATAAGTCTGCATTCATTTTACAAAGTTGCAAAATGCCAATTCCATGCATAAAATTCAGGATTTGATGTCATATTATTTCTCTCTCTCTCTTTTCTTTTTTTGGGGGGGGTGTGGTCTGAGCACAAACACAGGCTTGTTTAATGGAGTTCAGGAGGTTTGGTGAAAGGACATAGAGGAGCAAATTTCCCTGAGTTCAACACTAGGCTCCGAGCAGATCTGCCACTCATCAGAAGGCTGCATAGGCAAACTGTACTTAAAGAACAAGATAGCAACACTCCCTTGCTGTTTGCAGCCTAAATGCCCTGTGGAGTAAGAGAAGTCTTCAGTCTGCAGGCTTGTGAATCCCTTATCTTTCCCAAACGTTAAATTAATTTTTAAAGCTATTTATTCAAAGTTGACTTAACCACCAGAATAGGCGAGATCAGACAAATCAGCTGCAAGAAATGAAGTATGGGGAAACCCGAACTCTTTGACAAAGTATTCCTGGGAGTAAATGTGTTGAATGAAGCCAGTGGGTAAATGATAAGGGCCTTTACACTGTGGATGTAAGAAAGCAATTTATCAAGAGTACATGAACTCTCTAGTGGCTTCAAGTCAGGAAGAAATAAGAGTGGAGGAGGAGTCCTAAAAATACATTAGAAATACAGAGAGAGAGAGAGAGAGAGAGAGAGAGAGAGAGAGAGAGAGAGAGAGAGAGAGAGAGAGAGAGAGAGAGAGAGAGAGAGAGAGAGAGAGACTTTTCTGCTGTGTGTATGCTTTTTGGAATCTCTCCATTATTATGCACAGGTGCTGCTATGTTGCTCAGCTTGTGTTCGGACTGGGGCATTGCTTCTGTGAGTGTTTGACACAGGCCATTCAGTAGCCAAGAATCTTTAGGGATCCTGGGTATTCTCAGGTGTAGCTGTGACTTAAGACTGGCTGCTAGCTATGTGCCTGACTTAGGTAGGAGGTTAGATGACCAACTGCTGACTTATTTGCATTTTCACTCTCTAGGGCATATACTCTGTAGTGTAGAACTATGACAGTTAATTGCAACAGCTTGTACCTCTTGAGAAGTTATGGGTGCCTTTCACTGGTCAGCTCCTGAATCTTGTAGTATTGTCTTTATCATTTACACATGTTTTCTGCAGTGGGTTCCGAGGAACTCAAACATGGATTGGAAATAAAATTCAGGATCTTACATTAAGGGTTTAAACTTTAGGGGAGAGATGCCATTTTGTAGAGCTGAGGAGAAAACACAGTTACTGAATTGTGAAATTTCTAATATTTTCTTTAAGAATGTCTGTCCTTGGCTTTCTCCACAAAATAATTCCATTAGCTGAAATCACAGAAACTTCCAGTTGAAGTCATTTGTTTTTATTTTCATCTGACACCCTTATACGAATGCTTTAACAATATAACTAAATTACTTCCGATATCACTGCTAGTGAAGACAGAACTATCCCATAGGCAAACAGGAGAGAACTTTGGAGAACTCAGGTTTTAGAAAATCTCGCTTAGCTAATTGGAGTTATATTTTTTTAGTCCACCACACAGGTGCCTACCTTCCTTATTTTTTCTAAGTTAGGCTTGGTTGTGGTTGTGGTTGTGGTTGTGTTTGTTGAGATGCTTTTCTGTATAGTCCAGGCTTGAGTTCTCCTCCTTATCAGTACTCAGAGTGCTGAGATCAAAGCTAGTTCACAGTCTTCAGCAGTGCCCGGTGTGAGCTAGTTTTTAACTCTGTGATTTAGACAGCAGTCTTCCTCTCCTTTAGGAAGTTTAGGAATTACAAGGGATGTTAGCAGAAGTGACTCGTTTTCTGTTTTAAAGGTTTGTCTTCCTAAGTACTTTGTGCTGGCTTAGGATGCTTCCTCCACCTGTATTGATATTATAGGTATGCGCCGCCATACCTGGTTTAGGAGGAGACTATTACTTTAACAAGTGATAATGATAGAGCCTGTTTTTACAGCAGCAATTTGGATGCCTGTGTTTGTGTGGGGGAATAGAAGGCAATGTGATTACTTGAACTAGAGTTTAACTAGTGAATTAGTCATATTTTTAGAAAAAGTCATAGTCATTAAAAAAAGAAACCCTCAGTGACTTTTTCTATAAGTTAAATGTTTTGTCTTATGCGGTCTTTAATTTATAAATACTATATTAAAAATGAGGCAAAACAAAAAGCAGGAGCTTTTTCTTAAATACCTATGGTTATGATCTGTCTGAAAAAATGAAGTTTGGCTAATATCCAATCATGTTTCTAATTTTTTGTTCATTCTCTTTCCTTCTCCTCACCGGGGACATTGGTGGGATGGCCACAGCCTTGGATAAGCTCAGCACACAGCACCTGTACCACCCCACTCAAGTGGAGATTGTGCAGTCCAATGTGGTGTTTGACATCAGCAGCCTGATGCTCTACGGGACACAGGCGGTGCCTGTGCGGCTAAAGATACTGCTAGACCGGCTCTTCAGTGTCCTCAAGCAGGAGGAAGTGCTGCACATACTGCACGGCCTTGGCTGGACCCTGCGAGACTATGTGAGAGGATACATCCTTCAGGTAGGAGAAGATCTGGATGCTGAACATAAGCCAGCTCTGGCTGGGTTGGATCGGATCTCTGATTCCACCTGGTTTTCTTCTTCCTCTCATATATCCAGATAGTATACTCTCCTCTGGTCAGTGAGTCGGAAGGAGAGTTATGTCTGTGCGCTATAATCAGGTCTCAACAGTATGTAGTGGAAGTAAAAGTGGTCTGTTGACTAGTGCCGCTTTGTGTGTGCCTTTGAGCTCAACTCTGGGTCTCCAAAGTAGGCTGGCTTTTTTTGTTTTATACATACATACATACATACATACATACATACATACATACATACATACACACCCATACACACACACATATATATATTTGAGACAGAGTTTCTCTCAAAACTGAGAACTGGCTGTCCTGGAACTTGATCTGTAGACCAGGCTGGCCTTGAACTCACAAAGATCTTCCTGCCTCTACCTCCAGAGTGCTGGATTAAAAGAGTGTCCTGCACTGCCTGGCTCAAAGTGGGCTGTCTTACTTCCCTCACTCAGTCTTGTTTTTGAAATACATATCTTAACCATAAACATGAAGCAGCAAGCATAAGCATGGCAAGTCTTCAAACTCTTGAAGCCTACCTCCAGTGACATGCTTTCTCCCATACAGCCACATGTCCTAAACCTCCTCAAATGGTACCAGCAACTAGGCAACCAAGTGGTTAAATATGTGGGCCTGTAGGAGACATTCTCATTCAGACTACCGCGGTTTAAAAGGTATGTTACATCATTCTCTGATATGTCCCAGAATAAGACTATTTCAGTGAAGCAAATTGGCAGATAAGCCTTAGGAACCAGCAGTATGAAGGAGTACAATAAAGAATAAAGAGCCAGGACAAAGAATGCACTGAACCAGTTCCAGTCACTGTTTATACTAGCTGAGACCTGGAGTACCAAATCTTCCTGCAGTAGCTGCCACATGATTGTTAACATCTCCTTTGAATACATTTTTTTTCCTACAAAAAGAAAAAAAAGAAAAGAAAAGGAAGGGGGAGGGAGGGAGGGAGGGAAGGAGGGAGGGAGGGAGGGAGGAAGGAATAAAACTCTTGCAGATGTCTTCCTGGAGTTGTTAACTTAGCTTACAGTCCCTTTTTTAAAGGATGTTATCTGTCTAGTAACATCTTCATTGTCCATAACATGGTGCTTGCTTACGCATCAATACTGTATGTCAGCATCATGACTGGCTTTTACCTTAGATAACCGGAACATTTGTATTGGGTCTTCCATTCAAACAGGCAGTATGAACATGGCTATACTGGCCTACTACCACAGCAACTCTCCATTAACTCCTGTCACATTTTGATATAACTTAATAGAGCATCTGCTCATTTCTCTGTGGCCTTAGAACACTGCTGTTTTCTACTGTTCTAATTTGAGCAGAGCTTTTGTGAAATTATGAAATAATTATTTAGGTATTAATTTCCCAATATTTTATTATGTCTCTATAGTATAGAAAACGTACTTCTATTGAATATACTGTAGATTTTATTTTGTATAAGAGAGAGTTACAAGAGAAGATATGAAAGAAAATGTCAGCAAAAAGTCTCAAACCAACATATATGGTGTGTGTGTGAGTGTGTGAGTGTGTATGTGTGTGTGAGTGTGAAGCCTATTAATAGGAAATGTTACATATAAAGAATAATTTCATTAATATAATTAATTTTCATTAATAAAATTTTTAATGAATCTCCAACTCTCACATTTTAATGTAGAGTCTTCTTAAGAGTCTAGAATTGATATATTCAGGAAATTATAGATTTTGTATATTAGAGGAACTCTCAGCTTAGTTTCTGTCTTCTTTTATTGATAGAATAGATGTAATATTGATTTTCTTTAAATGGCATGTTCTGTCATTTAGTATTTATCATGTACTTGCTCTGTATAAAGCACTTCTGGGGTATAAAAGCAAAAGGTTACAGGACACAAAAACATTAAAAAAATACTTATTGAGAAAACATTCATTTGATAAAAAACAAAAGGAGTTGGGCTATAAAAATATTCCCTTTCTTCTAAAGGCTTAGACCAGTACTTTAGAATTATATGTGGTAATGATGAGCTATGAGCAAACAACTTTGAAATAATTATATGTAACATTTTTGTACAAGTAGACTATAAAATGTTCATCTGAGAGCTGGGGAACCCTATAATGCATTATTAGTGCACAAGTCATTTTATCTGGCTAAAACTCAATTGTCTTGTAGCCCTTAAGGCATCAATTTTAGCATTATTGCTCTCAACAACAGCATATTGAATATTATGTCAGTTAAAGGAGAGTAATTATCAAGGAGAGTCAGGGTGGCTGTTAGTCTCACCACATATTGACTTGGTTAGCAGTTGGCTATAGATTGTGTTACTGGGCAAATGAAGATGTACGGTGAGTTGAACTGGTCAAGCCAGGATATTAATCTAACTCTCTCTGGACCTAAACCTACATTCTGTTTGTATAGCCAGTTACAGCTACTCCTAACTTCAGCAAGAGTTTTGAATGTAGAAGAGGGTATGTCATCCTTTAAAAAAGTGTGCTTGAGGGAGAAGAGCAGGTCATTCAAAACTCAGATGAAACCCATCATTTGTGTATAATGTTCAAAGGAAAAGGATGGTAACAGGGATGCCACACAGTCATTGAAAAGCTTGGCATATCTGTTGAAGAGCTTTTTTCTTAGGTGACATCCAAGTAAGCCAACCAGTTGAGTATAAAATGCATGGCACAAATTGGACCACAACCATGTAAGCAGGTGGGCCATCTCCTAAAAGTGAAAATCCCAATGTTCAATGTAGTAGATAATGTCTTTGCTCAGAAAAAGAGAGACAGAGAGAATGTTCTGGATCTTAAATGCTAAAATATAAATATAAGGTAGCATATTTTTCTGCTACTAAAGAATAATTATAACAATTACTATTATTCCAGGTCATCCTTTACAGACACCAATAAAAACAGTGGCCTCTCTTATCATCTTGTTCCTCTTCTTTTCCGTCTTTAAGTAGTAACACAGATTATCGTTGTTTAATTTAGTCATTTAAAAAATAAAAAATTCACATAGTCTCTCTTTAGCTTGAACCTATAGTTAACTAGCCTAGGTACATGTAGCATCCTGTTTTGGAAATCTCCCCACTTGTAAGCAAGCCCTTCTACAATTCTCAGAACCAGCTGAGACTTTCTCAATAGTCAGCTGAGTGTCAGCAGCCTGTGCTCCAGCATCACTGATGCTCTTGAAAGTCACTGGGCGTTGATGGAGCAATGTATTTCTAGAATCTCTAAAAGGCTGACTTCAGTCCAAGGCTAGTTTTAGATGTGGGAGGAACCACATGCTGGATCCCCTCCTGAGCACTTATGCACATTAGTATAATAAAAGCTCTGAGACCTTTAGAGGGAAATATCTCTTTCTCAGCATGGGGTTCATTTAGGAAGGGTTTCTTCTATCTGCAAGGCCCCACTGTTCTGCCTGCATGGGTAATTTCTTCCCTTAGAGAAACCTGTTGAAATCCAGTTTTCACCAGGACTAGCTAGAACAATGGGGCCCTTCTTTTTCTGTTGTGCTTTTTATCACAAGATTGCTTCCTTCAAGCTCCCACCACAGTTAAAATATCTCTCCTGCCATTGCTATAAAATACTACAAATTCACTCAGTTCATATCCATTGCTATCAGATATGCTTAAATTTACAATATAATGATATCTTACTGTAGAACTGCAATACACAACAATTCTGATTGGTCGAAGGGCCCTTAGTCTTTCTTCTGACTTACGAGGGGCTGACCCAACAGCTACAGCTGTTAGTAGCAAGAAGCGAAGGTCTCCAGGTTTCCTAGACAATAATAAATGGCTTTTGGTATCTGTATGGTAGAAATGTCAATACTAAACAAATACATATTTATATGACCCCATGAGAATTCAATGTTTATTCTTTGTATCCCCATCCACTTTCTCTTTGGTACATTGAGGTTCAAATGTTATGTGACTTTTTTATGATCACAGTAATTTCCAGTTGACATAGTAATGTATGGTGTGCTTCCTCAGTGTAAGAACGAACCACTTATCTCTTGTTCCCTTCTTAGCCCACACCCAGCCCACATGTTGGCCATTTCCCAGTGTTCTTCTTGGGAAGGCAGATTCATGATTTGGATTCCTGGCTTAAAGTCTTATCAGGAGTATGAATTTAGGCCTCTGCTTTTATTTAACATAGTCCATCACCTGTAAAATAGCATCATAAGAGCACCTCACAGCTTTGTTATGAAATAAAAGTAAGACAATGCACATGAAGGACTCCTAAATCCAGCCAATGAAGGGTTAATATGATGATTAAAAGGAGATGAACTATTACAGACTATTGCCTACCTGTTTGGTTTTTGTTAATAAAGTAGCCTTGAATTTTGAAATTCTGTATTTCACTGTGCCCCTTAAAGCAGAATGCTTCTGTCTTAAATCAATCACATGTACAATTGTGCGTGCACTCAGACACACAAGCATGCATAGGCATGTGAACATAACTGAATGTAAATGAGAGTCAGAAGAGAATAGTAACAGAGAATCTGGACTCTGCAGTTTGACAAACTTGGTGTGAAACTTGGTTTCACATTTGACAGCTGTTATTTAAGAGAGATATAACATAGCAATATCACTTTATACATTTATAAATACTGTAATAGAGAAATTATATTTAAATATATCATAACTATCCCACAGCACACTTTATGAATAATTGTTACATTGTGCACATTCACATATGCGCCTTTTAAAAGAAATGTCTATGAGACACTAATGGAGTTGGCCACTCCCCCTTCAGGAGTCCAGGACCCTGGATAAGTGTCTTCTGACCTTGTCAGCTGACACCTGAATCCCACCACATCTCTTTGTTTTGTCTAACTAAGGAGGTTTTAAACTAAGACTATATACAATAGGAGTTATTATGAGGTAGTCTCTAGGAGAGGATAAGGCACAAACTATAATTAAAACAACATATATAAGGTATATTATATATTTATAGAATATTGGTAGATGGTAGGTAGGATGTATGCTTGATCTAATGGTTAGGATTTGGCTCTCTCACCGCCGCGGCCCGGGTTCGTTTGCTGGTCAAAAAACAACAACAACAAAACAAAACAAAAAAACAAACAAACAAAAACCCCAAAAAACCCAAAACCCCAAAATCCCAACAGCCCCTTTTTAATAAAGTTGGCCACTCCCCCTTCAAGAGCCCAAGACTCTAAATAAACGTCTTTAAACCTTATCAACTGACACCTAAATCACAACACAAGACACTGTTCCTTCGATACCACTACTTCAGCTATTTTGGTAACTCTCTGAGTCCCTGGTGCAGGATAAATGAAACCCGTTAAAAATGATTAGAGTAGGCTTTTACATGAAATAAGAGTCAGGTAGGTGCTCAGTGAAAGAGCACTTGCCTAGCATGCACAAGGCCCTGATTTCAGTTCCCAGTACTAAAAAATAAAATAGGCAGATTTTTAAATGAGCATTAGGTAGCCTTACAAACTTTCAGGGAATTTCAGAAGCAGAAAGAAGAAAGCACCTATATGTAGTTCCTTTAAGTAGACTTGTAATCAACTAATTACTGTGTACTATATCCACCAGAACAGGTCTTTCCAAAAGCCCATGTGATAATGTAATGAGCAAGGCAGCCATGAGCAAATGATGAGAAGGAACTTATTAGATGAAAACTCAGAGAATGCGCAAATAACTTAAAGGAGGGATAATGTGAACCCAGGTAAAGATAGAATAAGCATCATAATCCATACGAAAGTTGTCTTTGTATCCTGTCACCAATTTGTGAATCTTTTTCACAGAGGAAGAGCATATGAATAAAAGGTCAGGATCCACCTGTTTTTGGCAAGGGCATGCAGAAGACAGATGATTAGGGTAGTGTCTTATATTTAAATTGTTTTTCAGAGTACCTAGGCCATCTATAAATACCCTGTCAGTCCTCCTAGCCTCCCTATTAGAAAGTTTGGGAGACTATTATCCCCAGTTTTAAAGTTACCATGACTAAAGGCCTTAGGCAGACTTGGAGCTAGAAATTGAATACAGGAATTTTGAATCCCTTGGGAAAGCTCCAACTGTTTGAACAATGAAAACCAAGTCTGAAGACATAAGGGTTCAGCTTGATGTTTTATGTTCACAGCTAAAATGAAAATAGTCTGCCCTGTGTCATAGAACCAAATAGCTCACCGAATTCCAGGATGGAATGCTATGACTCCAGCAATAGGGCTGTGTGTGTAGAGCACAGAAAGAGGCTTCTACATTCAGCAGAAGTAGAAGTGACTTTACCCTTCCCTAGCAAGTTGCATTTGAAGAACCAGTTCAGGTTTACTTGGACGCGCACACACTGTTTGGTTTGTGGAGACAGGCTTTCTCTGTGTAGCCTGAGTGTCCTGGAAGTCTGTAGACCAGGCTGGCTTTGAACTCTGTTATACCTTCCTCTGCCTCCCAAATGTCGGGATTAAAGGAATGTGTCGCCACCACCTGACCTGCATGTTCTTTTAGATGGCATTGATTAAAGTCTTATTATCTCCAGAGTAGCCCTTTTATATATTCTTCAATTGATTTAAAATGGACAACTTCTGAACTTTGGGGTAAACCTCAAGTCAGCCACCAATTAGCTTTCTAACTATGCCAAAATAGCATGTCCATCTGTCTCATTTTCTTGGCAGTATCTTCTTAGAAGGATTTTCATAATGAACAGATGCAACATTGTAAGTTCAAGGTGTAGCTCAGTAAATTGAATTCTTTAAGTACATCAGTCCCTGTCTCCACCCTTGTTTCTAGAACAAAACATATTTCAGACTGGACAAACATAACTAAAGATACATTTGTCTGATTCATGTATGATATTGGCTGACAGTGATCAGAAAGCAGTGTGGCTACTGCCAAGTGGAATTAGTTTGTAAAGACTTGTTGAAACAGGCAGTTCGTAGGAAAAAGGGATGGAGGATCTTTCTGCCATACAAGAAAAATACTATGTTTGAAAGACATATGAATAAATTTGTGGGGAAATTGATTGCACTATCTGAATGTGGGGTCTGTGGGCATAGATTTTGATTTGTTGAGATGCTTGTATACCTAAGGAAAATGATTCTGATGGTTCTCTAATCTGGGAGTGTTACCTTACCACTGTGGTTGTTATTATCTAGGAAGTGTTTCTGAATATTGGTGGCAATGGAGTGACTTGCTCACTGTTCTCACCCCTCCCTGTTAGCACTTATGCTCCTTTACTCAAAGGGGCGTGAAGATGGGAGACTTAGAGAGTAGAAGAAGCAGATAAGTATACATAAGAGCAAGGATTGTCTTGTACAACTACACCAAAGTAGAATTCAGAAACCACACAAGATACTGATCAAGACAAATTTTCTAAACAAAATTCATTGTCACTTTCCTGCGCGATTCTTATATAGAGAAACCAGATAAAACCCATTTCAGACTTAGCTAAAGGCTCTATGTTTCTTTATTGTTTTGTAATTTTCTCTAACAAAGCCATAATAACAGTGTCACAAGGCAGCCTTCTAGGTAGCATGAGTAATGTGGTTTTGTATTTTCTATTTTTATTTTAATATGCTTTCCCTATTGTGGATTTTTTCATTTTGTTTTGTGTTAAAGTTAGCATTAAGCAAATGCATTAATTCAAGCTGTGGTATGTTCTGCATTTTCTGAAATAGAGCTCTGAAGTAAAGCTCTGTTGACAATAAGCACTTCTGTATCCGTAGAGTGCAGTATCCCCTGACAATATTGGCTCATGATAAGAGTTACCCAGAATTTAAAGAAATTTGCAGTAAATAATAGAATACTCCATAGGTTTTGTCTCTAGAGCACCTGTTCATATTAGATCTCTTTATTCATAGTTTGTTGATAATACAAAAATGGAGGAGTCGGAGAAGCACCTGAAGTTGCCTCATTTATGTGCTTGTGTTTAAATACACAGTCATGGTTAGATATAAATGAACAATAAGATATGTTCAGATTCCTCCTCAAAGAGTAATTAAGAACTCCTTGCCTCTGCTGTGCCAGAGTTTGAGTTCATACCAAGTGTGTTCCATTGAGTCAGCCATCACTCTCTCACCAGCGGGATTGCTGAGCCACGCACTGACATGTGAGGGAATGTCTGTCTTGCAGTAGCCATGGGTCTGTGCCAGATTTTGAGATCTGTAGGGTCAGTACTGGAAGCTTTTCAATTCTGAATCAGTCTCCTAGTTTATAATAGCAGAGCCAGGGAAGCCGGTTGAATCTGTGGCCAAAACCATGGTTTAAAAAAAAAAAAAAAAAAGAAAGAAATTCCCTCCCTTCCCTTTCTTGCAATGCTTTATTGCTTTAAAATATGAGTATCTCTGTCCATTGATCCTCTGGTGACTTTCTGCTGGATTCAAATTATGGTTTCTTAGGTGAAAAGGTCAGCGTGTTATTCACTCAGCCACACATCGATGGGGAGTAACTGAAAGCAGTACAGGACATTTCAACATCACTAGGCCTAGGGTACCTGAAGGAAGTGTATTTCTTTCCTGCCTTCACTCTGTCTGCCATAGAAAGAGGGCGCCCATCTTATGGTGGTGGGGGAGGGTTCTCATTGGCAATGTATTAACTGCTGCAAATCCATGGCCGTAGGGTACGTAAGAACCCTGGAGAATCAAGCATGTCATCTCTGTAACATCACCTGATTTAGTGCTTTTTTTCCTCGGGTCTGCAGTGTCTCAAAGGGCCTTTTTCCCTTGCAGCACTGATCTTTCAATGAGGTGCTAGTGTCTGTCCTGAGCAATAACAGGGAAAAACCATGAAGTGTGAACAGCTCTTATTAGGGGGGTAAATGTCATTAACGCCTTTGTAGCCTTCTCTACAGCCTGAATGCTCTTGTCAAGAGAGGGACTCACTGAAGCCTTCTTTAAATCATAGGAACAGAGTTTCAGATGCTGAAGTTTTACATTTTAATTAAGCAAGACCATTATCCCCTTTGGTGTCTGTTTTTGTAATCAACTATACCTGTAGCCTTAGAACAGTCCTCTATGATAAAGCTGGAAAAAATTATTAATGGAAATTATTTTAGCGACTTGAGAAACAGTTTACTCAGTCAAAGTTTATGTAATCTTTGGTGGGAGCAGTGCAGGTACCTCTTGCAGTTTTGGTGTATCTCTAGATACACAGACCTATATGCTCATGTAAAATGCTTATTTATATATGATACGAGAAAACACTACCATGTAAAGTTTATGAGCCTAGATTAGTAAAATGTTTAAAGCATCTAACATTTCAATAATGGTTTTCATTGTTTTCTGTATGTACACAGAAATGTTTCTGTGACCATTAATATTCTATGTATTTTTTTCAGTTTTTGGAAGCAAAATTTTTATAGACAATAATTTGCTTTACTCCAACTCTTCTATTAATTTCTGACTCATCTTGGCTATATCTTTGAATTTTAAATAAAAAGAGTTACATGGTAGACAAGTTAGGGAAATAAAATACCTTTTGCTCTGGGAATAAACTTTGATAAAGAAAAATATTGTAAACACTGTTAAAACATGGTAAGTTAATCCAGAAAAGTTAGAGGCAAATAAGAAATAAAAATAATTATTTTGGTGCATGTTGCTAACTTAGAACTATATACCTTAATATGTTTATTTAGAGTATAATTTTTAAAGTTTAATCTTTCTTTGCTCCTTTTTTTAAAACTCGATTTTTATTTGTTTTGTTTTTATTTTGCTTATGTTTGTGATTTTTGCTTCTTCTTTGTAAGACTGAAGTAACTGAATTCATCCAGCAGACCCTGCAGGGGCGCTGTCTATAGGTGGGGCACAGACAACACATTCCCGCTTTAGCTTTCAGTGCTGGGGGGGGGGGGTGACTGTGACTATAAACAAAGAGGAGCAGTGATGACAAGCCACACTTTGTAACACATCTGTAAGCCAGCTCTACAGCTAGAACAACAAGTGACTATTAAGTGGACTCTTTGGACATATTTCTAACTTTCTTGAGGTTTAAACCTTCCTCAGATCCCTTGGTTCTATTGTTAGTTTAGACTCTGCTATTAAAGGACTCACAATCAAAAATAACTTTGAGCCCACCTCTATATTTTGAATTATATTTATTTTGTTTTGGTTTAATTAGATTTTGCTGTCTGTTATGAAAATATCCACCTATTTATCAAACTATATTTACTTATTTCCTGTCTTTATTTTTTAACTCATAAATGATTTGACAAGTCAATGAACAAAAGTTCCCATTTCAAGGAGAATGCGAAAGTAATCCATTTGAGCTCAGAGAGAACCATGTGGAGAAGGTGCTTATGAAGTCATTCATTTAGGACAAGGTGAAATTGCTGTTGCCAATGCCACATGGGGAGAAATCGAATCAATTTGAATGTAGATATTTACATTTATAGTGAACATTATTATAAAGAACAAAACTTTGGAAGTAGCCTATATTCTGCTTGGTAGTTTCCTTTGCTCCATGTGTAAAATTTTAGTTACCTGAAGCTTATGGTGTGAGGAAGTTATAGTGCACATAATTAAGAAAGTGACAGTCTAGTGCCAGTAGGGGATTCCTAAAGAAACTATTCTAACATTTTGGGGTCTTAAATAGCACCATCTGCCTCACCTGCCCCTTTCCCTCTGTTCTACCTCACACCCAGATCCAGGCTACTGATAGATAAATTATACTTTCTAAAGTTCACCCAGATCCAGGCTACTGATAGATAAATTATACTTTCTAAAGTTCACAGTTTGGGATAACTTTGATGACTGGAATATAAAAATTATCAAAGATGTACAGCAACATTTCATGAATATTCTCGAGGCCCTAGATGGAGGAGGTTTTACTGCTCTATATTTCCCACATAGAAGAGTATTTGGACCCTGAAAGGCACACGCTGGAGTGGACACGTGTAAAAGGGAACTTGCTAAAGAATGTTGTAGAGTAGGCTTTCACTTACGATTTATTTACCAGAGGCTAGTGATTTGAGAGCCCAAACAGTAACCTGGCTATCAGTTGTAGTCTCCCAGACCCAGGAAGTGTCTGATGATTTAAATTTCACAAATGTTTAAGATTTGCCTATACCTCGGTCAAATATATCTTGTCATAAGTCTGGTAGCCATTATTTCAGTGAGGTTTGAACTTTTATTATGATTCCTGGGTTGCATTTCTTTATGAAGGATAGTGCATGTTCTCATTCATGCTTGTATAAAGTCAAGGGGGCAGAATTTGAATGCCGTTGTTACATAGTGACAAAAATGTGTTATTTCTCTACAGCATTCTCAATTTTTTGTTATATCTGTATGTTCTTATAATCACTTTCACTTACCTGAATACTGAGGAAGTGTTATAAGGATCTTTTTTTAAGTGTTTTGAATCAGTTTCATGGAAACTGAACAAACTTGGGTATTGAATAAATTTGGACCTATGTACATGTCTAAAGATCACTAAAATTCAAGTAATGTGGTTTAGAATGGCATTCACAAAGCTGAAGCATATTTTCCTGTGGAATAAATAAACAAGTGTATAAATATCTTCCCCTGTATAAAGTTGTTAAAAACTTAAGTAATTGGATACAATCTGAAACCTCTAAATGTATTGAATGAATATTTTTTATTTAGAATAAAATTATGTAAAGTGTAACATGGTTTTTGCTTTTATAGAGCTTATGAGTGTGGTGTAAATTGGTAAATAAGACTATATATACATGATTTATTCACTTACATTTTTTTGTTGTTGAAGATGTTATACTAAGGACTAGTAATTACCTATGTTTGGTAGTAACAACCTTGAGGGCACGGTGATTAAACTTTTAATTTTTAATACAAATTTGATCTATAGCAGACATTAAAATATGATTTGGAAAATGTTCACCAAATACTCTCTTATTCATTTATCAAATATATGTTGGAAAGTGTAAAAATAGAAGATTTTTCTGAAAGGTAATTATGATTAGATTTTTTAAGAATTTCTCTTTTAAAACAAAGTGTAGTTTGAGTTTGACTCTAGGCAGCATTTGTAAGCTCTAAGTAGAGCTTCAGTTAATGCAGCAGAGACTATGGATAGGGCTGAAATAAAGGGCTGATGGGGATAAATGGATTCTGTAGTTTATCTTTATGAAATTAAGAGAAAACAAATCCAAAACCAAAGACTAGGAATCTATATTAGACTAGAAATATAGTTTACACAGCTCAGCTAAATAGTGATATGAAGGACTGAAGAAAGAGATTTTTACAGAGCTTAATAGCAAGCAAGCACACATGGCAGTTATAGATACATATTTGTAGAATTTTACCACATTTTTTCTTCTTTCTACAATGTTGTATATTGTGAAGAAAGTCTATACAAGTACAGAATATCCTTTGAAGGCTTTGAAGAGGGTTGGTATGAGGCTGGAAGAAAGGCAGCAGCTTTAGTGTCAACATGACTGAGGGTGGCTTCAGTGAAAGTTGATGCTTTCAAATGATCATATTAGGCATGAATCGTTCTATGCAAATTATCCAAAATTTACTAGCTTAATAAGGGTAGGGTAAGTGGGCATCCATGTTATGTAGACATTGACCAGGGCCTGGTAGTCTAGGATGGCCTTACTTGTTGTTAATAGTTGTTGGTTAGGACACCAAGGTGATTGGTCTACTGATGACTGTTTGTAGGTCAGTCATAGTTCATAGATGCACGAACAGTTCTAGGGTCCTGAGGAATAGCAGGAGAGGGAAGCTCAAATGTGTAAGCCCTTCCTAGTTACTGATGCCCTATTAATGAAAGTCAAATCACAAATATATGAGTGGGAGTTGGTGAGGTGGGTCCCAAGACATAGGCATGGGGATGGGAGGGCCTGAATAGTGGTCATTCTAGAGCCTTGGGAAGCTTGTTGGTAATTATGCCTACATGGAACTAAACCCATGCCAGGATGTCTTGTTTGGAATCTGTCACTGTATTTGAAGTAGAAATAATGCTGACTTTAGTAGTGGTGACAGGGAGAATTAGATGCAGTTGATGAGAGAGATTTAAGTTCTCGCAGTCAGATTCCTGGCATCAAGGTTGAACACATGGGAATCTAGACAGCCTGTAGGATTGTAGTTTAACCATATCTTCAATGGCCTCAAACATCTATGCATACTTCATAAAATGCCCCTCATTATCCAAATGAGAAGGAGTCTTCAAATTTCCTTTTAACTTACTTACAATTAGTATCTTTATTCTAATACTCATCCCTCTTTTAAAAAAATCTATTTTCTAGCTTATGCTACTCTTCAGCTCAGTAATCCTGCTTCCTCAGCACTAGATTGTAGACATGTACCACCACCTATTTTCTTTATGACATCATCCTTGAAATGGTGATCAAATTTCACTAAGTGTTTTTAGTTCACCTAACAACACTCGGGCAGTTTTAAAACATAAACAAAAGGCCCCAAAGTTTGCATTTCCTATTTTTGTCTCTCAGAACCAAGCAATAACCTAGGATTCTGAGATTATTTTTCTTAAAATTTGGAAGTATGTCAACTTTGACCAAAGTTGAAAAACAGAAAATCATTTTACTTTCCAAGTTTATTGAGCTAGAGTATATAACACTTTAATGGCCTTTCTTTGACAGTTGCTTTGCAGTAAAACATTTAAACACCTAAAAATTATATGTATTTTCAGAAGAAATCACTTGTAAGTTACTTATGGAAATATATAAATGTGATTGTCCTAATATGCGACTAGGAAATTAATTTGATTACAGCTTTTTTTGTACCACTTATCCATAAATGGAGAAGACTATTTTTTAATGTAATACTTTAAAAAATGTATATGTTTTTGGTAAAACAGGTTGGTGAATATTTGCTCTTGAAGGAAAACATGTACATTATTACTTAAATAAATTATAGGCTACAAACTGCTATATAGAGCAGATGACAGAATTAATTTTGTTTTATAGTATGGTATCTTTAGCAAAAAAGAATAAAGGAAACAAAGTATGAATAAGGAAGAGAAACACAGGCAGATGTTAAGAAATGATCTCCTCCTGGTTCTTTATGATGAAAAACAGTGTGACCTTGTGAGCACAGAGAGAAGTCAGACAGTCTGGTTGAAGTAACGTGCTCCATTCCTGCATTGCTCCTGATTGATTCCCTTCCATGGTCAGTTTCAGGAACTTAGATCAAGGAAGAACACTTACATTTGATGATGCCAGGAAAGCTTCATGGGGAAGCAGCCAAATGAGGATCCTCTGATAGCATACATTTGCATCGAGGAAAGGTTCTGCTTAAATAGTAGCACTTTGTTCATTGGACTTTGTTTGAGAGCACTTAAACAATTATTGATTCATTTGCCGGTCACAAAGCCTGCCTGTGTTAAGCAGACTTGAGTGTTTAAAAAAATATACTTTAGAAGTCTGACATTTTTTACAGTTATATTGAAACCTCCTGTATTACTACTAATAAGAATGGTTGTCTCAAAAGTTGGTTTTTAGATGGTTTCTCACTAATAAAATTCACTTCTATAAAAATTTGCCAGCTGCTATCAGAAGATCTATAAAACATACGTGTTTGACTCTGGTACCATTTACTTTGCCTTTTTTCTCCTTGTTTGCATTCATAAGATTTCTGAGTGGCTGTTTTCTAACATAGTTAGATTCATATATTTATTTTTCATACACGATTTACAAATAGTAGTATTAAAAATATGTTTATGTTTATCAATAGAAATTCAAAGATGCAAATGGGCACACACACATATATACATATATATATGCATGCATGCATGCAGGATCCTCTCCCTACTCAGACATAAGTTCAAGAGCATGAGTATTGATTCATTCTGATTGACACCTCTTCAGCTGTGCTGTGTGTTTAAAGGAGAGTAATTTATCTGAGTGTTGTTTACCTTTAGCTCACAGTGAGCATCTTCCCCACTGTCTTTGCTTCAATGTTCTTTCACCTTTTCATACTTGTTTTCTTTTGTTTTACCACAGATCAGTGTACAACTTTTAGGGTTTGCTAATTGGTTATAACACACAATATTCCAGGCATGTACAGAAATAAAATCCTATGGGCCTGAGACTTAATCTCGATATTTATTTCCAAAGGCTGTGCAGGGTGTTTCTGTACAAGACACAAACCAGATATTTCACTTGTCATATCTAATGTTTTTCATATCCAGAAATCACACTCCATGCTATGTTTTACAAGACTTCCTAAAAATAAGTGGTCCAAATAGAATACATATTTTTTAAATCTGGCGTAGCAAAATTATCTTTCTGTTCCCAAATGGGGATAGATGGGATTATAAAACTTAATAAGAATGCATTTTCAAATGAAGTCTATGGTCTGAAATTAGACAACCATCTTTTACTCAGTAGAAATTTGTGCTGGTTACATTATGTTGGCTAAACGCTTTCTAGCAGCCTTTTAAGTGAGAAGGGACCTGGTTTACAAGTATTTGCTAATTTTGGTAGAAATGACCACTTGATTTCAGGCAGTCACTCTGAGATGCTGTGAAGTTAGAAAAAAAAGCTTCATATATACATTCTGTTGTTTCGGACAGGGTCACCTGTGGCCCAGGTTGGCCTCAGTCTCACTATGTAGCCAAGGAACTTCTGGTCCTCCTGCCTTCACCTACCAAATGCTGGGATTACAGCTGTGACTCTCAATCCAGGTTTGTATATGCTGTATAAAAGTATTTCCAGGAAACTGCACTAGTCAGTTACCTCAGTAGCACGAATAAATGTTAACACATAGTTAAATAGTTGGAAGTAAAGACTTGCATGGATCTTTTACCCTGGTTTTTAAATTATTGAAAGTTTATTCATTTAATTTTAATGATGTCTCCGGACACTAAGCTTATAGAATTCCTGAGCATACCATAGATATTTGTCATGGCTGGAACGAGCCAGCCCTGGTGGACCATGCATCAAGCCATTTCTCATGAGTGGCAGAGCAGGGACATGTGCTCAGCACTGCTGTAGAGAAGCTGTATATCTGAAAGGCGGCTCTTTCTTCTTTAACTTCGAATCATTAAACACCACCTGGCTCTATAAATTTTGGTATTTGCTAATACAAGGCCTTGGATGTAAATTAAATTCTATAATATTTTATTGAAAGGGCAGAAAAATATTTAAGTTTTTTTTTAATTAGTCTGATTGATTGATTGATTTGTTTGTTTGTTTGTTTGTTCGTTTGTTCGTTCGTTCGTTCATTCATTCATTCATTCATTCATTCATTCATTCATTCATTCATTCATTTATTTATTTTGGTAGGGCCAGATGAATAGTTGAGGCTAGTTTTGAACTCAGGATCATCTCATGTCTGCCTGTATAGTGCAAGAATTATAGGCATGTACCACTCTGCTTAGCTTTTAACTATGTTTTTATTTTCTCTCTTTTTTGGCCAGTATGTACCTTATAATTGACCACTAATATATGTTTATTTTCATGCTTCACTCAGTAGTTTCTATAGTTGATATCCCAAAATGCAACTCCAGTAGCAAGGATAAGCTATCTAAATAGTTTTAAGAGGCTATGTTAATAGTGTACACATAACAAAATAAATTATTTTACAAAATAAAAATAATTAAAAAATTTTTAATATAAACTAGCAGCAGAAAATAATGAAATAGCATTAAATTAAAGAATGCCATGTATCTAACAGGATTTTAGGTGTGTGTGTGGGATGGGAAGTTCCCTCACTAAACTTGTTTCTAGACTGACAGCTAGCACACTCCAGCAGTCTCCTCCCAACCCCTTCCCCAAACACTGGGTTACAAGTATCTTAGCTGCCTGACTTCCTCAATGAGTGCTTGGGATTCAAACTCAGATCCTTATGTTTCCATAGCAAGCACTCTAACATCTCTTACATGCAACAACATCTTTTCAGACTCTTAGATGTTATTCTCAGTATTTCCTCTTATTTAAGAACATATAAAGTAAATTATTGCTATATATTGCTATGATGGCTTATTGATTACATTATTGTATATCTGAAATAAAAATTCATGTTAAAAATACAGTTTTTGTTTGGAGGCAATGCAAAAGATCTTTAAATAGGTTAATTTAATGGATTTTTTTAAATTGCTGATATGAATTATTAGGAAGAAAATTAGACATATTCTGTATGTAATTTTTGAGTATTAATTCTGACCAGATATTTTTATTGAAATAGAACCTACAGCTAATTCTCTGAAGCTATGCTTATATACAAGACAATTACATTTGTAATCCATCAGACTTAACATCACAAACTAATGTCTCTCGGCAGCTTTTCTTTAAAAATAATACTAATTTAGAGACTACCCCTCCCCCAACTCCAAGACATAGCCCCAAATAGAAATCTGCTCTAATCTCTTGGTGCCAGTTTCTTGACATGTGGGGGTGTGGGGTGGGCAGGAAGCTGGGGTGAGAATACTTAGAATATAGCAGACTACAGACTGCCATAACTGCCACAGCTACTGGGGGTATTTGGCTTAACATAGTGTAGAGTGGCCTTTGAAATAAGGTGTGTTCTTGTGTTCTCTCTCTCTCTCTCTCTCTCTCTCTCTCTCTCTCTCTCTCTCTCATTCTGTTTGGAGGTGTTTGATGGTGTCAGAAATAAAGGTCCCCTTTAAAACATTTAGGTAATTTTACAAAACTGTTATTATATTCATAATCGGTGTTTCTCTTGATCTCAGGGGAGGCTGGGTGCACTTGATTATCTTTAATAGAGCATATGAAACTGATAGTGCCATGGGAGGTGGGTGGCAAGTTTTGTAATAGGCCTACCTCCCTTCTCCCCCACCCTGCTTATTGCTAAACATGTCTCTTGGCAAGTGCAACAATATCCATAATTACCAGGCACTGCCAGCCCTTACTACAGAGCTGCTCCTGTGGGTCACTTGCCTAACTTTTGCCCCCCCCCCCCTTTCCTGTACTTTCTCGTGTCCTGGCTTGCTGGCTCACCTCAAAGCAACAGACTGCCATTAGTGAACCGATAGCTCTTGTCAAACTCTCAGACACTAGCAGTTCCACCCACATCGTTTACAACATAAGCTGTGGATGGTGGTACAAGGTCCTCACAGTCTGCATTCAAAACCCACATGAATGAATAAGCAAAGTGAATGCAGACATTTCTCCCACCCTGTGGTTGTCACCTCTCCATATGAAATGCCTTTTCTGCACTTGACAGACGTGCTTAGCACAATTTGATGTTTTTCTGTAAAATATCATCTTGATCATTGTTTCTTCTTCCAGACTGAGGAAACAGTTTATTTCAGTACACTCCTTAGAGAACTGCAGGATCCTTGTTGGCTTTCACAGTGTTTCCTGTGAATGAGAAACAGTAGAGAAAAACATAGTAAGTGCTACTACTTTTGTTCCAAAATACAGTAACAGAGAAAAGAATTTCTTACTGATATTTATAGTGGTAGAGAACCTGAGTATGAAGCTCATATCCAGTTAGAAACACTATAAAGAAGAATTTTGTTGGAGGGGTGAATCATGAATGCCCTTCAGTGCTAGGTTAACCTTAGAAATGGCCCTTTAAAACTTTGCATTTGAGAATGAGATAAAATAATATGGGCTTAGAGATTTTTTAATGAAGCTGTTGTAAGAGATGTGTAGGAGATTGGCATAAAAATCCTCACTTTTGTTTCTTAGAGGCTTTGGAACTCTTATTTATGAGTATTACACTCAGAAGTTAAGACCTGCAGTATAACAAGATTTTTGTTCTACAATTATTAACTTATTTTCTATTATACACATTTGATTAACCAATCTTTATTAATATATGCCATAAAGATTACAGAGTTTGATAAAATCCAATGGCACATTAAGATATATAAAACTGGCTTCAAAGTGTGTGTTATTTTTTTTCTTTACAAAAGTAAACGCACGATTAACATAGAATCCAAATAATTTAACTAGCTATCTCTAGTCCCTTTCTGTAAAGAATTTCTCATCATTTTAATAATTTGGTATACAGTCCTCCATTCTTATTTATTTATAGTACTAGTTCTTGTTATGAATTCAAATTAATGGTTTAATATATGTGCACATTCTTGATCTATTATCTGACACTTTTTCATTTTATCTTAGAGTTTGTATTGTACCTCAAATGTAGTCCCACACTCCAAATAATCATACTGAACTTTTGGAACCAGTGAATTTTACTTTGTTAGAAAAAGAGGTCCTTTGCAAATAAATGGTTAAGGCTCTCTGAATAGAGAACCAGAAACTGTCTAGATGGTGCCTAAGCTTTCTTGCATATCTTTCTAAGAAAGATGAAGGTAAGCAAGGGACAACCCACAGAGGAGGCTTATTAAGAGGGCAAAATGGTACCAAGATGGAGGGCAGGTGGAGTAATGTACCTCATGGTCTGATTGTCACATGTATGACTGTCACATTATTTTAAATTATGTAAATGTACCATAATTTAGTTAATTAATTCTTTATGTAAAGATAATTCATCACCATTGTTGTATCTTTTCAAACAATGTTTTAGAAAGTAAGTGTGTGTGTGTGTATGTGTGTGTGTATGTGTGTGTATGTATCTTTGTTTTACTGACATGTTTATATAAAATAGTTATTTAGATATGGAATGACAGATCTGTACTAGGTACTTAAAAAGCACCTCTGTTTTGAATAAGTAAAGCATGAACAAGGATATCTTTCTGCATGTAAATGGTTTTTTTTTTTTTTTTTTTTTTTTTTTTTTACATTTTGTGAAAATAAGGAAATAACACATACAGTTTTGACTCTGCAACTCCTTGCCTTTTTCACTTAACAGTGATTTCTGGAGAGCAGGACGAATACTGTTTATTGAGGCTATCTTATATGATCTCTAGAATTTATACTAATTTAATTTCATTAACTATATATATATATATATATACAGTGTCTTTTCTAAAATTAGTGTCATTATTAAAAATCACTTTTTATTACATCTTTTATTTTTAAATGGCTCTTATGTTGTGATGGTAAAATAGATATGGTTATGGATAGTCTCATTGCTAGAGGTTTTAAGTCATAATCATGTGCTGAGACTATTTTTATTGAGAATTTTTAACTCAGTGTAGATTGAGTTTCCAGACACTGAGTTGAAAACTTTCAGCTCTTGTTCCTCTGAATGTTATTTGAGTTTTCCTCTTGTTTTTAACACATGGTTCTCGTGTCTCTTACTACTGAAAGGAGTTCATGGTTCAAAGTTATCATAGAGTAGCACACCAAGTGATAAATTTCATTTTACCTTATATAACATTAATCAAAAAATATCTTAAGTAGCAATTAATCCAGAACTGTTTAAACCTAGTTCTGTAATTTCTTTTTAGTTCATTTTTCTATCTTCTCATTTTTCCATTCTAACATGACAACTCTTCAGTCTCCTTTCATTCCCAAGTCCTGCTCACTCTTGATAATACAAGATGCATTTGGCATCTGTTCTATTGTTAAAGCCCTCAAGAAAAATTACAAAGCTGTTCTTGCAAATTCATCATTATTACTCAGAAACGTAATTCACCATACGGTAATTCTAGCCTCCCTCCCCCTTCTACCTGAGCTCTAGGATGATATCGCCTTCTTTGGTGAGGCATTGTTACAACATCTCATCTCACCCAACTTAATTTGTAGCGAAGCATTGCATTTGGGTGACAGGCAGTTGTTCGTGCTTGAATAACTCAGGATTTGAATTCTACAGTTTGTGGCATCCATGTAATGCTTAGCAGTAGGTACAGCTGTTAACTATTTGCTTATAAATAATCTTTTCCCCTTCTCAGCTTGTCTCCCAGGTAGTGTACCTGTCACCATTAATAACTCTTCTGCAGCTCCCTGGTGATCTAACCCATCAGTTGTCATTCACGGAGGAGTGGTATTCTGGCTTGCTCTTGAAGCTATTCAGGTTCCTCAGCTGTTCAGTCACCCCAGCAGCCATATACTATGGGAAGTTCTATTGATGGGCTTCACACAAGGTTCTAAATGCTTTATTACATACTTTGAGGAATGTGGCGTTGCGTTTTTAGGTCTTACATGATAGGATTTTCCATTATGTTCCAGAGAAGAGCTAGCTGGATACAGACATAGAAGTGAGTGAGGTAAAGATGACCCATAACAGATACAGCCTTTCTATATCTTTGATGCTACACCTACACCTGATTACCTAGCTGGCATCACCATCCTGGTGTTTGCAAACTTTGAGTGACTGTTGATCTAGTTTGTGGACCCATTGAGTATGATATTCTGCCTGTGGCTAAAGCCTTAGGTGATAGGTACTTACTCTGAGGTACTTATTCTGAGGGTATCAAGTGATTCAGCTCCCAGAGGTTCTTAATGTGAACATGGACTAGCTTGCTTCCAGTGTCTCTTCTAATTCCTATTGTAGATCACCATTTAGCAAACTAGCCAGCATTGCCTAAAGAGCCCAGATGACCATTTTTCCATATCCCTTACCCTATCTGAAAATTACCTTTTAACTGTCTTTCCCTCCCACTGGATTAAGTTCTTTGGTAAGTAGTCCATAGTGTTTCTGTGCTCACGTTCTAGTCACATTTTAGAGCCTCAATAAATTTATGTTAAGAGAGTGAGGGTCTTATTGGCTCCATTGATGTTATATGGTTATATCTATGAGATATGAAGCAGTAAATAATGGACACGCGTGTCTATCATACACTGGGCTGCCATCAAAGGTACAGACAGGAAAAGACCTCTGTGCTGACTGCCTTTTCACTGAGTAACTAACGTACATTTCTTTGATATGTTGTAACATGATTTCTCCCTAATGGTCCAGGGAATGGTAGAGAATAAGATATCATGAATCAAAAGAAGACGAAAATAATTAAACTACCTGAGAAGTAACCCCTATGTTTGAGAACATGGACTATGCTTGAGTAATAAACCCTCAAAGGAGGTCAGTCATTTAGGCACCGTCAGTAAGGTTTTCATGAGGAAATGGAAGTACTCTCCAGGTGATCTTTTTATTCGCATCTCATTGTGTGTAATAAATTAGAAAATTATCCAATCTCTGATACCAAGAAAATACCATAATCCCTGTCTACAAATGTGTGTGTTTATTTATAGCTAATCTGAAAAGACAAAACAAGGAAGCTCAGTAACAAACAAAACCCCAGACTGAAGTATTTCATTTGTGTCATACAGCCCGTACAGCTGTGATTGCAGTCACCAGCTAGAAGAATAACAGAGGAATAATAAACAAAAGATGCATTTAGTGAGAAGTTCAGGAATAGATATTTTTCTGTAGAAAATATTAAGGTTTAAAACGTTTTTGAAGAAATTTATGCCTTTGGTTAGAAACTTAAGAATAGGACTGCCCAGCTGATATAAGTTTGATGTTGGTGAACAAATGTCCTTCCATTTGCTTGGTAGAAATGATAGAGTAGCAGAGTGAGGATGTTCTGTATTTTACAGGTTTTACTGAATGATATATGCTGTGAACATTTTTTTTCTATCAATATAGAAAGAGGTGCCTTGTTCTGTTCTAACAGTTACGTTGCAGAAGTATAGCACCCATTCCTCATATGCTGACTGTGGAGGTATTGAGAGAATTGTTGAGTCTATGATTTTCTGGGAGGGTGTAGGAATAAATTGTATTGTGTTGCTTTTGTGTGTATCTCTTTTTATTCTTTTATTTTTTATAATTTTACATCATTTCCTATGTCCCTGTCCTCCCTCCAAAGCCTCCCATAGACCCCCTCCTTGTTCTTTTTCAATTTCATGGTCTCCTAATACATTCATTGTTGCTACATACACATATTCCTAAATATATAAGTATAACCTGCTTAGTTGTATGATGTTCTTTGTATGCATGTTTCCAGGGCTGATTGTTTGGTGTTGGACAGACAATGTGTGTGTTCTTTCCTGGGGAAGACCATGTCTCCCCTCTTGGCATTCTTTTGTTGTCTGTAGTTCTTTGTGAGATTGGAGCCTCTTGGGATTTCCCCATCCACCTTGGCATGTCTGATGTTCTTGTTCAGATCAGTTTTAGCCAGCCATGTTGGTGAGACTGTGGTTGTAGCTTCTGAGATTCCTAGGAGACACAATCTCATAGCAAGTTCTCTGTATCTTTGGCTCTTACAGCCTTTCCATCCCTTCTTCTACAATGATCCTTGAGCCTTAGGTGCAGGTGCCTTGTAGATGTATCCACTGGCACTGGGCTCCACAATTGCACTTGGTTGTAGTTTTCTGAAATGGTCTCCTCCTGCAAAGAGATTTAGGTTAGAATAATGGGTACATATTTAGAATATGAAATAAAACATAAAATTATTGGAATCGCAGATTCAAACCTTTTTTCATAAATCTTGATAAAGAATATATCAAAAATGCCTGGCCTCTCCATGGCTATCAACCAACCTCCCAAGACCTCCGAGGACCTAAGCAATATAGGGGGACCAAAGCTCATGTATCATCAACCTTCTGGCAAATGTCTTTCTGTGTGGCTCTTCACTACAGTTTCCTAAGTCACCCCAGAACTGACAGCTTCAGGCTCACCAGGCAGCTCTGTTTCTACTGGTTCCGCATTGAATATTGAGTTTGTTCTAAATCAAATCTCTTGTCATGTACTGTTTTCACCTCAGGTAATTACAGGTACAAATAAAAATGGAGATGAGAAAGCAACTTCAAGGCGTAGCTCACCGGGTGAAAGTGAAATCATTCAGGTTGTCAAATAGTACAGTAGTGGCAGGATCATTAAATACCCCTTGTGTTCTTCTGGCCAAAAGTATCTATTTGTGTCCTGACTACCCATCATTTTGAAAAAGTTTCAGTGGAATTTGCCCTCACTCATTGTTTGCACAGGTGACTTTTATGACCTGCTCTTCGTCTTTCTCCCTGCCCTGTCCATGCAGTATTTCTGAATGGAGCTTCTCACTGATACTGTCTCTGTGCAGCATGCACAGAGACGCTCAGAAGGAAATCAATACTGTGTTGTGATGTCTTCCACGGTTCTTTTTTCTTTCCCAGGTCTCCTGGCCAGGGGATTAATAAACGAGACCTAAGAGTCAAGTGGGAATGACGGCCTTCCTAAGGGGCTTAGTTCTGCTTCGTTTTATCCTTTCTCTTTAGGTCTGATAGTGACTTTACACTTTTCTGGAAAGCTGATAGTTTAAAAAAAATGGTGGTTTTGAGTTTTAGCATTTTTCAGTTTCACCAAAGGAGACTATAAAATGCCTATGGAGCAGGTCCAAGCCAGTGGATGTTTAAGAGAAGGGGGGAATTAACTGGAGAACGTTCTTGTGTGACTTTGTTACCTTCTGTTCTATTAAATGGGTAGAGAGGGGATACATGTTGTGCTTTATAGTTTTTAACATTAAAACTCCTTTTTTAAAAAAACTGAAGCCTTAAAAAAAACAGAAAATGACCTTCAGGACTATTGGCTCGCACTGTTTAGTTTATCAGCTCTCAGCCACACCCTCCCCCATCCCTGTAAAAAATCCAGAGTGAAGTGTGAAAAGCATCAGAAAGTCCCCTTCATGCCAGCTCAGCCTTTTTGTCCCTTGCCAGCACCTTCATCTCTTCATATGTTTCTAGCTAAGGTCTAACATGGAACAAAAACCCGACAGCAATGGAGACCAGATGCCGGTATTTCTTCTCTGTCACTTGGCTGCTGAGCAGATGGAATTTATATCAATCGGGCATGCTAGGAGGAAGAGGCCCTGGCAGCCAACATGTGGAACTGGGGCTGAGTGACATTTCTGCTAATGTTTTGTCCTTGTAGAACACTATGCTTCCTCTTTGCTTATGAGCTGTGGTTTTCCTGACTCAGACGAGGTTCCAGCTCCAGCTGGAATGGCTGTCGCTCTTCCCCTCTCCCCCACCCCTCTTTTGGGGGAGTGCAGGAGCTAAGGAGGAGTGGTGGAGCTGCACAATGGAGCTCTTTATTAAAATACCTGACATCTGCATGCAATGCACCGAAAGTTTCTTAGCTTAAGCACAGGAATGCGTTGGGCCTTACTAGTCACTTTTGTCTGCAGCCCTGCACTTGTTTGATTTATATAATGAGTGAATGCCTCTGGCAAAAGAAGACGTTGAACATGTTACTGGAGAAAGAGAACTTTTAAATTTTTTTCCAAGAACATTGTCACAGACAAGCCTAATTCTCATACAAAAATATGAGTATTTAAAAGCAATTGCAGTCAGCATGTGGATTTCTTACTGTGATTTTAAAAGTGTCCTGCTCTTCCCCTCTTCATCAGAAAATCAGAAAAATTCATAAACCCCATATAGCACAATAAGAAATTTTAGTGTTGGTAATTATTGTTAGTGGTAAGGGCCATTTTAAAGAGATTTGATATTACAAAGGATCTTTAGAAGAAACACGTAAATTGGTGTTAAAGAAAATATGAAGACATATGCAGCAGAGAAGAAACAATTTTGATAAGTTCATAGTTGTAGTCCTTGCCAGCAAAAGGCACAGTATCCTTCTCATGCTATCAGAATATATATGGATGCTGTTCCGGTTTCTTCTCTAATGATGTAAAGCATTCACATTTTACCTGCTCATGGCAATTAATATAAAAACACTGTTGTATTAATAGATCCTTTTATAAGGCATTGGAGAGGTCTGGGAATAGCTGCTTGACTTATGGAATTGGTAACTATTTCCCTACCCATTTCGGTTCAGATCTCTTATTTCTAGTTTTGATTGGGTTATAGAGAAATTCAAAGACAGAAATGGCATGGCACTTGTGTTTTCTTTCTCCTTCTTTTTAGAGACCAGCTTCTGCAGATGCCTTTCATGATTTCTGACATGGATATATCCTGGCTGGATATATCCGGTGAGCCATCTAGAAAACTCCAAGGCAACTTGGTCATTTCTTAATCTTCAGGAATTTTGAATTCTCTCCTTCTGGTGCTTTTTTGTTGTTTTGGCATTTCTTCTCTGTAGGACTTTCTACTGGGTCCCACTCATTGAGACAGAGATGAGACCCACAGCTAATTAGACAGAGGCTGTGATAAAATACTCATGTCTAGAGAAAGTCTCAACTCTGTCTTTCCTGAAGAAAATTATTTGAAAATGTTTTGAAGGGCTGGACAGATGGCTTAGAGATTAAGAGCGCTGGCTGCTCTTCTAACTGTCCTGAGTTCAATTCCCAGCAATTACTTGGTGGCTCACAACCACCTCAATGGGATCTAGTGCTCTATTCTGACATGTACATACTTAATAAACAAATGAATCTTTAAAAAAAGAAGGATGGAAGGAAGGCTTGAACCTGTGTTTTTCCTTGATCTTTTTTTTGGCATGCCATATATTGGACACAAGATTGCTTTCCTATATTGTCTTGAGAAGTCTACTACAAGAAGTCACTTAATCCTAACCCATAGATCATATATTCCTTTAACAATCTACTGAACTTTATCTACTAAGCCACTTGCTTTCCTAAGGAGGCATTTTCTGAGTGGTTCAACACAGCATGAGGTGAACACCCTCCTCTAAACTGAAAGTTCTCATAAGCTTCCTGAGACCCCTATATATATATATATATATATTCCCCAGAGGAGGCACATAACAGACTTTGTCCTTCAGAAGCATGTGATGATGGCCACAGGCTGTGGGTATCCATGTGACCTCCCCAAGGAGAATTCTAGAAGACTGTTTGACTTGGTCCTTGGGCTTTAGTCTTTGATGTGTTTCATGCCAGCCCTGCCAATTATAAATACCAACTTTCTCATACATGTGGTCTTTTGTCTTGCACTGAGACAAGGTTCCTTTAACTCGGTTCAGAAGATGTCCTGCTCAATGTATAATACTGAACATACGATTTAACCTTGGGGAATCTCATATTTCTCTTCTGTAGAATTGGGAAAATAATAATGATAACATCAACTATCTAACAAGGTTGCCAGAGAGGACAAGAAGAAATACATTCAGTAGAGATGTATTTTAGAGATGTATTTTAGAGATGTATTTTAGAGATGTATTTTAGAGATGTATTTTAGAGATGTATCCTTACATGATAGCAGTTAATTTGTCAATGTAAATTCCTACATAGAGAAATTATTTCCCTCTTCTTTCCTCCTGCCAGGTAAGCAGTACAATTTAACACATCCTTGTGCTTACATTTTTGACAGAGCTGTATTTAATATAAGATATCATGAAAACCTTACAGTAGTATGGTAAGGTAAATGCCAGTATTTTAGTCTATATTAGCATATCTTTGCACTAAGATAGACTAACATTTAATTGCCTTGCCTATTTTTTTTTTTTTTTAAAGTGAAAGAACTTAGCTTATAGGGACATTCCAACTCTTGAGGTTTCAAGATGCTCTTCTCCAATCTACTGTTTCACTCCTTACACAGGGAACATTATACACAACACTAAATAACTCTCAATAAATTTGACTCTTATCAGAATCTAAAGATATCACCATTGTTATGGGAGAAGGTTGTTCATTTGTAAAACCTCCTTCCATTAAAAGCAGCAGACACAGCAGTATCCAGCCTCTTGGCCTCATCTGGATATTGTTAAGCACAGGCTGCTGCCTGGGAGCCATTTATACAGATTCCTCACCCATTGGATGTGCCACAGTGCAGCTGACCAGTGCACAACTCATTTGCTCTTTTTCCTCAGAATCGAAGAAAATGTCCAATTATCATTACCTCATTAAATTCATCTGATTACTTCATTTGGAATACATTTTAGAGAGGTGGTTTAACCTGAGACAATCAACATTTTTAAACTATTTAAGTTAAGGTAGCTCATTATTTCCTTTTTTAAAAGGTAAAGTTTAATTAATAGCTAGTTTTTTAACTAGCTGTAATAAACTTTAAAATTTCTTCATTTAAGGATTAAAAGAGAGAAGGCAGCACATAGTCAAGTGATTGTGTTTTATGTACCTATATTTCCTTTGGAAATAAAGAACCCTTGGGCTTGAGGCCTGGGTATTCAGGGTATGGTGATGTGGATTTGGGTGATAGTGATAAATATTAAGTCAGATCTGGTATTTTAGGTTCGATATATCTTATTATCCATGGTGAGCTATTCTAGAAGATGGACCAAGTGCATTGGAATTTTCTTTAAGCTCCTCTATAACTGTTGAGCATCTTAGGAACAGCAATCCACCATACAGAAGCCAGGCCTGGCCTCTCAGACATTGCTCATCCCAGCAGAGGTCTTGGTGGGATTATTAAATCAGAGTGGGGAGAAGGATGTTGAGACTCTACCAAGAAAAACACAAAGAAAATATATGTTAATTTGGCTGAATATTCATTGGAATCCTGTGGCTTGGGGCTTCCAGCACAGTGAGGCTGTGTGTTCACCAGGCCACTCGAAGGCACAGCACATGCAGTGGTGTCCCTGAGAACTTTTCATTTCCCCTGAATCAGCTTCAGTCTTTTATTTAAGGTCCCTGAAGTTTGCGATGTTTGGCAGAGGCTTCTTCCTTTTTTGGTAGTGACAGTCTGACCTGTTCCCCCTTTTGGAAATATTTTCTTCTCAACCTGCTATTATCTTCTAAACCTGTTTCATATCGTCAGTTGCTTTTTCCCTTCATTTCTTAGAATAAAACGTGATGAGATATATATCTGTGTATCTATAGACATATAGATAGATATGCACATGTATTTGAAATTTTTTAAAGCATGGAACTGGAAGGCATATGGTTATGATTTGGGAATGTCAAGCTTGGTTTATTTTTCTCAATTTTTTCTTAAATATGTACCTTTTTCTCTGGGCAGTGAACTCACTGCAGAGACATCAAAGAGAATGTGTACTGGATCAAGGTGGATTTTTTTTTTTTGACCACATCATTGCCAGCTGTGGTGTTTATGATTAGAGGCAGATGTCCCAGACACCTTAGTCCTCACTAAGCGTCAGATCTTTAACGGATCCATCCCAGCTGAGTGACACTAAACAGCCAGCCAGAGGGGAGTTGGTGGGATAGAATGAAGGTCCTCTCCCTCTTCCCTCTCCCTCTCCCTCTCCCTCCCTCTCCCTCTCTCCCTCCCCCCCCTCTCTCTGTGTGTGTGTGTGTGTGTGTGTGTGTGTGTGTGTGTGTGTGTGTGTGTGTGTGTGTGTGTGTGTGTGTGTGTGTGTGTGTGTGTGTGTGTGTGTGTGTGTGTGTGTGTGAGTGTGTGTGTGTGAAGGTGAACTGGCTTTGGTATCTGTGCTCCGGAACAAATTCTGCTAACACCAGGCTGCAGGCTGCCCAGAGGCCCCTTAGCATGCTTTTCAATGCATCTTTTTCTAGCCAAGGGGATGACTAGAGCTCAGCAAACACAGGCATTGATCCTCTCTCCCCGGGCACAGGGTTATGCAGCATTCGGGTCACAGTCTAGTCAGCTTTGAAGCAGCTCCGGTGCACACTGCTGACAGCACAGACTGCCCACTTCCAGGATCTGATGTGATTCCCTCTCCGATCTCCACACTCTTTTCTCTGCAGCTAATGACATTGAATTCCCTCTGGATGTTGTCTCCACTTGCAATATTAACACTTGTATAGTGTCCTGTTGACATAAGAATTCTGCAAACAGCCTACAGTCCCCACAGCAGTTCATAAAAAGGGAGTTGGCTTTCTTGCATTGGGTTCCCTTTTAGGTCAGTGTAACTCCCAGGCAGTTTTTTGTTTTGTTTGTTTACCAGTTCCAAAAACTATAATATACTGCAGGAGTCAGTGAAACACCTTTTGGAATTAAACGTTTGGAAATAACTAGAATCAAGAACATAGGTTTACCCGGGGGCGGGAGGGGGGGCATCAACAGTGAAAGAGTAGTTCAGTTAATAATTATCTATTTCTATGTCAGTGTAAAAGAATACTTAAAAAAAAAAAAACCCTGTGATCATCAAGAAATGGGTTGCTTGCTTACAGTCTCTAGTGACTATAGAAATTGTGATTCTTTAGAAGAATAATGTTATTGTGACAACTCAAAAGGAGTTGTAAACTGAGCAGACCTTGATGGGAGGCCAAGATTTGCAGGTCAACTTGTAACATCTAAAGCAAAGGAAGTACACCAATTTTACCTGAAAGAAAGATACAGAAAACATATGGCTAGATTTCTTTTTAAAAGCAGATTGCAAGTTCTTTTTAAAAAGGAGTTCTCTAAACAATTAGATGTTAGTGCCAAGTGAAACTCCGGGTGATAAAAATGAGTCTCAGTTCCATTCATCATTTGCTTCCCTACTACACACACACACATACACACACGCATACCCTTTCATTAACCCCACTGACTGACTTAGCTATTAAAACCATTGCCAGTAGAATTTTGGCAGTTAACTTTTTTACATGTAGAAAGCATGAAAAATAGTTTGAAACCTCAAACTAGGTGGTCTGGGGCAGTAGAGATAAATTATCATTTGGAAAACAGTGGACTCCGGGATGTTTAACTGCACCTCTCTTGCCCTGGACTATGGCACAGAAAGAGTACTTGGGTGCCTCCTGTTTCTAATAGCAACTGTAATAGGCTGCTTTTCTAGAAAAGAAAACGGCAGGCGCTACCTATGCATTCCTGCTTACCTGGCCAATATTTTCCATCCTACTAGCCTTTAAAGTAATATGACCGTTGTACCCTCACAGAGGATGGCCTATTATTGTTTCTTGGTATAAACTCTAGTGTGAGTAAGACCCTAAGTTTCGAACGCCAGGCTACTCTTAACTGTTTTACCCTGTGGCTGTAATTACTGTTCTTCTTTCCTCTGAATTCTGCACAATCTACAACCTTCTGCCCTTTCCAGCTGCTGAATTTTGTATAACTTGTAAGCCCACATCTTTCAAAGAAGATTCTGGGTTCTTCTGGTCCCATGTAGCCACACTTTGTTTTGTTGTGTCTGAGAAGTTTTTTTGGTTAGTAGGAACCTTTTCTCAAGTCTCAAACTGCATTCTTCATGAAGTCTGTTTTCTTTGGTAGGAGTCTACACTTTGAGAGTGATGATAATCTCTGTTGTTTATTTACATAAGCACCTCATCTTCCAACTTTTATATTTAAGAATTTATCTTACATACAGAAAGTTATTTACATGTTATGGGAGTATAGTCTTTCCTCAGGCAAATAATATGCAATAATTGATAGGTAAGATGATTTTTGTCTATGATTAAAATAATTCTATGTTTTCACATATAATATTCTTAATAGTTTTATAGAAACCCTTAAAACATCAAGGTTTTATAATATACTTAAACTGTTCATTTGTCCATGTAAATGAATGTATGAACCAAACAACAATGTAGTTTATTGGGTCCACCATTGTCATCATGTGGCAGGGTAGTTCACTCAGTTGTTTATGTAATTACACCATTGCCCAGGTTTTATTTTATTGTTGTTTATTAGTCTTCATGAATATACTATGTCAGCAATATTTCATTTTACAGGTTATGAAACTTGAGGCCAAAAAAAGACCTTCTTAGTTTTAATGAAAGTTGTTGGCTTACATACTCTTATTTGTCATGGCTTAGTGATCATGTTAACAACTTTAAAAGTTTCACAATATGTATGTAACAACTGTTAATGAAAAAAAGAGTCAAGAATTGGAGAAAAGAACAAGGAAAGGTGTATGGGAGGGTCCAGAGGGAGGGAAGGGAAGGGAAGGGAAGGGGGGGGGGATGGTGTGTAATTATATTATAATCTCAAAAGTAAGAGAATTTTTTTTAAAGTTTTACAGTTTCCTTTACCAAATGTTAAAGCATCAGAGTTTTAAACTATTTCTTCCATTTGAGAACATGAAGATTATTTCAATTGTCTGGTATTCGAATGCCTTGGTAGAATTTCATTTTTTTAGCCCTATAAGGAAAGAGAAAACATGGATATTGAGGGGATGTCACATCTTCCTCCGAAAAAGGTGTCCATGCTGTGTGTACACACGTGTGTAAGTTCATCACTGGTTGGATTTAAATAGAAACAGGAGTAGGCCTCACATCAGTCTTGGATCCTGTTGCATTTGTGTTCAAAATACCCAGTGTGAATTTTTGTGAGGAGTTCTTTTGGTGGAATTTTAATTGAATGTTGTAACGTGTGATTGACTTTCTGACATGGATGTCAGGACACAAAGGCTTCATGGTAGGAGGCCTGTGCTGATGCCAGTGAGATGGCATTGTATACTGTGGGCTCAGAGGTGGCATTGTTGTATACTGTGGGCTCAGATACCTCCATTTACTTCAAAGGAAAAGGACTTTGTTTTTTTTTTTTCTGATGATGGGGTATGGTTGAAAGTAAATCTAGTGCCCTCTGTTAGCACTTCTGAAAATGTTTTTTGGTTAAATGAAGGCTGGGAGGTTGATGGTTCCTCATCTTCTCCTCTTTGTCTTCTGTGACAGATGGATACTTTTATCCAGACATAAGTCTGACATTATTGAGATATCTGAAAGAATTTATAATAACTTTGTGCTCATGAAAAATCCAACACCCTTTACCCAAGTTAAAGGCAAAGCAAAGCTGAGTAGCTAAGTAAAATTTTCAGCCCTCTCAGTTGAGCATCGTATGCTATCTCTGGTAGTCAGTCACCCAAGATCTTATCCATTACTCATTCATAAAATTTGGTAACATTTGTAGGTCAGACGTTCACCTGGAATTTCCCCTTTACCTTCTCCAATCTGCAATGTGCAGTTAGGGAAAAGGAAGTTATGTTTAAAGTCTGTGAACCTTTAGCACTCACTGATTTCTGACCCAGGGAAAAAGAAAGCATGTTGTAGTCTTCACATTCAGAGAGCTGTAACAAACATCCCATGTGAAGCTCTGCCAGGTACAGTGAATCTTCCTGGCTTAGTGCATGGTAAGGCTTGATGTCAAAGAAAACAGGGTTACATGAGAGGAAGTTAGCCCTTCTAGGCTTCCTGCCTTTCTCACCTAACTTTCCTTTCCTAATGGTGGCGCTGAGTGGACTTCCTTGCTCCATTACCAAGAGGAAATTCTCCATTTTGTCAGCAGCACCTCTAGGCAAAGGACCAACTAGGCAGAAAAGAAGCCAGGACAGGACCTAGGAGGCTCTCTACCCAGTAAGGAAGTTGCACGTATTTTTCTTATGTAAAGATGATTGATAATCTGTGGAAAAACAAAAGTGGGCACTGAGACAGCTTCTCTTAAGACAGCTTGAGTGAATATGGGGCCAGCAGTTTCTTTATTAACTAAGGTCTCCCTGACCTTGGCAGTGCTATGTCTCAGAGCCTTGCAGCATGAATTGTTCCTGAACAGTTCCTCCAGAATCAGAGGCACAGACAGGTCTTTTAAAGCCATTTGTTAGATACCAGTGGAGAAAATGGTCCAAACCACTTAAGATTTAAAAACAGAAGACAGTATCAGAATCATGAGAAGCACTGTACAGGAATGTTCAGTTCAGTTTCAGAATCTAAGATCTAGAGTTGGGAGAAATGGTCACCTGTTTATTAGAAATATATAAAACAATTTTCTATATTTGTATTACTGATGGTAAATGATTTTGTGCTGAGTTTTAGAACATCATTTTTACAATACCAAATCCTACTGCTTTCTCAGGTTATACAACAACACTCCTGTGTTCTTGGCTAGAAACTTGACAGCATTTAGAACCCCAGAGATGTTGACAGTGTAGAGTCACTGTTGATGACTGGTGACTGGTGGCTTTGGCTTGTGCTCATTTAACAGTAAATATTAAATTTATTTTCTATATCAGGGTTAGACAGGCACAAAGGGTCTGCTATCTTTTTTCTTTTTAATTATTGAGGATGTGTGCATTTGACAGACAGAGAGACAGAGATGTGGGGAAAAAGATGGAGCTATGTGCACCACAATAAGCATACGAGAGCCAGAGGTTTCTTCTTCCACCTTCCCATGATTTCCTGGCATCTCCTCAGATCTCCAAATCTTTAGGCTTGTGCAGTAAGTAGCTTTGCTTTATTGCTAACCTGAGTCTGCTATGTAAAAAATAAAGAATAAAAACATTTAGAAAATATTAAGGTGACATGAATTTGACATATGTCTAATATCAATGTTATTGAAACTTATATTGTGTATGTCTAGAGAGAGAGAGTGGAGGAGGGGGTAGTATTTTTGTTACTGACAATTAGAGACAATAGTAAGGTTTGTATCTGAGAGTTCTGAAGACCAACTGCCCCGGGGAAGTTACATACCAGTGAATGGACATGAATAGATTACAACTTCATTATTTTAACATTGAGGTGACATATAATGGACTATACAAAGGCTAAATGGCTTTCTTTGTGAGGCTTCTGGTAGATGCAGAAAGTATAGATGGGCAGTGACAATTGCCGATGGAATGAGCATTTAAGATTTGTAGAACATCCAGAGCAGAGACGGTGACTTTGTGATAGAAGGCAGAAGGTTGAGGAAAAGTGGACAATCATAGATAGCTAGCTCAGTATGGCATGTCTGGACATTCCTTTGAGCATAATGAACCAGTTAACATTGAGAGTTGTACAGAATGATAGAAAGGCAAGTTCACGACTGGAATATTGTATGTATCAAGAAATGAGAAGAATTTTCTTCAGCTATCTAGGCTAACACATAAACGTTAGAAATGGTGTTTTGAATGTTTCATGTAAAGAGTCAGGAAAGCTTGATCTTTATTCTGAATGTTCATGATAAGAGAGAACTGTGCTTCTTTAGGCTTGTTCTGTTGTCTGTTTTAAGGTGTCAGTAATGCTTTCTGCCCAAGTATGTGTCAGGAATACTGTGTAGGAAGAGCTGGCCAATCTGTTTACAAAATGCTCACGACAATCAAGTTCATGGTATTTTTACTATAAATTAGAAGGCCTTGTGGAGCAGAAAAGGAGCTTTTAATATATCATTTTTAGGTATTATACATAAGTGTTAGCAAAAAATCAACATGCAAACCATACAACCTAGGCTATAGTACTTAAACATGATCAGCTGGATTTTGAATGTTTCAGTAGCAGAGGAAATTTTCCTTGTTTATCTTGATGGCTTTGTTTCTAGAAAATTGCCTGATAGGTAAATAGCACTAAAACAATTTAGTTGTTGATATGTCAACAACTAAATCAATTTCTAGAGTTTGCCTTGTTGTGGGCACTGAAGTTTTTATACAGATGTATTGTTGATCTAAAATGCTTAGAACCAAAATGTTTGCAATTTAATTTTTTTTATTTTAATATTCACATCATTTTCTACTTAAGCATACCTAATCCAAAGATTTTAAATCTGATTTCCTTTCAGATCCCAAACTTACCACCACCAAGTTTTAGGATTTGGATTTCATATAGGGAGGCTCAACCTGTAATAATAAAACATTTTTGGTTTTGTGATATCATTGCCACCTTGTTTTGTGAGTTCTCCTTAGTTCAGCCTTTGGATAAGTAGAAACTGACAGTTGTCTTTAGAACTTCAGTAATCATGTAAGGACAGTCCATTTCCATGCTCTATATGTTTACTGTGAGCCTCCTATGAGATGTCACTGAATAGGAGGCATATCTATGGAAACAGACTGTGCCCTCAAGCAGCTTGTTAGTCTAGCAGGAGAGAGGTAATGTCTACGAACAACTGTACTTCTGATGGACAGTGTGAGATGTCTTGATAAAAAGCACAGTGGAATATTTGGAAGAGATGGGGTCTCTTCCTTTCTAGGAGATCTGTAGCACTCTACTGAGCACTTTTTTCTTAGATCTGGTCTAGCAGGAGTAGGTAGAATTTCATCTTGCTAGATTGTACAGATGCAGAAAAATCTGAAGATGCCTGTATAAACAGCAGGGTAGTTTGCCTTAAAGTGTGGATTAATGAGAGTCAGGAAAGAAGCTAGTTACAACTTGGGCATTCCTTGATTAATGATGACCATCCACCAGAGCCTATGGGTGGCCTCTCTATTCCCACATTGGTATTTGTGTGGCTTTCTAAAATGCTTGTGAAATCCAACAAAACCTTTTAACCTACTATTTTAGAGCAAAAAGCCTTTCTCCCATTTTTTCCCAGGTTTTAATGAGAAAAGTTTATAATCTTTTTTTTTTTTAAGATTCTTTGGACCAGAACCATGCCAGTTTTTTCCACTGGGTCTCCAAAATGCATTTCATACCTCATGAGCATGAATGGGGCCACCAGAAAGCTATGATTGTGTTGTTTATTTGGGTTTAAATATCTCTGTTGCAGTCCTCTGGATTTCTGACAGACATTGTAAATGTGGTTAATGTGATTTTTTTTTTTTTTTTTTTTTTTTTTTTTGTACCTGTACCATCCTAGAAGTGTGCTAAAATGAAGCTGCAGCCTCACAGCTCTGCTGTTTGGAGCGTTAATACTGACCTGAATGCTGGAGTGAAATTCTAGGATGTGGGTTAAAGGTATTAGATTTGGAGGCAGGGGATGGGGAGTTGTATTTTTTAGTTCTTTTGTTTGTTTGTTTGTTTTCATTATAATTAAACTGTTGGTGATAATTTTCTGTCAAAAAGTTTTCTCTGACAATTTAAAACTGATTTTTTTCATTCAGAACAGCTTTGGTGTTTCAGTCTTAAAATCTGTTTTTACTCCTGGCTGCATATTCCTCTCCAGCTCCTCCAGGCACGGTTGTCTCTGGATGCTAGTTAGCTATGAATGCCAAGAGTTAAGACATTAAGATCATCTCCCTCCTATAAATCAGAAGACAGCTTCATTATCAAAGTTATGTGTTTTCACCTTAATAGATAGCCAGACCTGGTGGTGTTGGTGCCAGGCTCTACCTTATCATGGAACCATCAGCATCGCACTGAGTGCTGGAATGTTCTTTGTTTGGATTATTTACTTCTTTTATAAACAAAGATTAGAGTAAAAAATGTTGGTGCAGGGGCCCAGGCAGCACCATTACTAGACAATCTAAGCAGTACAGTGTGGGTACAGCTCACCTCTCAGTGCAGAGCTACACTGACTGGGCATTTATAGCCACCCCGAGTTCTCTTCTGAGGCTTTGCAGAATTTATCTCATTTCATCTTTTTAATGGCCCTGGAAGATAGTTTCATTTTTTTTTTCTTATTTTGCTGAAGAAGATCAAGACAGAGAAAGGTGCTGCCCCATGGTTAGAGGACCGAGTTCTAACCAGGCAGGGTTTGCTGCCAGCCTCATACTCACTAACACATTTCTAAAGATGCGCATTTTTAAAAGCTTCCAGCTGCTATCACCACCAGATGGTTCCACTATTTTAACTTGGACTATTTAATCAATATAGAAAAGTTTCAGTAGTAAGTCACTGTTTTCTTACATATCAAGAGGTCACTAAATTTTACCAAACTGAAACTTATCCTCAATATTTTGGTGGTCTATATTTTTTTAAGTTTACATTACAATCTGAATTCAGGAAAGAAGAGAAATTGCCATTGATCAAGCCAGTTTGAGAACAGATACATCACAGAAGCTTACCACATATCCATCCTGGTTTGGAATAAGTCCAGTTGTGGAATGGAGAGACCGCTCATTCGGGGCATTTGAACTTGATTTCTATAATCTAAATAAACCAGTTATTTCTCGAGCATCTAAACTTTGATTCTCAATAAATGTTGTGAATTACTTTTTCATTTGGAACATAACTTGCCATTTTTCATGTGTATTTCTGTATTCAGTATAAATAAATAATCTTTCTTTTGCAGAGGAACAAATTATGAGAGATGAATGGTGTCATCTCATTCGATAGGGGCAGGTGATTAGTGAATCCTCATGGATTCTGACTTGCCTGTAAAAGCTGGCTGTGTTTACAAAATCAGTGTACACTTACCTCTTGAGTTGAATAAATTTGTTTTCTGATTCACTACAAGGTTGTTTTTCTTATTGAACTATATTTCCTGGATGGAACCTCTTCAGCTTAATAACTATCACCATAAATACATTTAATGGCTTATTGGCAGATTAAAAATTATATAGTGTTGGCATATGAAGAGGCTCACATAATTGCTAAATAAAGGTACTTAACACATTTATAAAGGTGTCATTGACTTGTAGTTTGTATAGCTGTACATATTTACAACATTCTAGTGATGAATAAAAATTTGAATAATATCATGCCTACAGTTGTCAGTGATAAGAAAAAATTATCAGGCATAATTATATATGCCTTTATATGTAGGTTCTCTCCCCCAGATTATCATCAGTAGGTGGGTTTGTTGTCATCGTTAAATGGCAGACTGCCTGGCTTCTCTTTCTACCTCTTCAGTGTGTCATTTTACATATGACAAAAGACCCGGTTCCCCACCAAAGGCAGTGACACTAGTGTAGATGGTATGCGATCTTACTTTCTCCTTCCTCACTGCCTCTCTGATAAAGTATTTTATATTCTCATTTTTAAAAAGTTTCTTTTAGAAAAAACAACACATGAACAAAACTCTGGATGTGGATTGTTGGGAGGTGAGTTTGAACCATCACAGAGCACAGAGCCATCAGTCACACAGGACCCAGGGAACTTTGCTTTTGATTTTGAACCTCAAATGCCCTCATTTCTAACTGTACCCAAAGCTGTTTAGAAATGATGCTTATTATAATGTTTTGGGGTAAAGAGGGCATTCATTTTTTATTTTGTATTATCTTTGGTATATGTTCTATAGCAAACTGTACACAGCTAGAATTCTTCACACCAGAACTTCTCTTTCTTCGATAGATAATTCATTTAGCTGTCGTGTAGTCCTTAGCTCTGCTCTTGGGAAGTCTTCTTGGTAAGGTTTCATTGATTTACTCTGAGTCCTATAAATCAGGAACATGCTAGGATGCGCTTCCATCTAGGTCATTTCATGAGGCCACGTGAAACCGCCTTCCTATATTTATGCCTTTGTTTTGCCCTTTGGGAGACTAACTCCATCTCATTGTCAAGTGGAGCCTGGATACCACTTTATAGCTATTCATTTTATTAGAATATATGTTACTGTTTATGAAAAATCATATGAAAATGGAGAGGCATTATGGTTTAAAAGTATGGATTTTCTACAATTCTGCCATAGACTTCAGTTGAATTTTCTTACTTGAGCTGATGGTATCTTGACACTTGTAGTGGACATTGATTATAAATTATAACAGACAGAATAATATTCTGTCAAATCAAGATTTCACTTGAGAGAAATAAACAAAGAAAACAATGTGTGATGATGTATCTATAATGATATCACTGAAGTATTTATTCAATAGGTAATATGATAAATGTTATGGTGATATTAATGCTATGCTTTAGAATGTATGAAAATAAAATTAACCTAGTAAAGTATTTTTATGTTAATGCAATTTGTGTGTGTGTGCATGGCCCAACTTGGTTTATTGTTGTAGTCTTACGTATACATATGGAAAGATAAATGTACCTCTTTGTGCACATCTGGAAACCAGAGGTTGATGCCATGTGCCTTCCTCTACTTCTTCACACCTTATTTATTTTAGATACGGTCTCTCACAAGAACTCACTGATCAGCTAGATCTTGTGGCCAGAGAATCCCTGGATCCTCCTCTGTCCACCTGCTAGTGCAGAGATTACCAAGGTGTACCACAAACCCATCTTTTTATGTGGTTGTAGGCCATCTAAATTTGGGGCTCAATGCTTATTCAATAAGCGTTTTTCCCTGTTGAGTCATCTCCCTGACTCCTATTTCATTCTTTGATGCAGTTTCTCACTGGTCTCTTGGGCTTACTGATTAGGTTTGGCTGGCTACTTCCGGAGTCATGGGAGTATGTCTCTGCCTCCAAAGGCCTGGGATTTCAAGTGTACACCACCATGTCTGGTGTGTGTGTTTGAGGATCAGACTCAAATTCTCCTGCTGTACGGCAAGCGCTTTCCAACTGAGGTACTAGACTCTAATCTACTTTTTAATTAAAAAATTCTCAGATACACTGATTTTGAAAAATCTCAAATAAAATCAATAGAAAATAAATAAGCAAACAGAATGCCAATAAGATGTGTTGTATCTCCCAGAGAGATCTTTGTTGGTTCTGGTTGTGGCATTTCTAAAAATATGCATACAGTCAAACCCTTTAATAAATAATAGTTACATTTAAAATATGAAATCAAAGTATATTTTAAGATGCTTTCCTTTGTGCTTTCTAGCTTACCCAGTACACCAAAGGCTGTACATTTTTATAGTCCATAACACCTACCAGAGGTCAGGCTAACACAGATTTAACTTTCTAAACTTTGTTTGACTGTTGATTACCTTCAACATAGAGGAAAATGAAGAAAGCCATGTAGATATTCCTCTGCCCCAAGGACATTAACAGCTATGAGAAGAGGTTTGTGGGGCCCCTCTTCACACCTCCTATATTTTTTTATGTACCTCTATGATATGTAAACTCTAAAGAGACCTTGTCAGTTGTGCAGACTGTGAAACTCTGGGCTTTAGTTCTCCAAAAGCAATCAGCCCTTTTGATGCTGTTCAGGCTATTTAAGGTCTCCGAATCTAAGGTTTTATTCAACTTTAATCAACCATTTGTGTGCTTAACCATCTATCCACCCATCTCCAAAGTGGTTGTGAGAGTAAAATGTGTGGGAAGTGTTGACAAGCTGGAAACTTTTAAGAGTGTTACATAAAAAAGCATGATATCATTATTATCATCTGTCAAAAGATGTGTTGAAAAATAGTTTTCATCACTGATTCCTGAGGTAAGGGGTTTTCCTTATTCTTCAAGATTTTTGGTGAAAAGAGTAAGGCTTGCCCATATTTATAATGTAATAGAGAAACGTATCAGAAGAATATTTAAAGAACTAATTAAGAGTTGTGTTGCATGCATAGTGTTCATAAGATGCATATGTGTGTGTTTGTGTGTGTGCATATGCATGAACACACACACAAGTGTGTTATAGAGTCATAGTAGTACATTTCAGAAACAAAACATATAGATACTATTATGCTCCAGCTATATTTACTCAATTTTATCCCTAAAACCCTATGAAGTTAATTACTAACTTTATTTTCCAAGTAAGGGAATAGAAACATAATTTATTTAGATAACATGTCTGTGTACTAAATGATAGAGCTAATTATTAAACTCATAGTATAGGTCTGCAGTCTATACTGTTAACCACTGCTTCTCCTGACTAAAGAATTATGCCACAATACTGGAAGAGTCATGATTCTGAAGACAAAAGTTTAGATATTGATTTTAGTTACTAGATGTAAAACATTGGACAACTCAACATCTGCCTATATCACTTCTGGGAAAATATTTTATTAGGTGTAAAACACTAATAAATACCAAGTGATGGTGTGATCTTACACCAGAAGAAAGTGATATATATTATTTTGACATTAGAATTATCTTTTTCAAATCTATGTTTAAAATAATTAAAAGACAATCATATTTTTCCTTTGTGCCATCATACCCATCTTTGAGAAATGAGATTTTTTTTTGTCCGGATTTGCAAACATATGTAAAGGACCCTGTATTTGTAGCCAGATATGGGGGGACAAAGCAGGACTTTAACTAGTTAGTAGTGCATCAAATGTACATGTTTAAGTGCAATCTAGGAAATATTTGAATGATTTGCTTTGGGCTTGGATCTTGGAAAATTTTAAAAAAAAATGAACAGGTTACTTTCACTTGGAAGTTAAAAGTGTCAATATTAAATAAGAAGGAAATGGCAAAAGAGTCAGCTGAGTTGGAGACTCCTTAACTGTCTTTGGTTTGGTAACCACCGAGGTTAATGCAGCCTGGGACAGGCTTAATGAGGCACATCAAGTGTGTCTGGAGCATCAGTGCTTGAGTAGGATTTCAAATCAAGGTGAAAAGAATCTTTTTAGAGGGAGACAGAAGAAAAGAGTAAATGTCCTAGAACAGGGCCACCAAGATGCCTAGATGTAGGCAAAGATACTCTCCAGCCAGTGAGTGGCCTGTGTTGGAACAAGCAAGGAGTCAGTGAAACACCTTCTCCAAGATATCATATATAAAGTGTCTCTTGTGGCCGACAGTAGATTCTGCACACTGTCCCCCACTGTGGCCCAGGGCCAGCCCCTGAGGAGTAGGTGGAAGGAACCTAAGCTACTGAATTATCCTGTCTTCAGAATAAGAGCATCCTTTGTGCCTGGTGCTTATTACTGGTGGAGGCAATGATATTAGGGGCTGCTGATGTGACCTGGAGCTTAAATCTTTGAGATAGGATGATACTATAAAACAAAACTACATAGCCTTTAAACATGATAAGTGGAGGGATGTGGGGTTCAGTGCCAGTATGAATGTAGCTTTCTTGTAGTTATCTAGGGGGTCTACAGAGCTCAGTAGGGTTTGTTGAGGCAGCCTTTCCTCCTTTGTTACGGATATGGATCCCCTTCTGATGAACAGAAGAAAAACATGTACCTGGCTGTGTTGTTGCCATAAATATTTAGATGATGAAAATTCTCTTAAATATTTAAAGAAACTGCCGAGCATGGCTTAATCATGTTATTGAGAGCCTTGGTTTTAAAACTTAAATGTCTGTTCGTAGGAATGAAGCCGGCAGGTTAAACTGCCTTAAAAATAAAGTGGCTCACAGTTGCATCGTAAAATCTCAACTGACATTAAGGTAATTGTGCTTAAACACAATTTAGGGCTCTTTTGAATGTTTGTTGTAGACACGATAATAATGCTATTTTTAATCATTTCATCCTAGCTCTGAAGAAATAAACCTAATATTCTTTGTGCATTGTGTCCTAAACAGAATCATTTGGGGGAACAGACTAGGAATTCCTTTTCTGTCTTAATAAAAACAAAGAATTATAGGGTTCTGGTAGCATTATGTTTATAAAGAAAATAAAACAAAACCTTATGTGGAAAAGCCTGTGTAGTGCAGGGTAGTGTCATCATCCTCTTGTGAATCTGACATTCTCTACAAGGGACTCACCATTTTTAAGAAAAGTTTTTTTGTTTTGTTTTGCTTTGTTTTGTGTTTCTTTTTGTTTGTTTGTCTATATGAAGTAGGCCTTGGATCTAAAGACCCATATGTATGATGCAGGGATTTCAACCAATTGTCTCCAATGACTTACTTTTGATAAATTGAGCTGGAATGATGGCTGACACACTTGAATCTTTTGGGATGCAGGCCTCCTCCAGTGTGTTCTAGCTAGCCTATATTGAACCTTTGTGGAAATTTGAAAAGTGCACTTCCTGGGCAAATGGAGTCAAAACTGGAGCACACTGGCCCCATGAGCCAGGCCTTTGCTAAATTCAGCCCTACTTACTGCTTTGGCATGATTTAAAATCTCTAGGCAGGTCACATGCTCTCTTAACCCGGGGCCTAGGTATCTTGTTGCCAGATTAATGTCACTATGCTGGTGTTTTTGAGTGCATGATCTCATCAAACCAACAGTAGTCTCCTGGCCTTCCTGACCCCGGTCCTCAGAATTGATGGTATGAATATCCCCACGATGTGGAGAAGAAAAGGAAATGTGTCTTATCTTGAGTATAAACCGTACTCAGAGATACTTGTTCCATTAGAGTAGGAGAATAAAGTCTTGTCTTAGTGTCTGGGATACATGTGCCCTGTCACCATCTTACTCAGCCATCGCTGATCTTCCTGGAGGTTCTCTTACCATTCCAGCCACTTATTAGCCCTGCTTTCTTCTAGTTCCCCAAAATACATGCTTCTTATTAATAGTTCAGTGACCTTTTCCTGGGTTGAGGGATGGTCCAGACTCTTCCATATGGCCCACCAAAAATGTGCCCCAAAGTAGAAGAGATCTTTCTGCATAAAAGCCCATGCCCTCTAGGGATCTCTGTGATGTCTCTCTCCATCTCTAACCACAACCTCTTCCTTCTCCCTCTTAAATGCTCCCAGCTTCAGCCACACTGCTTAGCTGTTGTCTTCCTATTAAAACGTTTTCCCTGGGTACTAGGCTATGATTCAGAAGTCTTCTCAGTAAGTTTCTGAATCTGATGGTTCAGCCTCTCTTCCCCGCCACTCCGCACACACACATTTCAAATCCCTTTGCTCATGCTCAGTATGCACACCACAGTGTCCCCATATTATGTATAATTTTTGATTGTTTTGTTTTGTTTTGTCTTTTTGTTCTCCACAAGGTTTCTCTTCATCACGGTAGGGATTTTTTTTTCTATTTCATTCACTATTGTATTCCCCAGTGACCAGAACCAAACATGCAGCATATGGTCAATTAATACTAGTTGAATGGAGAGCTGAATGTGTTTGGCCCCTGCCTGCCCCTCCATTCTCATGGCTCATCAAACTTCTTCACATACTACATGCTCCCGTCTAATCAATCTATCTCCTATCTCTAAACACACCAGGTCTCCTCTCATCCCCTGTGCCTTTCACTTTGCTGTTGTGCTGATGAATGGAGCATCCTCTCCTGCTTCCCTCCTCACTGACTCAGGAGTCCACTCTGAAGGACAGCCTTCTGTGCCTCTGTTATGCAGTTAGAGTACCCAGGAACTGTTTCCTGGCATTGTACCAATGGCAGTGTCTTGGTTCTGTCAATTTCCCAGCCCATTAAAACAGATCAGTGGGTGGGGGTCTTATTGGCTTTGCTTTTTCTGTTCCTTCTTTAAGTGAAGTGGTCTCCTTTGTTTATTAACTGAATAAGGGAGAAAAAATATTACTTCAGAGCAGGATTCCATTCCAAGTGTGTATGTATAGTAAGTGGTTAGAAAAGCTGTAAATGAACAAGGCACATCCTCACATATAATCAAAAATTTTATTTATTTATTTATTCATTCATTCTTTCATTCATTCATTCATTAATTTATTCATTTATTTGCAAAGGAGATAGGGATTCTTACTATGTAGCCTGAAAAATCCTAGACCAGACTAACTTTGAATTTGAAGATATTTACCTACCCCTGCCTCTCAAGTTCTAAGATTAAATGCATAATCTACCACACCAGCCCCATCTCTTCCAAACATCTTTAATATTTTACTTTACAGAGGTCTTCTAAATTTATAGCCTCTAACTTCAGGTGTTGAACATGTCTAAACTTAATCTAACTCCAAAATCCATCAGTATGACCTGGCCAGGAGTGGGGTGTAGAAGTACCCAGTCTGTGAGTCTTCTTTAAGAATGGGTCTAAAGGCTTCAACTACCTCTAATGAATGCTCTCTGTGTGTATATTGCACTCCTTTCAAGGGGGATTTAGAAAAAAGAAAAAAAAAACCTGGCTATTTCACTGACTCATAATTTATGCTGTGAAGTATTTGAATAGAAGTGATATCATATAAAATCAAGGAGCTCTAAATCTGTCTCAGTATCACAGTATGGATGATCATCAGTGGGCATTTTCATAATAGCGCTGTAATGACTTGAATGTTACTTACACTCAAAATAAAGACTTTCTGAGTGATGCCTCTGAAAAACATCGCCTATATATTCAGTTGATGGCAAACTCACAGTTTCAGGTTAGCCATGAAGACTTTAGCCACAGTTTGCTATGAATGACTTGTAATGATATCATTAATTGAGAAGACATTCTGGACAACTAGAGAAGATAAAATTGAACGCACTTTGCCACTCCCCAAAGGGCGGGAGATCTGCTAGTTAGTTATTGGACATGTGTCATATATTCCTAATGGATAAGATGGAACATTGTGTGACATCCCAGTGGCTTACATGTCTCAGAAAGAACGCCTTTTCTACTTTCCAGGTTATTAAACACTCAGAATGAACTTCTGCTGTTTTGAGAAAATCATTTATGTTGGAAAAATCCCTCTTGTCTTTTTCAACCAGGGCCAGTAGTTATCCAGATAATCAACTTAATTCTTTACCAAAAGAAACAGCTCACACATTTCAAGCATTTTTACTTACTATATATAAGTCTGCAGGCTGGCAAGATGTCTAAGCTGGTAAAGATGCCTGTTGCCAAGTCTGATGACCTGAGTTCAAACCCTGGGATCCACATATTACAAGAAGAAAACTGATCCCCCAACAAGTTCTATGCTGTCCTCACACATGGACGGCTACATGATCTTAGTTATGATTTCTATTGCTGTGAAGAGACACCATGACCACTTGGAGTGAATCACTTACAGTTTCAGAGGTTCAGTCCACTATCATCATCATGGGGAATGTGGTAACATGCAGGCAAATATGCTGCTGGCTACATCTTTATCAGAAGGCAACAAGAAGTGGAGTGAGTATCACACTAAGGGAAGCTTGAGAAAAACAGACCTCAAAGTCTGCCCCCACAGTGGCACATTTCCTCCATGGCCACATCTATTTCAGCACAGCCAAACCTCCTAATAATACCACTCCCTTTGGGTTTTCTTTCAAACCACCACACATATACAATATACATGTAATAAAAATATATATAAATCTCCAATTGCTCTCCAGACTTTGGAGATTAGCCACTAACTATAAGTAGAGATGAATGTCCTCACTATACTTCTGAGCTGACTTCAACATAAACCACAACCATAGTGTACTGAGAGTTTTTCTCCTTGAGTATTGCAATGTGAACCTAGAACTTATTATAAGCAATACTGAGTAGAGATTCCTCTAAACTGCTATGCCTTGTTCATACCAGTGTAGAATATGAGAGAGAGAGAGGGAGAGGGAATTTATTCAACTTAATTTTAATAGACTTTTTTCTTTTAATCACATTTTATTTATTTTAAAATATCTTATTTATGAAATTGCATATGTCGATGAAACTTAGAATCAGGTCTGAGAACAACTGGCTCTTAGTAAATCAATTATTAACAGCAGAGAATGGTGTTGCTGGAATGTGGATATAGTGATGTGGACATAAAAACTTTCTGAGCATGTAATTTTATTTCTTTGTTTTTAAAAGTTAGGGATCCACCATATTACCCAGGATAGCCCCTTCTCCATGAGACTCAACATCATTAAGACTGCAGGCTGCTATCAATGAATTTTAGAGAAGAAACAAAGATTTTGACCACACCACCACACAGATATTATTTTTTTTCCTTTCTTCTTGTTTCTGAGTAGTTTAAAGAGTTTATCTCTAAACTCCTGACCCCAGTGCTTGTGAGCATGTACATGTATATTGCACATGAACACACACTTATCTTCAGCTGTGCACTTGACTTTCCATTTTAATGTGTGCTTGATGAAATTTCTTTTTATACCCATCCTATTTCCACTGAGAATTACTACACTGTTCTTTTCTAGGTATTAATAGTATGTTAGTTTGTTTGTTTGTTTTAAAAAAGGGTTGACTCATATTTTCTACCAACAGCTTTTCATTTTTTTGTTTCCAAAAACTACAGAGCATGTTAATGATAAAGAAGGTCATCCTAGTAATGGCCATAGTGATCTTACTAACATTAAGTCAACCTAAGATACATTGCTGCAAATTAGCCATAAAGATTCTAACAGCAGTGTGATAAGACTGCTTTGTGCAGGTTACTACCCATCCTTGAGTACATATCTAGATATCTGGATAAGGAGAAACTCAGTGGTGCTTCCCACCCACTAATTGCTGGGGCAGCAGTGAGATCCTTACCACCTGTTGAGTGTAGCACTGGTGTTGAGATACATGATCTCTTCATCTCCAGCATATCTATTCCCTAGCTATTCCTTCTTTGTCATTATCATGCTCAGCAGTTCTTAGAAAATGAAGATGGTCAGAATCGGGTATAAAACATATATTGGATTTGCATAGACACCACTAAAGCATGATTCTTCTGTCCGAAGACCAACAACTGACTGATTTTAAAATCCTAAAATTTTGCTGTATCTTGAAACTGTTAACTTTGCAACATAGATTAGCATTGTTAAAAGTCGGTTCCATTTGCCTAATGTCATGATCACTAGCTACATATCTACTTAAGGAAATAAGTTAAAAACTTATTAGCTGCAGAACCATGTTGCAGATAATCTGTACTGAGGAGAGCAACACAGCAAAGGGGTTTATAACAAACTAACGATTGAGTACTAAGAAAATGGAAATGCTGTATTAATTAAAGCTTTAGGTGACTGCTGTTTCTGCTAAGTGCATGGTGTCAGTAAGATCAAATCTAGTTGTATCTCTTTAACTTCGTTACTGTTGTTTCTCAAAAAAGTAATTACTTTGTGAATCATATGTTTCTGATTATGAATGCTGGCTTAGAAGGCTTTATGTTATTTTATAAAATTTGCAGCAAATTGCTTTGCTGAATACTGTGGGAAACAGTTATTAGTAATGTGCAAGTTGATTTTGTAATTTCTAAAATATTCTATCAATAATTCTAATAGAATTGTATTTTCTCACTAAAACACTTATCTCTGTTATACTGTTACAATTAAAGGTTTGTTTGTTTGAGGGGCTGTTTTGTTTTGCCTTTTATTATATTAGTTTTCATCTAGCTTAAATCTTTACTCTTTGATTGACTAGTGATTAAGTATGGCTGAATGACCAATATTTGGATTCAAATATTTTATGAATTCTTTGACTTCAGCATTTTTCTTTTACAGAGCATATGATATGCTTTAGTACAGTATGGAAAGTGTTCATTATGCTGCCAGTTAGAAAACATGTTTCCCCTCAAAGAATTTAACTCGATATCTGTGCTGTAGACAAAGTGTGGTACCCTCAGCCCCTCTTTACTCGTGTAGACTTGCTCTAGGCTCTGTGGACTTTTCCTGTTGGTTTTAAACATTCTGCTTCTGTTATCTTCTGGTGTTAGTCCTGCCCTCGGTACTTCTGTCACATGTTTGGTTATCTAAGGAGAGAACAGGCTTCCTGATGTGTTAATATTTTACTCTTGGTAACATCAAGATATTTTAGGTTGGTGAGAAAAAGTCTCTTGTGAATTTGCCAGAAAATTAGAAAAAAAAAAAAAAATTGCGGTGACTTTGAGCTATCCTTATCAAATCCTTCTTAATGAAAGTGAAGGCAAGATGTTGCTTTCCTCTCTACCATGTGGCATCGGTAATTTGGTTGAACAAATTAAAAAAAACAAATAGAACTAAAGGTAAGATAATAAAAAGGGATGCAGTGGTTTTGCCTAATTGAAATGTTGAGTATTTCTAGCACTGAACTCTATCTACATGTAATTCTTGTCCTGTTTCTTCACTTGTGATAATATGTCCATGGAAAGAAGGTGGTTTCTTCATGCATCCTTACTGACTATGCATTAGGAAAGACCAAATATGCACGAAACAGAAAGATACTTTATATAGTACCTTTTCTCTTAGGGGGATCTAGGAAAATGTGGATTTCTGAAGCTCTACCTTCACTCTAGGAAATCAGTTTCTGAACTCATGAAGCCAACAGAAATGCTACCAGAATCTTCAGATTGGCCAAAGGGAGACAGTTTCTCACTTTCTCCTCCTAGGGATTGTTGGGGTTCACTGCTCTCTTTGGTCTTATTTGAGTGGTATTTTATCAGTCAGACAAAACAATATTCAACTATTAATATCGTTCTGCTGAAACAGTTTAGAATAAAGATTTAATGTTCTCTTTTCACTGAAGAGCCCGTGCCACCGTGCAGGACTGTAATAGGGAAACAAATGAGGCAGCTCAAAGTTATAGCTCTCCGTAGCTTTCAGTACTCTCATACATTTTTATAAAGCGTACATCAGAACTTCTGAGTTGCTAAGTGGGTTATTTTTAATGTGGTTGTATTCAGATGTAGAACTGGGAGTAGCTCTGTCATCCCGTTAGATTTTGCTCTTCAAAGTTGCCTCTTCCCCAGCTAATAGGGCCACTTCCAAACTTCTGTCTCCTGCTTTGTGACTGAGAGAGACAAGTGACACACACACACTGAACTTCCAGTGATCTCCAGGCAGTCTGCCTCAGCCCTGGGCACAGCTTCTTGCCCTTAGGCAGAAAGACAGGCAGACATATTTGCTTTACTTACTTGCAAAAAGGGACTAAGGGAGATGTCACTTCTGGATTCTGCACTGGACTTACTGTGCTAAATGAAATTAAAGATGCCATTGAATTTCCCACATTGCTGCCGGTTAGTAATTTGCACCCTCACCCCAGAGAAACTTTGGAAAACTTAAAGAACAGAGAGTCCCTAAAAGACATTAGCCTCCCAGCAAAAAGTGGGGATGTACCATGCAGGAAGCTTGTTGAAGTCTATAGGGAATCGTGAGTGCTTTAGGGTGATTTATTTTCAGAAGATTTGAACAGGATCAGCGCAAGAGAAGATGGGAACATTCAGGAAGGTAGGGAAAGGGGTAGCCCAGTTTTTAAATAAATGTTTATAAGAATGTACTATGATAAAGAGCTGATCATTCGAGTAAGATTAAGTATCACTCAAAATGATTTACACGGGCTCTCTGAATGGCTGTGAGATGTTGATGTAGGATGAATTGTGAAGTTCAAATCGGAAAATTTTCCCCTTCCTCAGCCTGATAACTTAAGCCCAGCCTCAAGTGAAGAAGAATCACTGAGCCTCCAGAACAGGAAAGATGCTGGGGTTCTTACCAGTGTAATTGCTGTCCCACCACACAGAATCAACTGAAATCTAACACTAAGGTTTTCCTCCTGGCCTCTTACTATTTGCCAAGTGAGAGTGAAAGAGACCAGGATGATCAGAGATGGATGGGTCACTGTGGCAGGTTGTTTGGACACTCCTGACTTCCTTTCATTAGAACAGACGTCCCTAAAAGACATTAGCCTCCCAGAAAAGAGTGGAGATGCACCATGCAGGAAGCTTGCAGAAGTCTTCAGGGAATCTTGAGTGCTTTAGGGTGATTTATTTTCATAAGGTTTGAACAAGATCAGCTCAAGAGAAGATTGGAACATTCATGAAGGTGGGGGAAACAAAGAAGTAGATGCCTGTTCTCTGCCAGTACACGGTCTCTGTGGAAAACTGTCAGGAGCAAATATTTTATTCTGTGTGTCATGGGAGTGGGGTGGTAGACAGGGAGAGAGAATGGACTTCTGGTACATGGTCTTGATTTTGGCTTGATTCAGTTTGCATGTGATAGGCCCAGTAGGCTATAAGATTAGGCATGGCAGACCTTTGTGATATGTGAAGTAAGTTAATACAGATATGACTTCTTGGACAAATTAAGGAGAAACTGAAGATGGATTTCTGTGTCCAATACAAAAATGACCCACAAACCTAGTTTCAGAATAACATTCTTAATGAGCATATTTGACCCAAGTTTATGAAATGTAAACTAAGCTCTAAAAGAGCAAGGGAAGCCTTAAGTTACTTGGGGATTTACTGAGGTCTTGTGGTTCCAACTGTGGATAAACCTCTTTTTTACTTCTGAATATTGTATTGTTATTAGGAGTAGCCACTTACACCAGAGAAGCCCTTTCTGGGATTCTCTCAGAGCAAACTAAATTGTCACATAGGTTCAGAGGATGCAAACTAGAGGCATTGCGTATATGTAAATGTCTGTGTGTGCATACTGAGGAATTTCTCAGGAAACATGGGAAGAGTGTGTTTATCTTTGTTAAGGACGATTATTAAACCTCAGCAGGATTTCTTTTTCTCCATACAGTAGTTTTAATTATAACCACAGAGGTATTGTGTTCTCAAACAAACATTCAAGTTCATGGACACCAGATTGCCTGAAGCCAGGCTTCAGTATGGATTCTTACAATAGTGCCTCTTAGTAAACTTTCTCATTTCTTGTTAGTGGCCTTCCCCTCTGTTGGTGGAAATGTTCTCAGAGTCTGTGTCTGGCATGTTCCTTTTGTTCATTGTAGGTTTGTTGTCCGTTTTAAACAATGAGAACTCAAAGGTCCTTGAATAATAAACTTTAGCACCTGAGCCCAATTGCATGAGGAGCTGTATGTTCATAACAATATGTACTCACCTTCAGAAATGTCTTCACACTGATGCTTACGAAAAGGAAAATTAGATCCGATTGCATAGCAGCCAACTCTTTTTAACACATGATTATTTTATTGGAGTATACATTAATTAATCCTGAAATAGAATCCTGTGTGACATTCAGAGTTGTGTTGAGTAGCTCAGAGTTTAAATATTTTAGTTTTACAACTCTGTTATGTTGGCAGCCAACAATGGTGTCTCAGTGAAGTCAGCATATGAGCCCTGCTTGCGATGACATCTGGAAAGCTTGTTTTATCTATAAGCACAGTGTAGACAAATGAAAGCGGACAGATGTAAGGCTGGGGTGGCATCTTCGCCTCGAGCACTCTGGCTGTGCATTTTCCAGTGTGTCAAAAACAGGGAGCTTTTTGTCAGGGGTAGAATAAAAACATTCTGTCACATCCGTATACCAGCTACTGTAATGACTTTACTGTGGTGTAAAACTGCATAGATGATTCAAAAATTAACAGGAGGAAGAGTTAGTAAATAAGACATGCCTAAGTGTATCAGGGACGTGGCACCATGGCAAAGAAAGAACCTGTTATTTTGTGGAGGTAATCACAACCACATTCTCTGGGGAGAGCCACGCATACATGAATTTTGCTACAACATATCTAGGAGTGCCAGTTAGAATTTTCTTCTGATGTATTCATTATTGAGCAAGATTTATTAAGCACCAACTGTATATGTTCTGGCATATGTAGCATTTTGTATATCTGTGTAGGATCACACTAAAGGTGAGCGCTAAATTCTGAGAGCCAGTTTCTTGTGCTGTTTTCAAGTCATAGCTCATGGACCATTCGTAAGAAATTTTATGCAAAGGCATCTTGCCTTTTTTCCTACTCTGTTTAGTTTATTGTAGAAATAATTATCCCCTGAAATAAGATGCACATACATTCGTATATATGTATTGGCTGGGATTTGGATTAAAACAGATTCTGTTTGACATTCTTGATCTTGTAATAGCAATGGAATTATTAGTTATACCTGCTACAGGGTGTGAAATGACTATTTTCATCTCCAGGGATTTATGGCTCTGTTTCATGGCGTATACTGCATACACCATGCAACCATTGCTAATTGTTATGAAATATGTTCACTGTAAGTTTAGGAAGCCTGGATGGAGTCCTGCTCAGCATCTGTTTAAGGACTGGGTTGGGTGCTCAAAGCCAAAACCACATAGCTTTATAGTGCTGGAGTCTTGTATCTGTGGAAACCATGCAGATACATGTAATTAGAGAGCAGGGCCATGATGGAGATGAAGGGAAGAGGATATAAGGAAATGAAATACAGTCAGCAGCATGTGTCAGGGCCAAAGTCTCTCTTGGTTCCAGCAGCAAAATGTAATTTTCAGTGGCCAGGGTCATTGAAAATTCATATTCATTCATTCATATTCTCTCTCTCCCTCCTTCTTTCTCTTCCTTCCTTCCTTTTTTCTTTCTTTCATAATGAAGTTGCATTATGCTGTTAACAAGGAAAACATGGTTATCCATTTCCTGTCCCATACCCACAAACCATTATCAATTTTTTCAGAGTGCATAATGTTGAGATCCACTGAGCCCTGATAAGTGCCTTTGTATGTTCAAAATGGTGCTTTTTTGTTTTACATGCTGTTAGGCATGGTGGTGAAAATATATGTGTAATTGAAAATGTACAGCAAATTGCCATTTGTACCTGCAGAGACTAAAAGATCCAGTCAGATGGATCAGCCAGTGTTAGTGACACCCGAGTAAACTGATGGTCTGACCAGGAAAACCCATGGACCTTTGCATGACTTTTTACTTAGAGCCGTCTGAGGAGATCAGTGATTCTCTGAAGCAGTACTCTGACCTGAGAGTCCTAAAATCTGAATATTTTAGTACTGTACAGGGTAAGTGCTGAGTTTATTCATTGAAATTGGAAACATAGCAGGGATCTTCTCTTAATTCCCTGATCTTAGTTCAGCAGGATAGCATTGGAGTTCCAGTCAACTGACTTCATAAATTATCTACAGGCCATAGAGTCAGCAGCCAGAGAGATTTCACGTCTCATCATCCTTCTCACTGATTTTAACGAATGGCTGTGGAGAATGAGTGTCTTGGAGTCAGGTTTTGCCGTCTGTTTCATCAGTGCCAACTTGGAGCTCAAATTGTTAGAACACAGACCATAATCTCTTCCGTGTACTCAGCATAGGGATTTTGTCTGATTGTTTGTTTTCATTTCTGCTTTTTGGTTTCAGTGGATGGAAATGAATCTTTTAGAGAATTTACAAATGTTTGCCAACACTGTGGGTGATGCAGTGGCATGTGACAGCAAGAACTGTCTAGTACTGGTTTGATTGATTATAAGTTAAATGATTCTGCTAAATCTGCCATAGTATTAGTCATCTTGATTTAATGAGAAATATCCTTTATGATGCAATCTCTTAGAAGACTATCTTTGGAACAGAGTAAAATCAATCTTTTAGAAACATTAAAATGAATTATGGATCTATAATGCCCCTGTCAGTAAATATTAACTTGTTATTGTCATATATTATTGTTGATTATTATTAGAGACTTTCTGGTGTCTGCTGTGTGCCACATACAGTGCTAAGTACATTTCATGTATCTGTACCTAACATTTATTAAGTACTCCACGTAGGAATGTAGATTATCACTAATAATTTTCATAGTGGTCCTACGGAGTAAGTTCTGCTATTTCAGAATCACCCCTGTTTTATCAGTTGTGACATAGGTGTTTTTGCTCACACTTTCTTTGCATATTGGACTATGTTTGTTTAGGGAAGTTAATTAATTTTTTTAAGTTTCAACATTTATATTCCATTCAAAATATATTTATAAGCATGATGCATATTGTACATGATTTGTACTCATTTTTTACTAGTTGGTAAGTTAGCAGCAACATTAGTAATGGTGAAGACCCACAAACTGATATTGGTCGAGCACAGATGGAGAAAGGCAGGGCAGTGTGTGGGAAGCCACTCATGTCTGTTTCTTGGAATTGCTAGGGTTAGAACTCCACATCTGCCACTTGTGAGCCCTTTAGTTTGCTATATCTTATTTGTCTTTAAGATGAAGGTGATAATATTAATACGATCTATTTGGTGAAAATATTCTATGTATTGAAAGAACCAAATGATGCATAAAATATGGTTCCTGCTACATATATTGTGTGAAGAATATTAACTGCTATAATTCCTTTTTGATTAAGATGAGTTTATTGGACTCATCTTACATGCTCCAGAAGTTAAAAAAACATTCAGAGAATGTCAAAGGTAACTACTAGTCCAAAGGATAGATTAGTACAGCTTACTTTTTTGTGCTGATCTGTTATAAACAGCTAAATAATCTGACAGATATTAAACCTGACTACATACAGAATTTAAATCTCAAATTTCAAGTGATGCTACACTAGCTTAAACTAAACACTTGGAACATTGATGTCTGTGCTTTTAAAAAGGACTGCTTACTTGCTGATACAAGAAGCTGTTGCTCTGAAAATGCTGGTTTATAGCTGTTGTCTGATACTGATCAATGGCACATAAATAAAACCTTCAAAGAAAATACAATAGCTTGAATAATTGTAGAATTTAGATGGTACATATCTGAGTGCTTACCATACACTTCTTTGAGCTTTTCTGGATATTTGAAATTTTAAGAACTATTGGAAGAAGGAGATATACAACTCTCCATAGTGGTACATGAGCTTGGAGGAGAATGATACTATGGAGCTTGAAACCTTTCCCAACGCCCACACTCCTTGTCCTGACTCACGTAAGTTGCAACACAAGAGCTCACCCTCCCAAGTCCCCTTTTAGTCCAACTTCGGACAGTGTTCCCAGCCACTAGCTTTGTCTGTTTAGGGAGCTTTGTTTTTATGACTGGGATTTGCATTTGTTTGTTGGTTTTTTTCCATCAGTGCCAGCCTTTTCCCTGACTGAAGATGACAGATCTTTAAGAAAGCTGTCAATGCAAAGGCCACAACAAGGTTACTTCCATTAGTGTCACTTTCTCATGGTGACACGCTTCGTGACTTGTAGACATTTGTCAACAGCTATAGAGCCTACATTTTCTGAAGATAATATACAGTTGTGTATTTGATGGTCTGTGCTTATACATATACTTCTTTGATTTGTGTTCATTCATGTTAAAAGATGTTTTCAAGCTGAATATTCCCTATGCTAACACCGTTCATTGAAAAGTAAAGTCAGAGATTGGGTTCTAGATGACATCTAAGAAAAAGACAGCATTGTGTAACCATGAAGCATAAATGTTAAGTTGGAAACATGTAGTTTATGTCATTAATGCCTTGTGCCTTTTTAAAGAAAAGGCATGTTGCTTAGAAAGCATTCCCCTTTTCTCACTTCAGACCCTGACTCTTGTATGGAATTGTGGGTACTCCAAGGTATGAAGAGCTTCATGCAGCTATTTGGGTGATAACAGTCTGCAGATAAGCTAGTCAGTGACAAGTGGCAGTACTTGGTCTCTTCCACACACACCAGGAAGCAGACGGACTCAAAATTAGAGGAAGATAGGCACAGAGCATCAAAGCCATGGAACAGCTGTTCCTGTCATCTGTTTTTAGGGAAGGGAAGGAAGCAGGGACCCATCTGGCCCTCTAAGGTAATAGTTCTTCAGTGCCTATAAAGAATCAGGATGAGAAGTTTAGATTGAGGGCCAGGAACCTCCAAGAATAAAAGAGATGCTTATTCTGGGAATCAGGAGAAGAGTGAGAACTAGTCCTGCCATATCTACACTCAGAAAATATAGGGCAAGCTGGTTTACTTTCTTAAAAATGACATAAGGGATCTCACCGTCTGAATTAGGATACAACAGGAACTAACTTCTCCTTCACCTAAGTGTGGGCTCATTATACTAGCTCCTTTTCTGTTGTTGTAATAAAACACCATAACCAAATCAGTTTGTGGAAGGAAGAATTTTTCTAGCTTAGGTTTCGAAAGAGATAAGCATTCATCATGGTGGGAAGCATGGCAGCAAGCTGCTGGCATATGAGCTGAGCACTCATATCTCCAAATGCAAGCACAAATCATAGAGAGTAAACAGAGTACACAAGCTTTAAATTCTCAAAGCACACCTCCAGTGAATCATTCCCTCTAGGCAGGACATGCTTCCTAAACCTTCCCAAACAGCACCGCCTTCTGGGGGCCAAGAATTAAAATAGCTTAGCCTATGGAAGACACTCTCTCATCCAAACTACTGCATGCTTTAAATCTGTGATGGCCTAGAACTCACTATGGAGACCAGGGTGGCCTTGTACTTGTGGTGATCTTCTTTCATCCGCCTCCAGAATGTCGGATTACAGTTGTATGCCACCATACCTGCCTTTGATAAAAAGGAAAGTTTGTTATACAGCAGATGAAGTTAATATTAAAATGGTATGTTTATTTATTTAACTTCATTTTTATAGGGTCATAAGGAAATAGTTTATATCTATCAATGTTTCCTAGAAGGGCTCAGTATTTTCATCATATTTGGACTACAAGCATATGATGCAAAATCTTTATTGTTCATTGCTTCTTTTGGAAAGACAAAAAAAATAATGTAAAACCAACTCCATGTCTTTGAAAATGTTGGACAGTAATTACTGATGGTCTTGATGAGATTATCTTTGCTTGTACAGTTTGGGTCTAATTTACTAAAAGATTAAGTAAAGGCAGAGATTTGGTTTTTTACACATCTTTAGTAAGAAATATTTTTGTCAAATAGCAAATATTGTGCAGCATTAGAGAAACAGAAACAAGAGGGTCTCTGTGAATTCAAGACCAGCCAGTGCTACACAGTGTAACTGTGTCTCAAAACACAGAAGGAGGGGGAGGGGGAAGAGGGGGAAACCTAAATACTAGACATGGAATATATAGAAAAAGACTCAGGAACTGGAACATTTTGTACAGTTTTCAACTTTAAAAAAATATACATTACATTATTTCAAGAGTAAAATTATAAATACCCACATAGAATTGCAGAAACTTGACATGTTTAGGAAGAATAATGGGCTCTGCTATATTAAATCATCTCATTTATTAGTAATGTGGAAGACAGAGCTTGTAAGTTACACATTTGAAGTCATTATGATGACCAAGACAGGCTTGTGCTTCCTACCCTCAGGAAGCTCATAGATTAGTAAGAGATAGTGTCAAATCAAGCTATGACAGTTTCTTGAAAAAAGCAACAATACGTGGAGAATTTATAAAGCAAATTCACCAGGGACCTTAGAAATTGTTCCCTTGATGAAGTAATCTTTGAGCAGAGATCTGAAGGAGTTGCTATTAGTTGAGGAAAGAAATGGCAGTGACAGGAAGGTTAGGATCCATTGCAGCGTTCCAGCTGTGCAGGAGAGAATCAATGATGGTATTGGCCAGCACTTAGATATGTGTTTGCCTTTTGTGCTCTGCTCTGGTTTTCATAGTCCTTTCAGAGCTTGCCTGGGATAACTACACACAGGCGAAAATATGCTGTTTTTATTGTAATGAATCATAATCCTCTAAGTGATGAAAACTTCCCATTAGGAGTAGAGATAGTGAAGTGTCCAGTCCCAGCTCTGGTGGCTTTAGGAGGAAGCTCAGTCCATGTGGAATGGTGGATGAAGCAAACCTGTTGCTCATCAGATTTTTTTATTTCCGGATGGGGAGTTGATAGGAGATCTCACGGACATGGGAATTGCCTCACTGTTGACAGAGAGACATGGCACATTTGATTAAATTAAATTAGGAGCATGTGTGTGCTTGAAAAAGCAAGCTAATGAAGGAAAATGCATCAAAAGGATTTATGGTGAATTGATTAAAAATTTTTTCCACAGAAACCCCTCCCAGTTCAGCACCTAGGATGTGAAGGCTATCTGTGCAGCTAGGCCCTCCAGGTTCTCCCTTGAATTTAGTGTGCATCTGGGGGACCATCCTTCCCTTTGAGCATCCGCTCCTTCTGTGGCATCTCTGTTGCAGGCAAATGTATTCCCAACCTGCAAGCTGAACTGCACAGAGGAAAAAGGATAAAAGACACTATTTGATTTATTAATTTCTAGTGGATTAGAACTACAAATGTTTGCTATGTTTTTAATTTGAGAAGTAGAGAGAATCACCGCAGCTTTTAATTATGCATTTTGTGTAATGCAGCTCTGAATAGAGCAGAACAAAATTAAAATTGTGGATCAAATACTAAGTCTGAGTGGCTGCTAAAGTGAGCTGTAGTGTGCTGCTAATGGCTATGTGTCTTCCTGGCATCATGTCAATAATGGCTCTAATCACATTAAGCACAGAGCCCATTAGCTTTTCCTTGCAACAGCGTGTACCGAGCAACATCCTTTGAGTTCTGAAATAACTTTGACTTTTTAAAATTTCCCATGTTCAGGCTAAGAGGCAAGTATATAGCATGTGCACTGTGAAAATAGGTGGGTCCACAATGGTGTTTATATACAATATGTTCTTTATCAGCATAGGCAGATTAACTGTGACTAATATTATGCCCTGGAAAATGCAACCTTATCTTCATAAATTTAATAAACTCATGCTATTTTCACAGGAACAAAGTTTTTCTGGAATTTACTATGGCATAAAATCAAATCTTGTCTAGTTTTACTGTATCCAGAGAGATGAAAGGCCTTTTCCTCCTTCCTTAGTGCTCAAGTGGAATGGGATCTTCAGTGTCACTTTATGTGGTTCCATTTCTGTGTGGAATTTAGAATTTTAAAGTCTGGCTGAAGTTCTTTGGCTTCAAAACCATTTTGGTTCCATTTAGGTAGAGTGGTCCCAAGATGATCTTTCTCCATGATGTTCATCTCAGGCTTTCCAGTGTCTGGGAGGGAGAATGGGTTCAGCACAGAGATATGGAGAGAAAGACAGTCTTTAAACCATCTACCAATTCAACTTTTTCAAGGGTAACTCTAATATATCGCCTTCCTCTGATAAGTGAGTTTTCAGCAGCTGTGACTTAGAAACTCTTTGTTCTCAAGCTGTGTAGGACTTCACTTGGTGCTTTCCTCTGGAGTCCCTACTCTTCACCACATGCCCAGGGCTGACCTCAGTGTTCTCCTCCTCATCCTCACCAACTGATTGCAAAGGAAAGTAGGACCTCTGAATAGCCCTTTTGTCTGCCCTTCTTTTCCATATTATCCCATCCTCTTTTATGACTTATATCTAATTTCCCTAGATACCCCTTTCTTGCTGCATTATGAATGGATTTTTAAAAAGTGATAAATAATTATTCATAAATGGAGCTAATTTCTTTTTTCCCAAGTATTTATTGAAGTTGGAATACTTAATCTTAACTTTCATTTAGTTGCAAAAGTATGTTGACTTGCTTGCTTTTTACAGTTGCTACGGTACGTTCTGTTGGTACAGGTTAGAAGCTACAGTCATCTTAGAACTTGAAAGTAGGTGCTACTTCAAAGTCGGATATCTTCTCTGTTTATCTTTGGTATCAAAGATGTAGAGAATTTGGAGGAACATCACACGAGCTTTTAAAAGGTTCAGATAAGCTATAATATCATGCAATCGCTCACCAGATGGTAGGACACTGTTTAGTGGGTCTGAAAACATTTAGAGTTCTTCATCATCACCATATCTTAATGAGACACTTTGAATGAAACAGAAATCTCTTTCAATTGGCAAATTGTGGTGAAATAATTGCTCGAGTTCTGTGACAGAAGATGAACTAGGACTGATCCCAGACAGTTTCTCTTTTATTTTCACATTTTTAAATTACTCCCATTGGCTGCTGTAATTCAGAGGGATTAACACTGGTTCCTGAAAGGGGATTCCAAGTGCTTCCATTTGTACTCCTGCTGTGGCACTGTGATGGGAGCCTCTCAGAATATCTTCAAGTGTTGTAGCTGTTGTCCGAGTCCTAGAAGAGAGAAAAGTAGGATCCTTCTGAGGGTGAAGAATCTGCAACTGAATCTGTGAAGACAGCATCTGAATTCTTCGGACTTGAGGTCTCTGGTATCCCATAGTAAATGCTTTTAAAACAGCATCATATTTCCTGGCAAAAGGACATCACTCTGTCGCCAGCTCCTGGAGTAGCCTCTTGGAAGTGTGGACCCCACTACTACTTCTGGGTCTGTATCTGCTGCTCCTTGCAGAGAAGTCCTATTGGACTCCATGCTGCCCATGTCTGTAATACATGTCCGCACTCTCCCGAGGCTGCTGGCATTTGATGTCTGGTAGCATTCTCTAAGTCAATTTCAGTGTGTCTATAGCCAGATATTTGACTCTTCACCTCCTTTGCTAAGAAGTTGCTTCTCATAACTTCCCCCATTAACCATTCATTTAATATTCATTAGCACCTTCAAAGACAGAATTATGTGCTATGTCCTCTGTCAGGTCTAAATTAAATAAAATCCAATAAAGCTGCTACTATAAAAGACTTAAAAAGAGGAAGGGATGTAAGTTAAGGTCGAAACTTGTATTTAAAACTTCTTTACATGCCAAGTCTACAGACTGGTGCAGAACACTGGGTGTTGGGAAGTCAGTCAGAAAGAGGTTGGAGAATTTTTTCTTTTGAGGATCACACAGTGTCTGTAAAGAATAGATACAAACAAACACCTACATGAAGGCAAAGCTCTGAGCACCTCAGTAGCAAAACAGCTAAGTAGCAAATAATTATAAATGTGTTTTCAATAGGCTTCTATTCATTCAGCAAACACCTTCCTCAGCTGGCTATGTGCTAGATATTATGAACATGAACATCAAAGGTTACACTCCTGCTGCCACACCAGCCAGTCCCAGAGTTGATTTTGTGTTGCTGGAGATGTGGACAAGCAGAACTAGGGTATACTTCCCAGCCAGATCTGAGGCTGAATATCTCAGCAGCTTATTAACTGTGTCACTTAGGAAAAGATTGTTTTTTTATTTTTAACTTTCCAAGCTTAGCTTGCAGGTAGTACCTATCTTTTGGTGCTTGTTGGGGAAATTATTCAAAATGCCATATACAGAATACATAGTGGAATATACCATATGAACAAAATATGCCCCCCCACCCTCACACACACACAAAAGTTGGCTGGTGATACTACAACATGAGTAAGGGGAGGATCATCTCAGTGTGCCTGGGGGAGAGGGATCCCAGAGGACAAAGGAGATGTGATATCTAAAGCTGGAAGTGTGAGTTCCTTAGGACAAAGTGTCCTGTGCAGGCTAACAGAAAAGCATCCAGGAGCTTAGAAATGGGAGTGGAAGCATGTCCCAGAATCTTCTCAGTGGACACTGATGAAGCATAAGGAGAAAAACACTATACAGGTAGCTAAAAGAACAGGTTGTCTGGAAAAAGACAACTTGTGTTTATACTCTGTGATATTCATCTGAGTATCTGGATTTTAGACAGCTTACTTAGATGTGGCGAAAGTGTTATATTAAATTTCCACTTTCTCTTTGTCTTATTTCAATGTTGTTTACTATTATAAAATAGTATGGATTACTTTAGTATATGTAATACACGTATATGACTCGAACATGGTATTAAGTCAGTAACTAAGTATAACCACATTTATTCTTATGGATAGTGTATATTTGACTGACATCTGTTTAAATCGATTGCTGCCTGGTTTGTCCCATTATTTAAAGGCTTTACTATTTCTTCTGCATATAAGAACACCAGTGCAGTGCTGTGAATTAATGTTTTGTCACGAGTTGTTCAGTCTTGGGGACATGTGAAGCCACTAGAGAATGTTGGGAAAGGAGTAAAATGATTAAAATCTTGTTAGAATTTCCCTTGAGTCACTGTGAGGGGCTAGGTGAGTGAGCACTGGGAGGGGTTACAGAGGTTGCCACTTCCTAGTCTATATATCTCCATGTGTAGTTCATAGTTTGGAAATAGCACCACTTTTTCTTTGATGGAAGACTTAAGGAAGAAGAGAATGAATGATATTTTAACATTTTAAAGATCACTGAACAGAAAAGATTGCTTTAAAAATTTTAAAGCTATTTATTAATAATAACATAGCATATAAATATACGGAGGCAAAAATTAAAGATTCTTCTTTGTTCAAAATATTATAATTGGAAAGAAGACTCAATGGTTAAGAGCATTAAGTCTTGCAGACAAACTTTTTTTGGGTCAGAGCATCCACATGGTAGCTCACAACCATCTGTAACTCCAGTTCCAGGGGATCCAACACCCTCTTCTGGGGTACACATATATACACACTGGCCTACCACTTTAAGGTACTCTTATACTTAGAGGTACTTAGCTAACTCTAATAACCTGGTTGGTTGACAGCATAAACAGCACTTAATTAGAGCAGATGTCCAGACACTGGTCTGCACCTCTTCCAGTCTAGTCTATAGCATGTGAGCTTAATCCTGGACACAATAAATAACCTTTAAATCCCTGTATGTATTGGTTTGTTATTCTTAAAATGTTGTTAGCCATTACTGACCCCTACTGTCTCCTTGCTTCCCATTTACTCCTCTTGGCTCTGTGTTCTTGAGTTATGAATTCTGTACTCGGAGAAGAGTTAGGAAAGAATCCCATTATTTATATGTGCCCTTTTCTGTGAAAAAAATGGAAATTTTTATTTATTTTTTATTATTATTTTTGGTGCAGTGAAGCACCACATTGTAGGAACCTTTTTATTTTGGTAGTTGGGTGGGGGGGAATTTAGTAGATTCTTGGTTATTCTTGACAGCGGCTAGTGTTAAGGGTAGTAATTCTCTTTCCCTCCAAAATCATGTGAGAGTACCTTCCATCACCCCACAGTGTCTCCTGAATGTTGCTCACTTCATTTCCCCTGAGATTATCAGTGCCTCCTGTTATGAAAGTCTCACTATACAGTGACCCAAGAATACAAAGATGTTTTCATGGAATCAGAATGGAAAAATAGAGGCCAGTGGAGCCATGTAAGCAAAGAAGGAAACCATGGACTCTAGATGGGAGGAGTAGGTAGATCAACAAATTTATCAGTTTAAAAAGAATAGCGGAAGAACAGGACCTGAAGAGGGGATGAGAACTTGAAATAGCTGAACATTTTGGGCAAAGAACAAATAGCAAGGAGAGAGAGGGAAACAAAGAGGAGAGATTGATGTCCTTCTTGGGAAGGAGGTCAGAGAAGCCCAGAACAAAAGGTACACAATCACCTACAGCTTGTAGCCAGTTGTCTCCTGCATTTCATTGTCAAACAGGCAGACACAAACATGGCTGGAAGACACCTGGGTTTTTAACTGTTTTCACCTGGAAGCCCTAGACGTTATTTTCCACTCTCCATTACGTGGAGGCTCCTTTCTGCTGTAATATGGGTCTCATTTGTCTCCACATCTCCCCTCCCCCACCCGGTCTTTTGACTCATAGATCCTTGTTTATATCAGTTTACACCCAAAGGCAAAAAAGCTTAATCGGAGCTTTAGATAATGGAAAGAGGGCACAGGTACGTGTAGTTACCTCACTCTCGACATAGAAGTTGAGGTAAAAAATGTGGGTTACTGTATTCTTATTGTAACGCCAAATGGAATTATTGTTGGCATGTTGTGTTCCAGCAGGCATGAGTAACCTTTTTCTTTGGCTAGTGAATAGAAGTAATTTTGAGTTACTTAAAAAAAATTGCAAGAAAGAATGTGAGTGAAGAAATCTTGGGTTAGCTCACAGACAGCAGGAGGATTTCTGCGAGTGTGGGAGTAAGAGAGGCAATCCGTAGCCTTGCCGATGGACACTCATTAAATGTTAATAGGAGCTGCATGTGATGAAGGGCAGGAGGCTCCGAGTTTGTCTTGTTAACTGTGTGTCTACAACTGGAGTTATGTGAATGAAATCAAGCACAGGCATTAAAGAAATGACTTGTTGCAAAGCAGGAGCGAGCTTCTCTGCTTTTGTGCCTGAGAGGAAGACACCCGGCAGAATTCTCCAACCGCAGGCGCAGAAGAGGTAAGTGAGCTGAGCTCAGTGGCAGGCAGCAGATGACAGTATAAAAGAAACTTCTTATATCTGAACACATTCCCAAAGAAGGTGAGAGCCACTGATGAAGCAGGCATGTAAATCCATGTAGCTGACCTCACTGCCTCTCGCATTAATGTAACCTTCAGTTACTGGAGTGAGCCATCCCATGAGTTTGGACATGGAGAGTACCTATGACATTTGAAACCTACGTTAACCAAGTAGTCCTGGGTCATTAGTATGCAGGCTGTGGCTTGAACCATTTGTTCATAGCAGATTGTGAGTCTTAAGTATCTGTGAGGCCTCACTTAGGAGGCTCTTACAGGATTAATAAAATATTTACAGAATTACCTGTACGGTGGCCTCATTTCTGAGATATTTGGTCCTAATCACACCATAAATTCTCATTCAAGTGGCTTTTCTGTTCTCTGAAGAAAGTTCCTACATGTCTCCCAGAGAAGCAGAGGCAGATTCCAGGCATACTTGTATTAATAACATGGGAATACCTGGTTTCTGTGTACAACATGTATGTTCTTGCCCTTCCAAACACACATGCATCAGCAGGTAGATAGATAGCTTGCATCTTACATTTTTAAAAGACATATCACTGCTGACTCAAATGATTAGAATTTACATATAAATATTCAGAAGTGTATCCTATTACTTATGATGGGGAATCTCTTGCTATGTATGTTTCACATGCATCTGAGGCAATCTTGAACTGATCATAATGTGCAATAAGATTTCTAGATGCAGGGTCAAGATTTTGTTTAATCCTTGGGGTAAACTAAGGCCACAACTATTTACCTGAGTAAACAGATACCCAGTGTCCACCATGTATATAATAGTCTGTGAGGGATGTATGCCATTAAACTCAATCCTAACAGTAACACCCAAAGTGAAGGGTTTCTGTCTTTTCTTCACAGCTCGGAGACTGGAGCTTGTAGTGACTATTCAGCCAGTCAATGAGATGAGAGAATTGGTTTGAAGCCAGCAGGAGCCTCCATTCACCACACTGATCGTGTGTTGTTTTATGGGGTTTTCCTCTCAGGCTTCCTCTCTGTACTCCCCACAGAAGGAGGGTTGAGAGTTGTCAGAAGCTGAGCACATCCCTTCTCCCAACGTTACCTCTTCTCCACTTTTGCTGAATGTTTCTCTGCAGCTGCTGGTTAGGTGTGACTTTTCTGTGACATTCTTTGGAGTTGGCTTTTTGATACATTATCAACATCAATAACATATTCGTTACATTATTTAAAATTTGCTTTAAAACTGTTTTAAGATGTTCCTGAAGACAAAGAGCAATATTTAACCAGTAGCACTTGAGATGATATAACCATCCATATATCTTAAGTGTAAATATCTGTGTGTTTGTATGTAGTTGTGCAGGCGTGCACCTATATGCCATTTGCTTTTATATACTTTCTCGCAGATCTATCAGGAAGGCATAACTGGGGAAAAGCATAACAGGACTAGAAGGTTTAACAATAGGAAATTGGTGCAACCTGTGGTTTATATATGGGAGAAATATATAACAATAACAACATATATGCTTCTGCGTTGGTGGTTTGCCTCATTTGCTGCAATGGTGAATAAGCCATAGTTTTGCACTTGACGGCCTTGTGGTTAATTGGGATGTCTTTGTTGTCCGCAGTACAAGTTGTGAATATTAACCTGTCCACGCTGTGTGTTAGCACAGCTGCTGTCTTTATGCTGTTCTCTTCTTTCTGCTACACAGCTGCCTCAGGCCCAGGTTCCAGGTCCTCATCCTCCTGTGTACTTTGCCTGTGTTTCTGCAGAGAATTGTAATGCTCACAGAAAAGGGACATTTGCAAAGAGGTGTTCCATCTATTCTGCTTGGGTAGGGGAATGAAAGATCACCATGTCAAGCCTCCTACTGTCAGTAAAATCCTTTTCAGAATGCTTCACCCTACAGACACAAAAACAAAGGCAGCATCAGTATCCAGGAGACTCCTAGAACGTTGTTTATAAAGTATGTCCTAGGAATTGTGAAAATTACTTTTTCTTGTTTCTCTTCTAGCTACATAAGAACGCAAGGCACTTAGAGTCAGGGATAGGGCTTCTCCATGTAATTCTAAGTAACTTTTAACTTAGTAAGGTTTGCTATCTTGATTACTAGCATTATTCACAGGAGACTGAAAAGTTTCTGCTTGTACCTCACCCACATGACAAGTGAATGTGCTGTCTGTTCTGCTCCCGAGCAGGGGCTGCTCTTCCTAAGACCAGGAGCTTAAACTGAAGGACAGTGGGTGCATCTTTCTGATCTTTGTTCTCCCCTCCCTGCAGGCTTATGCTGAAGTATAGTTTGTAGCCTTCATATTGCACTGAGTGATGATATAATTAAACGAGCTAATGCATGTGAAGTGTTGTTTCCCATGGTGACCAGCTCATAGTGGGTGCTCATAAATAGTAACTGTTACTTTCCACTGTAGCCAAGTTCTTCTATTTTTCTCCATCATACTAATTTATGATAATCCCTAAGTTAGGTCTGAAGGTTTACTTCTGCCTTGCCTTATGATTTTAGAAAATGTTGACTTGAACTAAGATTTTACTTTATATAGTTTACATATAATTGGTAGATTGGCTCTTAAAATAAAATGCTTTCTTGATTACTTTATCCTAAATCATCCTGTGATTCCTGGAGATTGCCATAAGTAAATAGCACCATAATACTTGTAGGGCAAGACTTGGCAGAGCATTCTCAAACAGCTATAAAGATTCTCTGCCCTATGTAAATACAAATCAAAACCACAACATTTGTGAACATAACATCATTGCGTTTTGTTATTACAAGTGAATATTGGAAAGAACCACAAAAGCTGACTTTAAGGAATTACTAGTTGTATCTTCTAATAAATAACATTTGATACATTCTAATAAATACTCATTTGAATTAGGGTTTTTGAAAAATGAGACTAGTCACTAGTTGAGGTCCACGAGCATCTAAGATCTTTTATCTGGTGGATACATTAGTGCACATCATCTTATACTGATAGTGTTCGTTGGCTTATAGTTGCAGACTAAGGATTCTGTAATCTTTATTTTATTTTAACCTACCATGCTGAAAATGGATATTTCCCCTTCTGTCTCTTATCATCCTTTCCTGGATCTAATAGTGAGGTTGACTGTGGGCCTTCTAGAACAACTTTTACAGAATTTAGTTTTGTGCTGTGGGGATTTGGAGATGTAGAGCTGAGACAGTGGTCAGAGTGTGAAACGGGCAGGTGTATTAAAGAGCTTGCACATCAGCTAAAGACTGTCATACTTAGAAAGACATGCTCTCCACATTAGGGCTTGGCTAACCTTGCAAGTCACTTTGGGGTGTTTACAACATTTCCAGTGTAACGCTCCTAAACTGCAAAGAAAATAATCCTTCCAGAACACAAGCATTCTTTCTGGGAACCTAGAATTTTAGCTCACACTAAGCAAAGGGACTTGCATATCTATTGCCAATAAAACAATGCTCTCTAAGTTACTGTTGAACTGCTTTCATAAGTACACCAAACATCTGATCACAGTTGAATGTCAGAGGAATCTGCATCTTGTGCAGTTCCTCTGAGGTGATACTTACTGTGTGTCTTCTTTCCACTGGACCTTGCCACATGTATATATTCCCTTCTCTAATTTGGCTTTACAGCCTTATACTGCAGTCCATCATAGCTGGGAGTATGACTGTACGCCAAGTCTTGTGAGCCTTCTGAACATTAGGATAGGTCTTGGGGACTCTGCTGTGCCCTGACAGTAGCTGAAATCCAACGTGAAATATTTGATTCCAGAAAAGATATGCCTGAGGGTTCTCCTTACAAGTACTTTGACCCTCCTCCCATTCTCTCATCTATATCGTAAGCATTTTAAATGCTTAGATTTGGGTTTCATTGGTAAATACGTTTAAACCACAATAAAATTAGGTGGGTTCTTATTCATTCATAGATCACTGTGAATCAGTGTATTCTTTATACCCGTCAGAACTGAAAGAAACTTAGGAAAAGATGATGTAATCTCACTATATTCCTTCCTGCTCCCTCTCCCTCCTTGCTTTCCTCCCTCCCATCTTCCACACCGTACCTCTCTCCCTGCCCTCACATAAGCCCATTTCTCCCTGATGCCCACTTTTCCTAATAATCAGTATTCAGTGTTAACTAGAAGTCTCTTCAGGAATGGATCAGAATGTTAATCACTTCACTTTGAAATCATGTATTTCAACCTAAAATAATAAATATTACTTAAAATTAAAGTTAAAATACTTTATTATTTCATTCATGATATGTTTACATAGACTATGTCCATCCTTATTATACCTAAAGAATTTGCCAGAGCATTTACTATTTATCTCCATTTGAAATGAGAAGAAACAAATAGAGAAGCATGGCTGAAAAGTAGTGTCTAAGAGAACATTTGGGCAGAAAGGAAAAGGCAGACACTAGATTCAGTGGTGACCACTGTTGACTGACCAGCTGTGCCTGCCACTTCTGACCACTTCTGACCAAGCACTGTTCACCTCACATACACTTAGCTTTTGTGTTCTGGTAATGTGACCTTTGTCTAACAAGTGAATTTTAGGTGATATCTGGTTCACATTCCATTAAAACACGCTAAAAAAGAAGACAGGTTGCTTGACAAAAAAAAATGTCTCCTACCTTAATAGGTAAGAAAATGTCTACATTTTTTTCTGAACTGAGATTTTGACCATTATTTCATAATAAATTTTGGAAATGGGCATTATGGCACATACCTAAAATGTCAGCACTTGGGAGGCTGGAGCAAATATGTTAATAGACACCAAATTAACACCGGGAGGGGGTGCTCTACAAAAACTATTTTCAAGATTAGCCTTTAATGCATATTCAATCAGGCTAGCTTGGGCTACAGTAAGACACTGTCTCAAAAAAAATTTAAGGGAAACAGATCTAGTTATGGTCTTCATATTAAGAAAAGTAAGCCAAATTCATAATGACAAACATTGTGTATACCTTCTCACTCATGTATAAACACATGAGAGACATGAAAATATCTTCTCATTCATAGACGTGAAAGTAGAGGAGAGATTAAATGATATGCAGGCTAGCTGGGTGGAAAAAAAAAAGAGTGTATGGGTGAATATAGCCAAAATACACAATACAGTTGAAGAGACTTATTTTTGAGACCTAACATCTTTTTTCTCATTTCTTTTTGTACAAGGAATAGAATTCAATATTAATAGTTGAACAGATGTACTTACCATTAAATACTCTGATATGTTTTCAGATACCTGCATGCCTCTCTTTTCTTTGCTACTTTATTTTTATCAGATATTCTATAAGAGAAAATTATCTATCATCTCTCTGCCCCATTGCTAAAAGTAATATACCTCAAATTACATCTAGAACTTGATGACTTACTGTTTTAATTAAGTATATGAATGTTCTAATATTCAGTTTGACCATTCAGAAATTCAGTACTGCCTATTGTGAAAAGTGCTTCTAGTCTGTCAGTTTTTAAAATCCATATTTATATTTCTATATTTGAATTTAAGACTCCTTCATGTCCACATTTCTCTGATTTTTTCATCTAGCATATTCTTTTGTGGTGAACGCTCTTTTTCAGTTTTGTTATTTATTTTCACAGTTTATGGAATTGTAGTGATTGCCCTAAACTTATGAGTAATCCTGTAACAGAATGAACTCAGGAACATAAGAATAACCAGGATCTTATTTCCAGAAAAATGGATTACTGCTTGTGTCAGAAAATACTCATTTGTTTTTTCCTGGAGTATATGACATGAAGTGTCTGAGTATCTGCATTTGCAAATGTGGCTGGTGAGATCCTAGGAAACCTGCCTTTGATTCACAGTGGCTGCTTTCTGTTAGTTTTTTAAAGCATCTCTAAATCTCTAAAGAAAACTGCTGAGTTTCCACAAACTACTAGTTGTTAGTTTACAACAAATGAATTTTGCTTAAAATCTGTGTTTCAAAGATGTGTGCGATGACAGTTGAGATGCATGGGATAGAAGGATGAGGGCTACAGGATTCAGTTACGCAAGGGACCAGCTACACTGTGGAAGAGTCATCCCAGGTTACGTGGAGCACATAGAGACAACAGATTATAACAAAACCACAAGAAAAAAATGGATTTGTAAGCGCTATTACAGGGGTCAGTACAGTTAGCACTTGAGAAGTGGGTCTTTGAGCTGTCATTAGTCCACTGTGAGTCCACACATGAAAAAGGTTGCAGGTAAAAAGGATCAGTGTAAGTAGAAAGAGTGTGTAGACACACACACAATGCTCTGTGAAAGTCATGTGGCCTAGCAGTGGATGCTACTGTGCCTATGAAGTAAAGCTCAAAAGGTAGCTTGAAACAGTTCTTGAATGCCAACATTTTATATATTATACTGAAGTCTTATAGGAAGCAAGAGCTACAGAACTTTACTTGGGAAGGATTGCAACATGAGCAGAGGTGTAGGAAAAGTAACTTTGCATCCTGTAAGAGGATAAGAAGTGTATATTAGAAACTGATAAAACCACCAAGTTAGGAAATAAAATGGGTCATTTAGAAACTTGTAAGAATAAGTATCAAAGGCAGGTAAAAGAATCAGATAAATGAAGACACTGAGTTACCTAGCAAGTAAACTACTGCCTCAGCCCTGGAATTCAGAGAAAAATGGGAAGGCACCAAGCAGTCGAGGATACTAAGGATGGGTCAAGTGGGATGTGGAAATGGAAGACTCTTCATTGCAAGTGTCCCGTGTGTTCCACAATCAAGCTGATTTGAACAGTTGCTGCAAAAACTATTGCATCTTTGACATTCAGTTGCCCAACCTCTTATTGTTCGGATGAGTAAGAGGGTCTCAAGCAGATAGAAGTAAACACAAAATGTATGTGCATAGAACTTTTCCCTGTCTCAGTGTCAGAGTCCAGTCATACTAGGTAAGGCTATTAGTTTTTAAATTGTTTTCATAGCTCCAGCAGTAGCTAATGTATAAAGAAACTAAGGCATAGAGACCATATTACCAAAAGCCCTTCAACCTAAAAGTAACGAGTAAGCAAAAAATATACTTTGCTCTGTGTGTGTGTGTGTGTGTGTGTGTGTGTGTGTGTGTGTGTGTGTGTGTTTTAGATTGGAAATTACTTGTTTCACAAACCCCCATTAGTTCTTTTGAACTGACTATATTGTAATTCAGGTAGAGGGAAGGTGCTGGAGACAGGGCCAGCATCTTCTAAGCAAGCTTACCACACTACTGATGTACACCCTAGCCCAAGGGTATTGGTATTATTGGCCAACAGGCCAGCAGAAACTCCTAGATTTGTAGTTTTCTTGATGTAATAGAGTTGGTATAAGCCATAAATGAGAAATAATAGAAGTGATGGGAAGACTAGAAAAGAATTTGGGAATTGATAAAATGTTGCTGACAAAAGATAAAATAGAGGGAAATCTTAATACATATACATATATATATGCTTGTCATTGCAGTGTTTTATATTTCCATGTGTAATATTAGCTGCTGATTTACATCTCTCCACTCCATAGTTACTTACAGACAAGAGCTACATTTTACTTTTTGGTTGTTTGTACAATTGGGTTTACTTTCTTTGAAGAAAATGTGAACATGAATGTAACATCATTTGCAAAAGCATTTTCTAAGAATAGACAACTAACTGGTACTTACAAGGAGAAAAGGTAAGAATTAACTTTAGCTATATATTATTTGCTCAAGGCATCATTAACTTTTTTCTGTCCCGATAAGCAATACTCAGAACACTGTCTCCCTGCCCCAGAAGACTCAGGGGAAATGACCTGACATTTCTGCTGGAGGCCTTCTGCATAGTCGAGAGAGTTCTGTCCCTGGGGAAATGCCTCTTGAGTAGTTGAGATATGAGGTTGAAGAATATCACACCAATTAGAATACACTTAATCTTGGGTGTGGCAATGGGATGGAAAGCCTGTGGAGAACCCCTGGAATAGGAGGAAAAGAGCATATTATGGGAAAAACATTAAAGCAATCCAGACTATCCAGTCCTACCTCAGTCTGCTAATCTTAAGCAAGTAAAATCACTCATCTGAAAAACATCATGCAGTACCTGATATTTAGTGTCCTCCCAACTTCTCCATGCACAGTACTAATAAATTCATGCAGCACATATTGATCTCGGCAGCAGGGACAGAAAGGGCCATAAGCCTGTGATGCAGAGGCATATGTGACGTAGAGGTACAAGTCCATCACTGAGGGCAGGTAATTCTTTCTTGGAGCATCAGATACCATATAGGTTGTTTGCGTTGAGTCCAGATGGAAGAGAATGGTGATGGCAGGTAGAGGGGTTCAGAAACTGGCTCAGCTGGTATTTTTCACACCCACAAGTAGTTCCTGATTTGGAGTTTTAGGGGTCTCGCTAAGAATTAATGTGGGAAAAGTAGCTCAGGTCTATGTTGAGGTCCCTTCAAATGCCAGATATGGGAATGTATTACTTACTCTTTCTATAGTAGGGAGCCTCTAAGCAGTGGTTCTCAACCTTCCTAACACTGGGACCCTTTAATACAGTTCCTCATGTTGTGTTGACCCCCATTCATAGCATTATTTTTCATTGCTACTTCATAACTGTAATTTTGCTACTGTTATGAATCAATGTAAATGTTTGTGTTTTCTGATGGTTTTTGGGGAATTGTAACCCACAGTTTGAAAACTACTGTTCTAAAGGCACGTTAGAGGGAAACATTCTTAGACTCAGAGTTTGGAATAACAACTGTGTGCAATGATGAACATGTAAAGAGATGGTTAAACTGAGGAAGGAGATGCTGTGTTCCCTTCATGGCTGTTTTCCCATGTTAGCTTACACTCACTTATCTTTCAGTATCCAGACTTATCTTTGTCCAGCACTGATTTCGCAAAGCCAGTGAGATACTTTACCTGTCAGATTATGTCCTTTAAACAATAATCACACAGGTAAGCAGTTACATATACCATTAGCACAGGTAAAGTCGCTTTCCCAAGTTATTCATAAATAGCCTTGGCTAGTACTTGTAAACAAGGAAAGGTTTTTAATTCTTACTAGAGTCATAACAATGTCAGTCTTAACAGGGAGCCCACTCCTTCTAACTTACAAAAGACTTCAGAAGCAGCGGCCATGTGTGCTGTTTCCATTCTGGACTGTAGCTCCTGCTTGGCTGAAGTTGCATTGCCTGAATCCATACAGACAGGATCAGTCTATGGGATTGGATCCTCAGGGGTTGTACTTAGGATCCAGCAGCCCCCAAGCTAGACCTGTCAAGCCTGGCTTTCATGTTCCCCTTTGCTTTGGCTGCAGCGCTGTCTTCCAGCCTGTTCAGCAGGGGCGCCAAGAGGAACTGTGAGTTTGTGTGTGCAGGCTTCCATTAGACAGCTTTATCTTGGTGCAGGGAGCCCCTCCTTACAAACCACTGCTGTCACAAGGCAATTTCATGCAAGCTTTCTCCACGCCCAGCTAATTGAGGGTTGAAAGCTAGCCTTCAGAGCACAGTGGCCCTATTTCTTATGCTTGCCAGTTATCAGCCACCCTGGTGTCATTAAATAGAGACATTTTGAATGTCTTCCATTTCAGAAAGGTTTAAAATATTAAACGGTGGTCATCTCAAGAAGCTAGATGGATCTGCCCATTCTTATGCAGACATTTATCTACCTGACAATCTGTAAAACCTTTGATTTTTGGGTTAAAAAAAAAACAAACAAACAAGTTTTCTTTGTACATCATTTGCAATTGACCCATTCCATATTCCATATATATATGTATATATACATGTATATAAAGATTTGTACGTGGTCCCTATTTACTCCATAAATTTTATCAGAGCAGATATAGTCACTATAGTGTAGCAGTGGACTAAACTAATTTCTCTGATGTAAACATTGTTAAACAATTTCAAATGCAAGTTTGGAAACAGTGTTTCTAAACCTGTTTAATAATGTTTAAAAATGCATCAATGAAATTGGCTTAGCCTGTGGCCTTTATTACATTATCTGTTCTCAATTACATAGATTCTGTGTTTTGTGTCTGGTGTAGTTACAAGTAACCGAAAAAAATGATCCCAGCTGAAGAGTATGCCTTATCCCTAACCCATTTAATTTGATTTAAAATTGATAAACCTTGGAAAATACTTCCAGAATGCCATATCAACTATTAAAGTATTAGGAAATGCATCCAGGAGGTCAGGCTAGCATCATTATTTCATTCTTCTTCTCCTCCGCCCCTCTTTATTTTTTATCCCCATTGCTTTTCACCTTCCACTCACCCCAGTCTCATTGTTGTGACTCCAACACTAAATTTCAAGCTCTCAGTCTTGAAATGTAACATAAAACATTAAATATGTTTTTACTAATTGTGATCTGCTAAAAATCCAAGCTCTGTGCTGAAGCTTTTTTATTTTAATTTCAGAAGTAGCATTTAAGTGATGACACGCAGTAATTTGTTCATTCTTCTGTCAGTATAATTTACAAGGCAATGGCAGATAAACATAGCAATACAAGATTCATTTATAGTGACACAATGGCAGATACACAGAGCAGAACCCTGCCTATGAGATAAAGTGGACTGAGTGACTTATGCAGTAATTAGGGGATAATTGTCATTAACCTCACAAACAGTAGTTTACCCATATTGTTTAAAAGGCTCCAGGATGCGTAATGACAAGGTAATCTGTCAAAGCGCTAGGGGGAAATATTAATAAGATTTGTGCAAGCCTGAATAGAAAATATGCAGAAAGCGGCCACATTAAGCTAATTGGTGGATGAATATACACTTGTAAAAGTGCTTCTAATGGCACGTTTGCTGCTCTCCAAATGACTACCATTAATGTGGAGAAGTGGGCTGCTCAGAAAGTCAGGACTGCTGGGACAAGAGGGTATTAAGGCATGCAGACACGGTTATTACCTTGTACTCTGTTCATGCTTCTTCCTCTTAGCCCCTATTTTGAATTTCTGAATTTTCTGCTATAGTAATGTATATTGATCATTTCATTCTTCTGTTTTTTTCTTTTTGCCTAAATCTGTTCAGTCAACCACCAGCCCCAAATCACCCCTCTTGTGGTCAAATAAGATATCTAATGTCTCTACTGATATCTTGTGTATAGAAATACAAAAACCCAAACTATTAATGAATATTTGGATTTATAATTATACACACATGTATGTGTGGGTGCCTTTTATAGGAACACATTTAGTCTGAACAATCAAAGGGAAGTGTATCCATCAACAGACTTGTGTATGTTACAAGTAATAATGTGTTGTTCCCTGATGAATGTTAAAGTAGGAAATTAATCTTTGTGTTCTGCTGTTCCTATGCCCAGAGAACAAAAGTTAAATCTCTCAATACATCTTTCTATTCAATCACACACTTGGTCCTTGGTCCTGCTCTCTCAATTCTAATGAACATCTTAAAGTTCCTTTGGGTTGTTCAGTCTGCTTCTGTTGTAAAGAACAATTCTAGGTGTAATACATAAATTAGATCATCTATTTAAGCTTTGAAAACTCTGTGTTTGTGTGAAGAATATGCTGATCGATTAAAGGTTATGCCTTTGAATGGTATTAAAGTTTTGAACATTATCTGATATGCAGATGACCCTCACAATGAAACATTTTGGGGTCTATTTTTGTTCTTCACCAAGCACTACAGGAAAATACAGGATTCCAGACATGACCACATGACTGCTAAGAAATGTGAAGGCCAACAGATCCCTACTGACACATAGAGTCTTTCTGGAAATTCAGGGACAGAACTTTGTGGAAAGGGAAGAAAGCTAGAAATGTACACATCAGAGCGAGACTATCAGAAGGAGTCCTGGCAAGTCTGGTTAGTGCAGAGCCAGCAGATTTATGGCCATTGCAGGATATGTACCTCATCTTTATGAACAAGAGGAGAAAGAAATGGCCATTTGTGGGAAACCCCTCTCTGTCCTCCCATTTTTAGTGTTTTCTCTGTAGATTTCAAACCATCTCCTTGTTATCCCCAACATAAATGATTTCTTCCCTAGGCTCTCAGCCATGTCCATATGACGTCCTGTGTCTATCTTAAAAGTTTAATTGAGGAGAGGATCTTATATGCATGATTGCTGCTGTCTTTTCAGAACCACACAATATGTTGGAGACTATAAATAATTATTTATATGGCTTTATTAATGTCTAACAAAAAGATACAATTCTACCTTCAAGTTGCAGAATATTCATAAGCCCTTCAAAGCTTTATTGGGCAGTGGGGTGGGCAGATATCTCAAAGCCCTGTAGGAACTTATTGGAATAGTTGCCCAAGTTTTAAGCAAAGTTATCACTAACCTGGTTATTTATTTGACCAAAATTCAAAATTAATCCAGAAAAGTCAGTACCTCTAATTACATCTTAGGTAAACAGCCCAGACATAATCGTCAAGGCAGAACAGAGGGAGGAGAAGAGGATCCAGAATTCTAGAAAACCTAAGCGTCTAAGAAAAAAAGGAGTTCCTTCAGTCAGAAATATTCATATTCTGAAAATAAGTTGGTTAAAATAAAAATTCCAGTTAATTCAAGTTAACTTCAATTCAAGTTAATTATATGTCTAGAGTCTGGACACAGATGATGGAAAAGTGGATTTCTGAACCTGAAGTTAGTAAGGCCTTTGCTTACATATGGGGAAACTGAAGCTGGATGCTGGTGACTTAGTAGGCTTGGACAAAACCATGATTGATTTTTAGATGTCTTTCAGTCATGTTGTTAATTATGTTATTCTCTAAATTTGAATAATTCTTGTATATATTAAGAATAATCAAAATGTACAACTTTCAGATAGAAAGTATATTTTAACTATAGACTACTTCAGAATTAGGTATTGTGTGCTTAAAATTAAGGACTCATGAGTAGTTTATAGCAAGAGGTTAATATGCTAGAAATACTAATGTGAAGACTTCAGGGTTAGACATTATCTCATTGGTTGAAAGAGGCAGAGGCACTAGGGTCAGTTCTCAGTCCCAGAACTTAAAAATTTGGGTGTTTTATTTATTTTTAACTCGAGTTATTCCTTTGATTAAATATGAAAACACACGCTGTCTTTCAAAGTTTCTCAGGTTTGATTTACAATAGATATAAGCAACTTGAAAAATGCTTTTGAATCTTTGAAATATAATTCTAGACTAAAGTTTACTCCTCTTAATTTCATATGTAAATCAAGACACCTGCTTTATTTCTTTGTAAACAAATGTCTAGGCAGGAAATGCATATGAGTGGCTCTAATTTGGATAATCAAAAATGCCAGAGTACATTAACAAAGTCCTGTTGGGCCTAGAGCTTCTATGATTTACTGTGTTATAACATCAGAGTGATCTATAATAATCATAGTTCTAAAACTAAAAAATACTGTACAAGTTGTTCCTGGGAGAAATGAGATAGTATTCTGCAAATTATATTGTACTGTGCATGGATGGGTGCATGCACATACGTGTGTCTGTGTCTGTGTGTTGGTGTTAGGGAACAAACCTAGAGTCTCCTAAATGGTAGGCAAATGCTCTATTATGAGCTTCACACCCTTCTTAAATGGTGGCTTACAATACAAAATGAACATATTTTAAACATCTGATTAGCTTTTTAAAGCTAGTTTCTCTAGCATTTTGTTAATGCTCTTTTGTATAGAAAGTTAATTATTTGTGAAGGATAAATTGTTTAGCTTAGTGAGTTTTCATTCCTTAAACAATAACTTATCACTGTAAAAGATATTTTCAGATGTGAATCAGAAAAACAAACTATAGCTAACTGTATGTTAAGTAGCTAGGCCTAAATATAACATGAAGTTATCCTGTTGGAGCTTCCTTATCCATTGAGCTGTATTCAAGGGCCATGTTCCTCAGACTTCTAGTCTCATCTAAGAAGAAGCAGTTCTTAAGTTTGTACTTAGAATAGCTTCTCAAGTAACATGATAGACTTCATGTTATTTGTTCATTCTCTAGGATCAAGTATCTTGAATACTATGTAAGACTGATTTAGAATGATGCCCATAAACAGCTGGAACTGTAAAATAAGCACCTCTATGTTCACATTCACGATGTCCATACACATGAGAGAGATAGTATCACATAAAGTGTCAGTCCTTATGTGAAGAAAATATTGAGAAGAGGTTTCAGTGTTGTCATAGCATCTAACAAGGACTAATAAGACTCTCATCTTGACAAAGGACCCTTCAACACAATGTTTTCTGAAATATTCAACATTCTAATCACTTGTGTGTATTTCTGTAACTGTTCTTTGGGGGTAAGAATGGAAGAGGAATATGAAGATGTTTGTCATCCAGTTTTTCATATAGGGATGTAGTGAATTTAGTATCAAAGTGTGCAGCCATAGCAAACCAACAGATGCCTATTTTTGATGTTGACACACTTCTTTCAAGACAAAGACTGTCTTTCATAGATGAGAAAAACATGTGTGTTCCCCAGAGATAATCACATGAGAAAATACTGACAGGTAAAATCAACTTTTGAGGGGTATTTTGGAAGCCTGTCCTCTTGTCTGTGCCACGCCTTGATTTTTTTTCTTCTCGAGGGACATATCTCTTATAGACAGGCAAGGAGAAAATAAGGATGTAACTGGTCAACATTGTATTTTGAAGATAAAATATGCTCTTGAGAAATTCTGCAAAATACAAATTTCCAAGTCACAGAAATTGAGTAGGGTTTTCAGTACCCAAAACAAATGTTGATTCTTTAAAAGTAAAGTCTAATTTAAACCATTTGGTGCAGTCATGGTATGAATGAGTATGTTTCATTCTGCCTCCAGATATTACAGTTGTTACAGCTGGCCTGCTGGAAACATTAGCTTCAAAAGCTAGGAAAGCAGTTACATAAAAGAGCTCTGTGTGATTTTAAAATAGTATAAGTTTTGTTTACATCCACAACCAGACTGCTCTGATGTATATTGTGTATACCAGTGGTACATCTCTCTAAGGCAGTACCCAGAAAGAAATATGTTTAAATGTAAAATTAACTAAAACAAATGAGCAGGCCAAGATCCTTTCCCACATGATTTCAAGTGTTTCTCAGAAATTATCACAACATTGCTTAAAAACTTTCCCTAAGTAGTTCCCAGAATCTATTCAGGTTTTTTTTGTGTGTGTGTGTGTTACCATTTTCTTTATCTTCCTTTTTTTTTGTTGTTTTTGTGCATACATATATACACTTATACACACACATATACAGGCACATATACATGCAAACATTGGTTCATAAACACTTAAAAATTCCAAGTCAAATAAATTTGTGAGATGAAACATATTTTTTTAAAAGGAATGTGTTAATTGTTTTCAAGTATCAGAGTCCCTAAGACAGTTAAGATTTCAGGCTAAAATAAGAGCACAAAAAGTAGTTTGGCTTTAGAATGATAATTTGACATTGAAGTATTTTCTTCTTACATGCACATGAATCTTTGGTTTTAATAACTGGTAGGTCTCAGGAGAATAGAAGAATACTGAACGTTTGTGACTGCTTAAACTGTTTCTTCAAAACTGTCAGTGATGCCTAAAGGCATCTTCTTCCACAGAATATTATCCTCAAACTGCTGCACTTTCTCACCTAAAGCTAACTGTGTCCAGCTCTTCTGGCTAGTCTTGTATCTACTTGATAGAAAGGTGGGAACCTCTATTGGGAAAATGTCTCCACTAGATCCAGCTGCATTTTCTTATTTAGTGATTGATGGGGAGAATTCAGCCCATTGCGGGTGGTCCTGGGTTCTGCAAGAAAGCAATCGAACTACTATGAGAGCAAGCCAGTAAGCAGCACCCCTTCATGGACTCTGTATTAGCTCCTGCCTCCATGATCCTTCCCTGTTAGTGTTTCTGTCCTGACTTTATTTGCTGATGATCAGTGATATGGAAGTGTAAGCCAAATAAATTTCTCCCTCCTCAACTTGTCTTTTTGTCATGGTACTTCACCTTAGCAGTAGAAACCCTAGCTAAGACACCAACCTATATATATAAATCTATAAAGTTGATGGCATTTTTATTTAAGATAGTGATACAAACTTACCATACTCTTATCTTGTGAACCCAGATTGGTATATTTCCTAATTTCTGGGTTTTATTCTGAGACATGTCTTTCTAAAGACAAGGCCAGCTTGAAGAAAAGAGGGAACACGTGAAAAGAATGTATCAACATCTCAGTAGAAGGTATGTGCGCATAGTTTATGCCTACCACACTCTAGTATTAGACCAGAAGACTCCAAAGTTTATGAGTATATCCCCATTGATAAAAATGTATAGAGTGTTTACCCAGACATAAAATAGAACTTTCTGAATCCATGCTTGAAAGTCAAAGAAATAGCTCAGAAGGCAAAGATCTTGCCCCCAAGTCTTAGAAATCTGAGCTCCATCCCCAGAACTCATCTAGTAGAAGAACCGAACAAACTTCATTAGCTTTTCCCTAGCCTGCATTGTGCTGAGGCTCACACATTCCAAGATCCCAAATAAGTCAAGAAATTAGTGCTATATCACTGTAAGTTCATATCTAGAATATTAACAAAAATTGTCTTTGTTGGTAAAATCTAAGCAGAAATTTTCATGTTTAACCCTCCTATCACAGATTGCCTTACATCTATCACAGATTGACTTACATAGTTTACTAATAGAGATTAGGAATATCAATACTTATAATCACAGTATAATTTAGGAGGCAGAAATTATTGTAAGTGTGGGATGTTGTACAATTTACACAATTTAACTTGAATCAAGTTCACCGAGATAGACATTAAGAGCCGTAAGATTTACCTAATTATTCAGACATTTATGACACAACATTATCATCATCATAATTCTGTGCCCAGTCAGTTTCATTTTCATCTTCAGCCCCCAGTAAGTATAACCAGAAGTCTGTTCTTGTAACCCTGCTTTCTGAATTTTCATACCATTGAATTGAGAGAGTATGCATTCACTCAGGATCTGATGAACATGTTTTCAAGGTTATCTATGTTATAGTGTGTGTTAAAAATGTATTGCTTTCTTTTGCCCAGTAGTATTCCATTGTTCAGCTGTCCCATAACTTGTTTGCCTTTAAGACTTAAATATCTAGAAAATGTGACAAAATATGTGGTGTAAGTTGTATGTTGTATTCTCATTGATTTTTTTTAATCTTAGCAATAACTGTTAAACTTTACCTAAATAATGAGTACTTAAGCCTCAGTGGGCTTGAAATTTCATAATTTCCACACCTTCTATCTAAACCATGTCTCTTGGCTTGATGCTTGTGTTAACCTGAAAGAAAACATTATAAAAATCTCCATAGGAAGCTGGTCCTGAAAACCACTTGTCAGTGTTGGGATAAACTCTTCTAATAAAGTATGCTATGGAAATCTAGATGTGAAATTATACCAAATCTCATAACTTCCAGCTTTGTTGTAGGTGGTCAGGAGCCCTTTGGGTTTGGTGTCATTCATTTTTTAAAAAATCTCAATATACAGAGAGGAAATATTTTTAGTTTTTAGATAACCATTAGAGGATTTTCTTTTATGACTTTATTTTTACTAAAAATTTCTACTTTTTTCACAGTAGAAAGAATGTCTTTAAGGTGTGTGTTTACTTTAAAAATACTTTATTGAAGAATTTCATGCAATGTGTTTTGATCATATTCATTGCCATCCCCTTCCTTAATGCCTCCCTTACCTTCTCTCCCCTCCTTATCTAGCCCCCAGCTTCTGCTCTATGGTATTAAGTTCAATAGCCCATCAACTCCAGTTTGTCTTAAACATACAGTTCTAGGTGTGGAGCCATCCACTAAATATGGCCAGCCTACAAGCAGCCAAACCATTATGGAAAGCTTACTTTTCCTCACCAAAAGCCATTAGCTGGCCCTTGCATCTCGGTAGGGGACTTGGGAGTCCCTCCCTCAACTCCGTGCTAGAATGTTGACTGGCTCGATCTTGTTCAGGACTTGATACCAAACATCTGCTATAAGTTCATGAGAGAAGTAGTTTTGCCATGTCCAAAAGACTGGTTTTCTTCAACCCTCTCTGACATTGCCTTGTACAGTTCTTCCATCTCCTCTTCCACAATGGTCCCTGAGCTTTTGGAAGGAGTGAGATACACAATTTCAGTTTGGGCTGTGTATTTTACAGTCACTTATTCTCTGTATTTGACCAGTTGTGAAGTTCTGCATTAACCCCTTCCCCCCCACACACACACACAACTGGACAAATAAATTTCTCTGATAATCCCTGAGAACTACACTAATCTAAGAATAGAGAGATATAGATTTACATGCTGCTTTGATACTGTCCAGGCTGTTTCCATGTGCTAACATGCCCTACCTATTGTGAATAGAGCACATATTCATGTGGATGAGCATGTTTCTCTGTAGTATGGAATAGAGACTCTTGGTGTTTGCTCAGAAGTGGTATATTTGAGCTGTGTGGAAGCTCTATTTCTAATTTTCTGGGAGAAAAGCACACTGGTTTTCACAATGGCTGCACTGGTTTGCATTCCCATCAGTCGTATAGAAGAGTTCCCCTTTCCCAACATCCTTGCCAGATCTTGTCTTGTCTCCTTAATCCTGACCATTCTGACTGGGGTAAAGTGGAATCTCAAAGAAGTGTTCATCTTCATTTCTCTGATTGCTAAGGGTAGTAGCTTTTACTACTGCTGCTCTCTAGTGTAACCTGAAGTCAGGGATGGTGATAGCCCAGCAGTATGTGTATCGCTTGGGATTGCTTTGCTTATCCATATCCTTCGTGCTTCCATATGAATTTTAAGATTGTTTATAATTTCTTTTAAAATGGCAGTGAAATTTTGATAAGCATTGCAAGGATTCTATAGATTGCTTTTGTAGGCAGGTCATTTTCACAATACTTATCCTGCCATTCTATGAACATGGAAGGTCTTCCCATCTGTTTTCTTCTTCAATATCTTCTTCAGCATCTTAAAGTTTTTAGGCTGGTAAATGTGATTGTTTCCCTGATTTCTTCTTACTTGAACAATTTAAGTAATGCTGAGTGAATATGCTTTCAATATGTGCTGTGTTTGGTATGGTTCATAGTCTTCTGTGAGCAACAAAGGACAGTTCTTTCTTTCGTGCTATGACATGGTCAGTGGCCCGCTGAGAATGTACATGAGCTCATTCTTACTCTGATCCTGAGATCACTTGGTAGTCCATCCCAGCACCACTTAGCTGGTCTCTTCTCTGTCTCATTACCGCCTTTCCTTCTCTGTTGTCCAGCTCCCAAATGAGATTAGCCAGCCAACCTCCTGCTTTATCTTGAAACCACAAGTCTTGTAAGAGGCCTTCTGGAGAGGGTCGGTGTGAGACATTGAAACCATGACAGCTAACAACAAACAGTGTTTAAAAATCACTCTTTCTAGGCCGGGCATGTACTTCAGATGTAGAACACTCGTTCAGTTTATTCAATCAATTTTTAGTATCCATCATAAAAAACCAACCAACCAACCCACCAAACAAACACACACCCTGCAGAGTTACTTACAAACAGACAGATTTCTATAAGGCATATGGCAGTTCTGGTGGAATAATAGGGTATCTTTTCATATAACATGGTTAAATGTTAATATTTTCTGTGTTTTAGACTTTTTCTGGACCTGATAAAATAAGATTTTTAACTCTTCACTACTTGTTTCTCAGCCTTTAAAATAACAGTATATCCAGTTATTTACAGAAAACTCATACTTATAATAAAAACTTTGTGTTTGACTGAACAGGACATAGTATTGTCATCTTGCAAATATCATTTCCCAGTCTAATAGGTTGGAGGTCAGTGAATTCCAGTTACAAATGGAGAAGCCTAAAGGAATTAATTGATTCACCAACTAGAGAGGAAGTCAGAAGTCCTATTCTATGCTTAGACCTTGCTATTGACATACATAAAACTGCTGTCCTGGTCTGGGGCTGCCAGTGCTGCTCTTCATCTTCATATGCTTACAAAACTGGATGTTTTGCTATGCTGGTTCTCGTTCCATGATAATACCAGCTTGTTTATAACTCCTGTTCACTTGCTAAAGTTTACTTGATCACCTTTACTTCTCAAACATAAAGTAGCCTCGTTTTCACCCATATCATTCATTAATCAACATTTAAATATAATAAAAATAAATTGCTAAGAAAAACTCATGCCTGTAGTTACTGTGGTAGAGTCAGATTGTCTTAATGGCTGTGGTAAATTACATGGAGTTTATTTGTTCATATGTTTCTGTTGGTTGTAGTTTTGTTTTGGTTTTGATTGTTTATAAAACCTTCAAGTTGATACCAGTCCATCTAAGTGATTTAAAACATTCTGGTATCAGCCACTTTGTGAAAGTCATTGAACTAAATGTGTACTTCAGATTCAGAGATTTTCAATCGATGCTCTCTACATTACCTTTGATGGTTTCTTGCTCCCTTAAACCAGATTATTCCATAAATACATTAAAGCTGAGCTGAGCTGTTCCTAGCAAGCTCCTTGACTCCTTATATCTTTTTTTTTTTTTTTGGAGGATTTTTTTTTATTTACATATGTGCTAGTTACTAGGTAATGTGATTGTGATCAAATGAATTCAAACTTCTTGGGAAAGAACTCCTGTGAACCTTCATATTGGTGGGATACAGAGTACATTCTGACATTTGTATGATACCTTAATACCTTGCATTTAACTTAACAGATAAAACGTGTATGATTGAGTGAGTAAGTGAGAGCCATTCAGGCTGATTATTTTTTACCTGGACTTTAAAAAAAAAATCTAAATTATATAACTTTAATGTCACAGCCTCAATGTTTTTAGAGGTAGCTACTCAGTACTAACAGGGTTCTAAAATGCAGTGGTTTTTAGAAGAAACAGCAGGCATTGTGGCAGCTATGAGAAAAAAATAATCCACATAGGAAGGCTGTGTACCATGGGAAGAAAGAGACTGGAAGATGGGGGACTGAAGTGATGTTAGTGGTTTTGGTGATGGTTATATTGGTTGCTGTGGCTTCTGTGGTGTGATCTTGTGTATATATGTTGACCCTTAGTTTTAGGTTCAAGATGCCTGGGCAGAACCTGGAGAAGACATGACTGCACATTGCTTGCACTGGGATTCAGCTTAGCAGAAATGAGTGATCACAAGAGCTAGCTGGTAACAAGAGGAAATGGTGTAGAAGAGGGTAGTACATAGTTCTAGAAAAAGCCTTGTTCTAGAAAAAGAAACCTTCTACATATTATTCTAACTATAGTGTGTCACAGAATGGTGTTCAGTGAGTGCTGTGGGGACCGTCAGTAAACTGAAGCATCAGAGTGTTGGTGTTCAAGCCTTGGACTACAAGAGGGCTTCTTGGGAACTTCACAATCTCTTACACATCACTTCTGATTTCTTGTTTGACGTCTTACATACTCTGAATCCTGTCATAGTGGCATGGAGCAGGGTAGTGCTATCAATATATATATATATAAATTTTCTGTTTTACACTCCTACAGCACCAACATTTCCTTCTGTTCCCCACATTATAAAACAAGGCCCTGAGGATCATCAGTAGTGATTAGTGACCCTTTTCTAGTGGCTATTACAGCACCCCAAAACCTTTGGAGTTACTAGCTACCCATGGTATTATTTACTTACTTTAAACAGGGAGCATGTGAGAAAATTTCACCATAAAGGCAATTATTTCTATATGATAAGGGAAGGACGAGCATTTTGACAGTCATCATAGAGATGAACATCCATACGTGCTGCCTGTATAAACTGCCATGAGGAATGGTACGCACCTATCCATGCCTGAAATGCAATTGAAATGTATGCTGGTGTCTACTAACACTATCCAAAAGTGAAGGATAGACTTTTCCATTGCAAAGATAGTGAAGCTTCCTTTATCCTCACCCTCTTCCCTGGAGAAACATCTTGTGTATCAAGACAGTTCTTGAAACAAGGGAATCAAAATTGTTATAGTACTGTTGACAGATCTAGAGTCTTTTTGCACATTTTGCTACTTTTCCTACTAATGTGTCTTTTCTAGTCTAATACCCCTAGCACCACACAATTATGTCTTAACCACTTGCCTCTAACTGTTTTAACTTGAAGAGTTTATTCAGTATTTTATAGCCTGCCCCTCGACTTTGGTTTTCCTGATTCCTCCTCAGGCTTGGGATGAAGAAAGAATGTTTATGAGACCACCCTTCCTAACCATCACATGCCATCAAGACGACAGTATACCTCCTTCCTTTGGTGTCCCCTCTGACCAGTCTCCTCAAGGGAGTGTCTATTAGATTGGTCCAATGTAAAATCATGGTTTTTGTCTGTGTACCTAATAAGTATGTTGTCATCTTTAAGTTTGTTTTGGTGTTGAACCCAGAACTGCACACATGCTAACCAGTCTCCTTCAGCTGAACTTCCCCACCCCACCTCTCAGCACAATTTTCTTCTTCTACAAGATTTTGTGCTTTCTTAAATTGATGTTCAGAACTGGAGCAAGTGTCCTGCACAGACAGCTAAAGATTCCTAATCCTGGTGGGTCTAAGAAAGGATGCCTTAAAGATACTCACATAGTCATTATCTAACTGTTTGAATAGATTTCTCTCCTCCACCCACACTAAAACGGGTTGCCTGGCATTATGTTGCAGGATTTGTAAGTTCTCCTCTAGGCAAATCTCATAGTTACTAGCAAAAATGAAAGTGTGAGATGCTTTCTAATGTATATTTAACAGCACATAGTCTGATGATGACTGGTGTATAGTCTTTATGGACTCCCTTTGCTATCAGAGGAGGGTACTGAGAGACAACTTTTTACATGTGTATTCTATCTAAAGCCATCACATTCTTGCTTTTCAGATATCTATTTCTGTCATTTCAACAAAATCATAAAATATTACATCCTTTAAATGTATGTCAGACTTTAAATGGCCAGGTTACAGTCAGTTTTTAAGAAGAGAAAAGTTACCTTTCACAAGTGATGTTTCCCTTACCATTTAAAAAGACAATATGCAGTGTAGTAATGGACTTTTGATGGGGAAATGCTATTTTACTCTTTTCCCTTTTTTAATTATTCCAAAAGCCACATAACACCCACTTAAAGGAATTCTCATCACTGAACCTAGTGCCATGTCTGTTTGACTTGAAGAAGAACATTTCATGAACTGTACTTAATTCTTTCCTATGGTGTCATTATTTAACAAAGATTAGGGTACAATTTTTGTATTTATACTAGGTTGCACAGCAAGAGTTCACATCTTATACTAATATATGCTAAATAGTTGCATAGTATATAGATCATTGTTGTTAAAATGGCAGTTCTAAAGGCATTTTAGATCACAAACCCCCAGTGGTCCACATTTTGTTTGCCTTGACATTATTAAACCCAATCTGTTTCTATAACTGTGACTATAATTGCTACATTTGCATGGCAGAAAAGTTTGCTTTGTGTGTTAACTTTTATTAACACTGCTCACATGCTGTTTTCTGCTCTGGCTTTCTGTGTTTCATAAACTTGCAGAGCACCTTCAATTGCATTGAATAATTATGCACAATCAATAAGTTTTTTTTTTATTTGTCTTTGTTGTTTCTTTGATGTGGCCTGTAGGACGCTGCTGGCAAAGTACTGGACCGCTGGGCCATCATGTCTCGAGAAGAGGAAATCATCACCCTTCAACAGTTTCTGCGGTTTGGAGAAACCAAATCCATTGTGGAGCTGATGGCAATTCAGGAGAAAGAAGGGCAAGCTGTGGCTGTGCCATCATCAAAGACAGACTCAGACATAAGGACTTTCATTGAGAGCAATAATCGCACCAGGAGCCCCAGCCTCCTTGCTCACTTAGAGAACAGCAATCCTTCCAGCATCCATCACTTTGAAAACATACCGAACAGCCTTGCGTTTCTGCTTCCGTTCCAGTACATAAACCCTGTCTCAGCCCCACTGTTAGGGTTGCCTCCCAATGGGCTGCTGTTGGAGCAGCCTGGATTGAGGCTTCGGGAGCCGAGCATTTCAACCCAGAATGAGTATAACGAGAGCAGTGAGTCTGAAGTGTCTCCCACACCTTATAAGAGTGATCAGACACCCAATAGAAATGCTCTGACCAGCATCACTAATGTGGAGCCCAAAACCGAGCCAGCATGTGTCTCCCCCATTCAGAATTCTGCTCCAGTCAGTGATCTGGGCAAAACGGAACACCCAAAAAGCTCATTCCGGATTCACCGTATGAGAAGGATGGGATCAGCCTCAAGGAAAGGAAGGGTGTTTTGTAATGCATGCGGGAAGACATTCTATGACAAAGGTACTCTCAAAATCCATTATAATGCTGTTCACCTGAAGATTAAACATCGATGTACCATTGAAGGTTGCAACATGGTCTTCAGTTCCCTCCGAAGCCGGAATCGCCATAGTGCAAACCCCAACCCTCGCCTTCACATGCCCATGCTAAGAAATAACCGAGACAAAGATTTAATTCGGGCTACATCAGGAGCTGCTACCCCAGTCATAGCAAGTACAAAATCAAATCTCACACTAACAAGTCCTGGCCGACCCCCAATGGGTTTTACCACTCCTCCTCTAGACCCTGTCTTACAGAACCCTCTCCCTAGCCAGCTGGTATTTTCTGGGCTAAAGACTGTTCAACCAGTTCCTCCTTTTTATAGAAGTTTACTTACTCCAGGGGAAATGGTGAGTCCTCCAACCTCCCTCCCAACCAGTCCCATCATTCCAACTAGCGGTACCATAGAGCAGCACCCTCCTCCACCCTCTGAGCCAATGGTGCCAACAGTGATGATGGGCACTCATGAGCCCATTGCTGACCTGGCACCTAAGAAAAAGCCTAGGAAGTCAAGCATGCCTGTAAAAATTGAGAAGGAAATCATTGATACAGCTGACGAGTTTGATGATGAAGATGATGACCCTAATGATGGTGGAACTGTGGTCAATGACATGGGCCATGACAATCATTGTCATTCCCAAGAGGAGATGAGCCCAGGCATATCTGTGAAGGATTTTTCTAAGCATAATAGGACGCGGTGCATTTCAAGAACTGAAATAAGAAGGGCTGACAGTATGACATCTGAGGACCAGGAGCCCGAGCGGGACTATGAGAATGAGTCTGAGTCTTCAGAGCCTAAACTTGGTGAGGAGTCCATGGAAGGGGATGAGCACATTCACAGTGAAGTGAGTGAAAAAGTCCTGATGAACAGTGAGAGGCCTGATGAGAACCATAGTGAGCCATCTCACCAAGATGTCATCAAGGTAAAGGAAGAATTCACAGATCCCACTTATGACATGTTTTACATGAGCCAGTACGGACTATACAATGGCGGGGGAGCCAGCATGGCTGCCTTGCATGAAAGTTTTACATCGTCTCTGAATTATGGAAGCCCTCAAAAATTCTCCCCTGAAGGTGACCTGTGTTCTAGTCCGGACCCCAAAATCTGTTATGTGTGCAAGAAGAGTTTCAAAAGCTCCTACAGTGTGAAGCTTCATTACAGGAACGTTCACTTAAAAGAGATGCATGTCTGCACAGTGGCTGGCTGCAATGCCGCTTTCCCCTCTCGACGAAGCAGAGACAGGTCAGTAAATCTCCATTGGCTGCTCCTGCTGAGGGTGGGGGCACAGTTTAAGTCATGGTGGACTTAGAAGTTATATGTTTTTGATGCACTGTAAGGATTGCCCTTATTAACCACATGATCACTATGCTGCCATGCTCATGAAGGATTTATGTAATCAGTGCTTGTTAAGATTAAGCATGCAGAATCATGTCATCTTAACTAGTAATGCACGCTATTTTTCTCTGTGTATGTGTATATGTATGTGTACGTTTTCATGCATCTAGGTGTGAATAAGTTGACGGTACACAGTTCCTTGCCTCCCTATGAACCTTTCCTTAGACACCACAGCTTCTGTAATATTTCTACTTTGCCTTATGGCTTTTTAATTAAAACAATATAATTATCTTCATACACACATATTTATCCAATATAGAAACAGAAATTTATGGATGGAAAGAACCATAGGTCCAGGACAACGAGACAGCCTGCATCTCCGTAGGTATAATCAGAAATGTTATCATTCTTTACATGAGTATTTAGTGTGTCCTTGAATTCTTTAGGCATCACTCAGCTATTCAGAAGATTATGAGGCCAAAGTAATTGTTGCTATGGAGAAAGAGTATGGTTGTGTGAGTTTCTTTATTTCAACTCCATAGTGTCTTTGATCACATCTCTCAAATGTAATCTGCCATGGGACTTCACCAAAGAAGTGGGGACATGCCTAAATACATGCTTTAGGATCAGTTTGAATTATAGTATGTAGAGCCCTCAGAGTACATCACTCTCTATTATGTACTATAGTCCTGAAACCATGGGACTCGAGCAGAAGCAGCTGGTCCTAAACCTACCATGTGCTTTATTAATTCTCTTAGAATATGAATGGAATGTCATAGTGGACATTCAGTAGTGGGACAACATGATCTCTCACTTTGAGCAAGTCTTTTACATAGTACCCCAGCCCAAATGAGGTCACATATCAGCTGGTTCTTCCTACTTCATGGTATGTGTGTTTTTGTTCTACACTAACTTTTTAATATTTTCGGAAAAAAAATGTATTTCTTAGTTTAAAATACACATGGAAAAAAACTAAATTAATGAAGTTTCCAAAGACCTATCACCTCAATCTAGTATTTATTGGTTAGAGGCTATTGGCAAATCAGAAGATAGTAAAAGTATCCCTGGGTCGGCTGTGGCAGTACAGCCTGTAATTATGACACTTGGGAGGAGCTGAGGATAACCAGTTTGACCCAAGTCTGAGCTATGTACTAAAACCTTGTCTTGATTTTTGAACAAGTATCTCTGCAAAGCAGTGACCAGTCTTTACAACATTTTCATATAGAAAGGCCAATCCTTTTTAAATGAATATACATACTTTCTTTTACTGACACAGAAGGGGCCAAGTTCTGTTCTTTTAATGATTTCCTACCTCATTATCCTGGCTATTATATGTTTACATATATGTTTCTTGTGTTACCATTATTTTTGGTTCTGAATTCTTATGGACAATCCCAGGAAGTGCCATATAAGATACCTATACCTTGAAAAATAATTACAGTACCATTTCCTCCATTCCAAGGTTGAAATAATATTCTTTCAGATTTCAAACAGTATATTAGTGATGATGAGGTTAATACAATGAAAAAAATTTTTTGAAATTTTTTTAACAAATGTAAAAGACTTGTGAAAACTTGTGTAAAATATTTATGAAAATAGAGTGTTTGCAGACAAGCCAGCATTTAAGCTTTTTTGCATGAATTCCTTTCACAATTTAGTTTGCTGAAAATATCACAGTTCCTAACACTGGAGTAAGTAGCAAAGGATAAGGATCCAAGTCCGGTGCTTTCACTAACACACAGTCACTACTGAACAGAACACAAGGGCTACTGTGTCTGTGTCCAGACGCAAAAGGAGATGCTGTTGAGATAGAATGTGTTTGTCTTAGGGGAAATATTTACTGATAGAAAAAGGAATATTTTAGTTGCCATTTTTGTTGTAAGGACTTGGGAGATCAGCCAGTTAGAACAGTGGTCTTCCAAGTACAGGAGGGGTAGAGATGAGCTGTTTCCAAAGACGGTCAGTACATTGTGTGAATTAGTATACTACAGCTACTCGTTTTTATGTCAGAGTTTTAGTATGTGATGAACGACAGAAATCCACATTGAAAAAGATATCATAAATGAGAAATTTTTATTCTTAAAAATTGGCTTTCTAGAAACTACACAGACCTTTTAATCCCAGGCCAAATCCTTTAAAAAATGGCATTTATTATTATTAATTTTTTTTGGTCAAAGGAAAGTATGAGATGATGACTTAAATGAACAGTTATATGTCAGACTGCCACCAAAATAAGAAAACACAGTGATACCAATGAGTTGTCAGCTTCTTCCTGAACCTCAGTAGAGTAAATGTTGGAACATAATTAAATTCCTCTCTTAGACTTTAATCATCGCATCAATGAATGTCAGTCGGTGGCTGTGCCTCCTTGTGCATGAAGGCTTTAGGTCTCATCTGAGATCTGTTCCTTAGATTCACCTTTTGGGGTCTGCTCTTTTACTGCTTCACAAACTCCAGAAAGGCTGTGTTCCTGTTTCTTCCTTTAACGATAACAATGAGCCTTCTTACCTTTCTCTTTAGTCAACAGACCTTCCCCAAAAACTCTTCTTTGTCTTTGAACTTTCTGTCCCCAGACCCATTTCTTTCTGCTCTAAAGAGGCCTGGCTCATTTATTCTTGATTCCTTGTACAAATAAAGCGCCAGAGGGGAGGTTCCATTGTGGAAAATATTCCCATGGTAGCTTAAGTGTGCAGGGCTCCTATAACACCAGTTATAACTCAGTTTCCTCCTTTCTTCTGCTAAGTGCAGTACCTTATAGGAGTTGGAAACAGCTTCTAGGATGAGTACATGAAAGAGGTGTATTGGGGGGTCTTCTAGTGAGCCTGTAAGTAAATGGTAATATAAAAATATTAAGTACTATGTTTTAGGTTTGACAGTGGCAGAAAGACACATGCAAAGGATGGCAGCAGACGGAAACATTTTCTGTGTATAGCTGTCAATAATGGTGTATTTGATCAATTCAAAAGTGAGGAGGGCCATTTCACATTAATGACAAAGAGCAAGCTAATCTGCACAACTCATTCCTCTCATCACCAACTAACTATAAGAATGACCTTTATTCAGAGTGGTTGGAGTGAAATGTAAATCATTTCCTCTGAAGCTCAAAGGTGATTGTCAGATTCTTCCTGACTTACCCTTGATGTTTCTGCTGCTGAGTTGTTCTTCTGTTAGGGAACAGGAAGCTGGCTTGTCGAGCTATGCCTATGAGATACTCCCTGGGAAGTTCTGACCAGATGGCTTATACTAGTCCCACTCAGCAGAGCTTAGTTTAGCTGTGCTAATGTCCCATCCTCTGAGTTAACATTTGATTATGGATGGTTCACTTCCACTCATGTATGCAGAAGAGTTGGGTTTTTTTATTCGAGGGGAGGAGAAAGCAAACAGATAGTTAAATCCTCATCTGTTCATTGACCAGACTTCCTCACCTTTCCCCAGTGTGTTGTTTTGTTTGTATTTGCTTTAGTGACTGGAAATTTAAATCTAAGACTTTCAGAAACCAGATGGTCTGTATAGAGAGACGTTGCCATCCTTGTGAGCTTTGCCCTCTCTATTTATTACCATCTCCCAGCAATTGTTGAAGTTTATCATAGATTTTACCAGACAGGTAAGAGCCTCTCTATCTTTAAGGTGTGTGGAGGTTTCAGACAGATGAATAAATTTTAAAACAAAACAATATCGATATGCCCAAGGTGTGATTTATAAATAAATATGAGGCAGCCATTGATGCCAAGTGTGAACCTTCTCTTTGATTGCTAGTTAAATCAGTCCAGATTTAAACATGTGAACTTCTTGTTTTGTATGGAGTAAGACATCTGTATTTGGTTTATTAAAACCTGCTGATGTCTCCAGAACTAAATTTGTTCTTGTATAGGCCTCTGGGTAGCCATAGCTAAAACAGCAGAGATGTATAGTTTTTGCTCATCTTATTACCTGATTTCCAGCCCAATACAGGTGTGCAGGAATAAATTAACATGAGCTACTCTGATGAGCCACTGCATACATTAACAACAGAGGTGAAGATGTGAAAACATGCTACCTGCCTCCTGTTATCACCTTCTCTCAGCAAAGCAGCATCCATTTTTCCATCATTCTCTATGTTTGGAAACTTATGGAGAACTTTTATAGAGAAAGCTTTTCAATAAATACCAGGCGATACCTGCAAGAAATGAGCCACTTAGCACCAATTCAAGGGGACTATTAGTATATGTGCCCTAATGTAATTAGCTGTCAAATAGTGTACTAATCCTCAGAGGAGAGCCTCTTAATAGATGACTGCTTCATTTCCAACACTGTGCCCAATCAAATTCCAGTTCTCTGTTTCCAAAATTCTTTATAAAGTGAAGTTGTGTGGGTCTTCTGTCCTTTAAAGGTTAAGAGATGTTTCCCCGCTGCTCTTCCATTTGGTTTCACAATAGAGCCAGCAGATCAATAGGCCTTTTGTACTTATCTCCATTACTTTCCATCAAAAGCAAACAAACAAAGTAAATCCCCCTCCTGAGTAATTGCTGCTGTGCCCTCCTCAAGCAGAACTTAGGTAGTAAGATAAACTTCGATGTCATTCTTGTCCCCGGGGTTCTTTTCATACACCCAGAGAAGAGCAGTGAGCAAAATGGTCTCCTTGTATCATGGGGAGAGACTCTGTCAAGCCTAAAGTGAGCCTTGGATCTTCCTAATGACCTCCTGCTGGCCCAGCTGGATGCAAGACAAGCTCATTTAAACCTCTGCTGACCTCTCACTCCTCCACAGGAACTGCAGCCTTCACTGCCACCATCTTTAGAGCTGTGTGCCACAGACAGCACAGGGGCCAGCAAACAATTGCCCTTGCACGTGCGAAGAGATGTTTTATAAATGCTGTGGAGGGAAGTCCCTATTAAATCTCTTATGACTGTAGATCTCCCACTGCAAATAGCTTTTATTGTTGCCTTCCCTACAGAGGATGTCACTCTTCTTATCAGCACTGCCTGGAAAATTCTGGCAAAATACCAAAGAAGGAATGTCCTTAGTACCCAAGCAATATGTTTCATGTTGGTATAACTTGGAAAGGGTCATTTTCCTGCTTCTGTTTCTGTTCCATCAAAATCTTTTGTGCCCCCTGATAAGATTGTTTTTTTGCTGTGAGTCAATCTTCCTGATATGAAAGATCATTTGAGATACTAGATTTTGCAGATAATCCTTACAGTAGAAAGATAGTATGTGACTGTGCACATACATTAACACTCACCTGTGTAACCCTGGTGGGACCCCTCCCTCTGTTCACCTGTGTAACCCTGGTGGGATCCCTTCTCCCTTAGGTGAAAAGCTCCTACCAACTGTCTATCTTTAAGTATTGTTTGTTTCCAAAGACAGTGAAAGACTTTGCTGCTGAACTTCACCCTGAGGTTGTTCTGTGAAGCGTGCTATCCTTTTCCTAAGGCTACTCAGAACAAGTGTAGTGCTTTCCCCAAAAGACTCTCAGGACCTCCAACTAGATGAATATGGCAGTCTATGAAAGAAGTTTGCACTTGCCAAAAAATTACAATGTTAAAAATTTTAAAGGAGATCTGGTGTTTTTGATTCTCCAGTGAATATTTGAGAGGCAGGCAAACCAAATCAGAGGATGGGAAAATACATTTTTAGGAAAGGACAGTTTTTTCTTCAGTCATTTCACATAAAGGTACACTTAAAAAAAATACCTACATTTTATGTCCTAATGCAAGCTGCTTGGATTAAAAAGAGAGTTGTAAATTCCTGGTAAAAAGCTGTTAGGCTGAGTGTTAGTGATCTTAACTCTACTGCTTTATAGAGTTCATTACCTCTTTTATTAACTAAGGGGAAATGTTACCCATTCCAACTTAATTCTTTTTCTTGCTTGCTCTAATTTTTACTTTACCTTGGGAAAGAAAGAGAAGAAAAGCCAAGTGACTTTACCTGAACGTACATAGGCGATGACTCAGCCTGACTTCTACACGGACAAATCTATATCATGCCTGGCCTGTCACAGTCATGTTCAGCTCCTCATGAAAGAGCACCAGGAGTGCACATGGGTTTTTATATATGAAAAGACTTGAAAAGAAAGGCCAATACGCAGATGCTCCTTAATTTCCGGAAGGGACAGTTTCATCTTAGAAAGTGATAGATGAACTTACTACATGGTGTCGATGAGAAATAAGTTTTCCTAATAAACCCTATAGATGTAGAGCAAACAACAGGCCCTTACTAGGAAGCTTCTGAAGTCTGATGGGCTGAGGGGAGCTGCTGCCTCTTTAGTCCATTCTGTCACTGAGGGGGCACTGGTGGGTCACTTCTCTCTAGTAATTGTGTTTTACAGACTTCTAAAGCAATTGGCTCAGTCAGTCCCAATTCAATAAAAGTGGAGAGAGGGAGAGAGAGCACTTTTGTTCTATTTTTTACTTGAAATTATTTCATTCAGCAGTCTGTCTTTTTTATTACCAGGACTTGACATTAGCACTCCAAGCTATATTAGCATCCATTTCAGCAGTTCAGTAATGGTATTAAAAAAACACTTAACTTCAACGGTGAATGGTTGTATGACAGAACCATAAAAAATCCACATTAAAAAAAAACTTATGTATTTGTCCCAGAAAATTATTTCTCACTTGTTTAACCAATTCAAAGCTATGTTCTCGTGATGGGTGTTCAAAAGCACCACCTTTTCCCTCAGAGCAGTTAGCAGTGCAGTTCTGTGGGCTTGGGGATTGGGGGTGAAGGGGGTGAGCCCAGAGGTGAGAGGGAAGGTAAAACTGTTGTTTACCTGTAGTTAGATTACCTTCCATTCATCAGCAGAGATGGAATTGGCAACCTCAGAGCACCCAAGGTGAAATTCTTGGATCTTCGTGCCTGACTGGGATTTGATTTTGAACCGAACACTCTCCAAACTTGGGAGCATTGCCTAACTACTTTGGCACTGTGGTGTGCTCATAAATGACTACATTAGGTTCTAAATTTTGATTAAACCTTCAGTAATTAATCAATGGTAGACATGAAGCAGTTGGCAAGGTCCAGAGCTGCAAAATGTTTAAGACATAAAACATTACGAAGTAATTAGAATATGCTCCTTCAAGAGAAGGGTTGCGTTCAATAAAGAGGTAAATGATAGCATCCTGTTTATTGTGGATGTAGGCAGCCAGAGCAATATGATAAACTGCTGGAGATACACATATCAGTAATCATCCACATTATTAGTACCATTAATCATAATTCCAAAAATATGACAGCAGCAGCCAACTTTTTGACCAATTTTGCTTCTGCCTGTTGGCCATTATAACTTCACTAATAGACCACAGAGCTCCTTCACGTGGCAGTTTGCATTGAGAATGGAAGGTTAATTATATTTGAGCTGCTGATTTCTTCTCTCCTTGGAAAAGGCTTAGCACTTTGACAATCCCAGGAGCTCGAGGTTGTTAAACCAGTAAAAGTACTTTATTGAAATTTTCTTTGTTGGTGAGGAATGGGATGTTTCAAATGAGATATAAGCGCCAGTCAGGGAAGGCACTAATGTTTCTTACTCCAAAGTGATCCTTGGACAGCAAGAACTTGGTGTTTCCCTAGACCAGTTTGAGTTCTTGTTTCTTGTCTACGAGTAGATTCAGCACTGTACACCTGGAAGCTCTGTAAGATTAGTCTTAACCCTGTATGTAGGACTGGAATGTTAGGAGTGTTAGTGACACTGTGAGCATCAAGCAATTCTTTACTAAGACATTGTGCACTTCCATCCAAGCCTGTTACTACAAGGGAGAAGACAGAGACATGGTCTGGATGTTTCTGCAAGTTGAAATCTTTAGCAGCATAGATATACTATGCTAACTGAAGAAGTATTTGTTTCAGCTGGCACTTTGACACCACATGAACAACTATGCAGATGAGAATATGCTCACCTGAGTTTTCAAGTTCATTAATTTTTCCATATATATTTCTAGATGAAGTAATATTGATAGTCCTAAAAAGAACTGTCTCTTTCCATGGGGAACTTAGAAATCCCTAATGTCATCTCTTAAGATCACAGATTAACTGTTTGAATGATATAAAACATTTTAAGTATTTCTTCTCAGAAATCATTTTCTTTTAAACTGATCTCAGAAAAAAATCAATGTTCCATATTTTACATACTAAATTTTTTTTAATGGAAGACAAATTTGAATGTGAAGAAAGCAGTTTATTCCTATTATTTGGAAAGACATCTTTTTAAAACTCTTCTAAATTAGACTGTAGAATATAGAACAAAAGATGTGGAGTGTTTTTGTTTTGTTTTCCAGCCTGGGTAAGTATAAAGCTTAAAATGACAGCTCAGATTATCTTTAAAAGAGGCTTTGCTTTTTTAAAACCAACAATAGCAGTAGCCTAGTGCCAGATAAGCTACCTGATTCAGAAAATCCCCAAATCCTATGAAAGCATAGCCTAGTCATAGTGTAACACTAATTAAAACACAGCAGTACAACTGAGTAATAAGCACCCTTGAAAGCCTTCTTCGAGGGCTGCTGTTGGCTAGCAATTCTATACTAACCCGAGCACGAGCCATACACATTTTCTGTCTACCCATTTGCCCTCCCAAAAGCCATCACTATATTAACATTTTTATGCATTCCACAGCAATGACAAATTGTTTTCTAACTGTAGTGCCAAATTTAGTATGCAAAAGACATGTTTGACTCTGCCAGCAAACCAATAATTCTCACTCACATCTTCAGAGTTACAGCATTTATAAAGTTGCAAAGTGGAGTAAACAAACCATCTGTTTGGCTTTTCCATATATGTCATGCTTTCTTATTAGCATATTACGATTCATTTAGTAAACAAATTTGGTGATTTCGTTCACGTCAAAGTTAGATCGGAAGCCTGCAGATGATTAACATTCCCGGGACAAGCACATTAATACATTGCTTCCTCTGCAAAGTTAAATGGCTTCTCAGGAGAATCGCCCCTTGTTGACAAGATGAGACTGTCAATTTTGTTTGCCTGCTATGTTAGGGGCCATAAGGGGATGGCAGTCTCTGAGAGAGGGGAGACGTGTAGGCAGCATAATTCACTGTGAATTGAGAAAAGAAGTCTAATTCTGATAAATGGTCGACCCCAATACATCCTACCTGTTATTACAACAGACGTGCCGTATCTGTGCAGTAAATTAGTTAATCCCCTAAAGAGTTTGATGGGAGCTTATCTTCAAGTGGATGATTTGAATGTACAGGGAACAGCCTGCGTGACCAGTGTGGATGATTTGTTTTATATTGAAAGGGATTGAAAAAACTGAATTTCATATTTTTTTAAATTTTCTCAGTTTTTATTTCTTGCATTAATTTTGCTTTCCTTTACTTTTTGGGTTTTTGAGAAATATCCACTATAGTTAGTTTTACACTGGATCTCTTCATCAGCTGGGGTGGGGAGGGGATATGTAGGCAGTCTGGAGAGAATCTTGAGTGAGAATCCTAGAAGAACTACAGGTTTTCAGAAGATGAATAGGTGCCAAAGCATCATTTAACTGTGCAGGTGTCCGCATGTGATTAATAAACAGTGACACTGACACAGTAGATGCAGGCAGTAGTTGGATCACAGCAGCTTGCCTAGGAAGAGAGCCTTACCCTTTTATTCCTGAAGACTTGGAGAGTGGGTTTACAGTTCTTTTTGGAAGTAGTGCTAACTAACCCTGTATCCCCATCATTCACCTCTGCTTTCCTAGATTGGATAGGAATTCCTCTTCTCTCTCTTTTCCCTTTTCTTCATATACATAAACAGCTGACACTTCATGTCCAGCAGATCTATATTCGTGGATTCAACCAGCCAGAGACAGAAAATGTTAGAGAAAAGTCATGGCTACACTCAACACATAAAGACATTTTTTCTTGTCACTATGTACAATGATCATTTTAAACATGTTATATGAGAATCATAAGTAATATAGACATGACTTAATTTAAAATGTGAGGGGTGGATACAAATGCTGTATTAGTGTATAGAAGGGACTTTTGATATAAGGGGGTATAACTTGGGGTTTGTGCTGAACCAAGCCATGGATGATACTAAGGGATGACTGCACGCGCATACACACACACACACATACACAACCCACTGTGTACACATTTCACTGTGGTCATTTTAGACAGTATTATTTGAGAATAGTTGTCATAATATTTGTGGTAAGCGATAAAGTGGAGCAGGAAAGTAAATACAAAAAAAAATCAAAAATATAGCCTTAATTTCATTTTTCGCAAAAAAAAAATGTGTAATGTTAATTTACTGAGCTTGGAATGGCACAAAATTAATAAGAATTTAGTATTGGACATTTATGTGACATATTAACTTGATTTGTGAATTTGTGAAACCAGTTTATTATTGGTTGTTGTGGTGATATAATACTTGGCAAAGACACATACATCATGGAGCAAGCTTTTCTTTACCTGGGAGTTCATGATAGGAAAGTCAGGGTAGGGAAACCTTGAAGGGGCTGCTCACACTGCATCCAGTCAGGAAGCAAAGAGCAGTGGATGCTTTTATTCAGTTTATCCTCTTCTTTTGTGCATTCCAGGATTCCCAGTCTAGAGAAGGTCACCACTCACAGCAGGTGGAGCTTCCCACTTCAGTGAACCTAATTAACATAATCCCCCTGCAGGCAGATTCAGGGGCCCATCTCTCAGGTGATTCTGGATCTCTCTAGTTTGCAAGTTTATGATGGAGACTAACCATCACATTGCCTAAGTCTGATTTTCTAACCCGATCATAAGATTTTTATTAAAAACAGCAACCAACGACAAAACCATCCATTCTTCCCCTATATTTTAAAACCAAACTCAAACTCTGTTTTTGTTTAACCCTGGGCATTTGAGCATTCGGGAAAATGAGGCATGAGAACAAAGCCCAAAGCATCACTTGCTGTCTTTGTCTGCAGGGCACTGGCATCTACTTGATGGCCTTAGCTGCAGCTCCTGTGTTCTGTGATTGCATGGTTCCTCCCAGGAACAGAAAGGACAGGGTAGTGTTAGTCTGGGGATAGCACTTTCATTCAGCACTCCAAATAAAACAGAAGTTTTGGTATTGACATAGTTCCCTGGACCTAAGGCCTTATTTCATTTTGATTTTTGTGTGTGACCTCTTAAGTTTTGGAAGATTGGTTATTGAAGCCAGAAGTTCAGAGGACATGGTAACTCTCTGCATAGCCTAAGTGAGATAATGTTTGAACCTACATTTTGTGATGTCCCTTACACTGTAGTGGGGTCTGTACTGTCTACTCTGTCACTGTTGTTACTTACAAAGACAGGGCTTTCTGTGAGGAAAAACTTCTGCCAAGACTGTTTTCCTGATTGGATATCTCGTGTGTGCCAGGCCTTCATCTTGATCTAGCACAGGCTGGCTTAAATCTCATCTGTATCCTTGGAAGAATGAGTATGAGCTGAATTTTAGCCCAGTGTATGGATCCTGCCTTTATCCCCCAGCAACTCTTTCTCCGTCTCCTTCCTTTTTTCCTGTGAGAATAATTTTCTCCACTGCTCTATCATTTGACTAATCAAAGCAAGCAGAAATAGCTTTTTATATTCTTCTTGTTCTAAATTTTTGCTAATTATTAGTCTTAATTTTTTTTAAGTGTTAACAGATCCTTGTGCTGGGCACTTTCTATTAACAGCAGGGGTGCTGCCTCCTTCCTCCCTGGGCTTCTTTTCACTCTTATCTGACTGTCAGCAGTGAGTTCTTCTGTTTTTCTTCTTTTTACCTCTTCAGTTTTGCTGATCCAATTAAACTTGTAATATCCCTCAAATTGCTATTAACCTTAGGTCTTTGTATCTCATGAGGACAGTATTTTTATGACAGTCAGTGGTTTGGATTGACTGATTGGTGGGTCTAATAATAGGTCTTTGTTAAAACCAAGTGCTGCCTTCTGTCCGTTCTGTACAGGCAGAACTCTAACCTTTTGAGGAACAGGACCAGTAGTGTTTGCTAAAGAACCTTTGTCAGCCCACATTGGCTCATCTTGTCCTTTTTCCACTCCAGCAGGAGCATGGGGCTAACCAGCAGGCTTTCCCAGGCCGTTATCCTCATACCCTTCCATGTGTTGTGCATATGACATTTGGGAAGATTATTAAACAAAAATGAAATAGATTAAGAAATGAACATAAAAGAATCAATTCTCTTGAACTGTGGTTGCATAATGGAAATCGACTGCCGTGAATGAACCCATGCACTGAAGTTATGAACAGCAGAGTTAATGCAATGCCATGAGTTCATCTTTATTATTACATTACACCTGAATCAATTGATAAAGTAGCTTTTTTTTGTAAGCGAGGGATGGCACTTAATTGAATAAAAGTCATGTAATTATATTAACAGAGGCCAACAGTACTGCTGACAGCGGAAAAGGGACACTGTTGAGTGGAGTGCCAGAGCTGGTCTCCACATTTCTGCACATCGTTTGGTTGACAGATATTGAGGGCTGGTACATCTTCTAATTAGATTGCAGCCTTCTTCTGCTGTATGTGAAAAACGAAGAGCAAATCCCTTCCTGGTAACATATCAGTGGAGATGTGTAAATTCACAAGTCGTCCTATGGGAGAGGTGTCCATCAGGGTGCTTAGTATGCCCTCTTGTCAGTGTTAATCTATTCTTCCTCATCCAGTCTGTCTTGATGCAACTGTTGCGTGTCCTGCTGCTGTTTTCTCAGCAGTGAACCTAGGAGGTGGTAACTGCAGATGCATGAGAAACAACACAGTGTTGCAGATTGCAGTCAAATGTGTGTTTATAATCTAAGAAAGGGGGTGGGTGTCAAAGATGGTGATTGAGGATAGGGTTTCATGAACTACTGTAGCTGGCAGACTGTTTCATCAGTAGAAGAGTGGTACACAGTTTAACAATTTCCATGTTCCCTCTTGTCCTATCTCTGGTGGTGGCTCCCCACATGTCATTGTAAGGACTTCACAGTAGGCATACCCTGCACTCTGCTTAGCAACATCCACTTGAGTCATCTGACATCTGACACATCTGACATCTGACACCAGGGAAAAGGGGAATGTCAGAACAAGCCTTTGGGGGCCCCTTCTGTTTATCCACATTCATGTATCCACACACTGCATGCATCTGTTTGGAACTCATTTATGGATGATGCTGATGCTGTAAATTTGGTTTATTGATTTGATTTATGGTTTTTGGATTATGCAGGTGATCTGAAAATCAAGACAACATATGAGATGATCATTTATGACATAAGTTTATGATCACAAGATTTTAAATCCCTATTTTATTGTTTAAGTTTTTAAAAGCCGGATGTCTAGAATGTGAATTTGTTTTCTCTCTCTCTTTCTCCCTCTTTCTTTCTCTCTCTCTCTCTGTCTCTCATTCTTGCTTTCTTTTGTGATCGATTTAGCAAAAGATTAGAAAGCTGATCTTATTGTCACAAGGTAAGCTCAGCCTTCCCAGTGCAGTGTGGAGAGGGCGGCTACCCTCTGCCCCTCCACCCACAGTGCGGATTGTCTGTGTGGAAAGTTGGGAAGCCTCTCCCTCTTTCTGGCCCTGGAGGCACATACCTCTCACACTTTTCTAGGAAATGTTAGCCATGCTTGTTCCCAATTGGAGTGACTTCTGATTATAACAAGGAGGGCTCAGGAACTTAATGCTGGCCATTTAGGTCATTTCTATCATCCCAATTAACTTCTCTAAGATGTCCAGCTGCCAGTGCTGGCACGTTTTATTTTCCTGTTTCTTTATCACTTTGTTTTTTGGAGGATAGCTTTCAATTTAGGTACTTGGCAAACATCTGAGCCTTTGCAGGTGGAGAGAGGTATATGCCCAAGGGAGCTTTAAAAGTCAGTGGGGGTGTGAATACAGAGCAATGTTTTCAGATAAATTTTGTAAGCCCAGAGGTCCCTGTAGCTGCTCTGGGAATGAACCTCACCCTTTTTTTAACACAAGCAAAGCTCTCAGTGACGTTTTGCTTGGCAAAGTTAGGGGTTCTGTTTGTAAACTAAAGGGACTCTGTCACTGTGCTTGATTATTTTAAAACCTTATTATGCTTTAATTTTATCCTTTTTGGATATTTTTGGGGTGGGGGGAGGTAGGGGTTGTATTTTTTAGAAGATAACATATCAGATTATGTTTTAAAGAATTAGACTTTAAAGTAGTGTTATTTGATAAAGACAGTTCAATACTAAAATGTAGTAACTTTTGAAAAGCTAAATATATTTCGCTATTATATTTGAGCGGGATCCAGACAGGTTTGAGAAAAGATTCATCTCTCTCTCTCTGTCTCACACACACACACACACACACACACACACACACACACACACACATATTTTGACTGTTTTAAGTTACTAATTTGCTAAGTTTTTTTAAAACTTAAAACATGAAATATAAGAGTGGAAAAGATGATTTTTTAAAGTTAAACCTAAACTATGTTTACCATTTACTTTTAAAAATGCAAATCTCTTTTTACAGTATTTTCTGTACTAGAAAAGGTTTATTGCTGCTCTTTTCAGATTTTAAGTAAATTTAGACAAACTGGGAGTTTTCATTCTTTTACCCTGTTTCATGTTTATTATACTGTACTTGCTTTATGTATAAGACATCTGCTACAAGGTCCTCTGTGGCTGATGCACTAACGGAACAGCCATTGAGAAAAGAGTGCCTGAGTATGCATTCATCCTGCCCTTGAAGAGCTTATTCATAAAAATTACATCAATGGAAAGTTCCCCTTTCTGCACCTCCCACCTGCACTCAATCTCAGATCCTGAGGATGTAGGGAACGCTTGCTTTTATAATGGTGTAATTAGGAATGAATGTGCTTGTTTGGTGCTTAACGAAAGTTGAATCAATTTTAAAATGCTCTCCTTTTTCTCACCCTCCCCCACTCCCTGTGTGCCTCCCCTTCCCTCTTGTTTTCCTAGACACAGTGCCAACATAAACCTGCATCGTAAACTGTTGACCAAAGAACTGGATGACATGGGCCTGGACGCATCGCAGCCCTCCCTTAGCAAAGACCTCCGGGATGAATTTTTGATGAAGATCTATGGTGCTCAGCACCCTCTAGGGCTCGATGTCAGGGAAGATGCCTCCTCTCCCGCAGGAACGGAAGACTCCCACTTGAATGGGTATGGGAGAGGCATGTCGGAGGACTACATGGTCCTTGACCTGAGCACCACCTCCAGCCTCCAGTCCAGCAGCAGTATCCATTCCTCCAGAGAATCAGATGCAGGCAGCGATGAGGGGATTCTTCTTGATGACATTGATGGGGCCAGTGACAGTGGGGAATCTGCACATAAGGCTGAGGCCCCCACCCTCCCTGGCAGCCTGGGGACTGAAGTTTCAGGATCTCTTATGTTCAGCAGTTTGTCTGGGAGCAGCAGTGGGATCATGTGCAACATTTGCCACAAAATGTACAGCAACAAGGGGACTCTGAGGGTCCACTACAAAACTGTGCATTTGCGGGAGATGCACAAATGCAAAGTCCCGGGCTGTAACATGATGTTCTCCTCTGTGCGAAGCCGAAACCGGCACAGTCAGAACCCTAATCTCCACAAGAACATTCCCTTCACTTCCATAGATTAGTCCCAGAACGGACACTTACAAATGCCAGCTCTCACCAGATGGCCTACATGTTTGAACTGCCATAGCCAGTGTGTGCTTCCATATTGGGGCACATATGTGCGTGTACATGCGTACGCCTCTATGTCTACCCTTGTGCACACACATATTTTCTTTTCTTTAGGTAAAAATGATAAACACTAGGTGCTTTTAAATTTTTTTCTTTATAATTTTGGGAGAGGGTGGATCTTTTATTAGGGGTAAAACAAAAATACCCCTTTCAACACAACACAACACACACACATACGAACACACATACTATAAAGTGTTCAACTAGCTCCAATTTTGATAGAATAATTCTTGGTCTTCTCCAAAGAGACATTTTGTTGTACCTATGACTGTTGCCTGCAAAATAAATAAATAAAAGGGAAAAAGAGAAAAGAAACAAAAAGGAACCTTCTTATAGTTGTCTTTTGTGAACTTTAAGGTTTTAAGAGAATCTTTAATTAAAGCATGGCAGATTCACCTGTAAATATTTAGCCTTGAGAGGCCAATGATGTAAAACAGTTGTATTGATTGTCCAACTCTTCTTTAATCTTGACAGTTACATCCAGCTGTTAGAGAAGCAGGAAATAGTTTGCTGGCTAGTTCTATTCATTTTTGTTAGCAGCAATGCACATTTTTTTAAACAAAAAACAAACAAAAAATATCCCATGGTCTTGTTTTTACTACCTGTTAGATATAGTGATAAAGACGTGCTGGCATGCTTCACAGCACAGACCTGATTTTTTTTCAAAGTGTCTTGTACTAGTACATAAATCCAGCCATGCACTTTTTTCATACACTACAAGGGGATGTGTAATATCCATGCTTCTTTTTATCCTTAAACTATCACCATACTTCAGTAAGTATCTTTCTTATAAAAAAAAAAAACCAAAACAAAAAACAAAAAAACAAAAACAAAAACAAAACAACCCACTTGTACAAAATGGTCTGGTCAGTAAAGGGCACAGATGCCAAACAAAAAGTATTAGTGTTAACACAAAACTGCCAACTTTGCACAAGTTTTCAGAAAAGAAAAAACAATTAGTCACTCAACCACAGGCCAACTTTTTGGCCACCAGAAAACAGCTTTAAAAATGGGGGTGGGGGGAATATATATATGTGGTGATTCTTTAAGAGTGCCGAGTGTTACGAAGATCAACATCGCATCCTTCCATGCAAGTTCAATGACATAAAAGGAAAACAGATAGCATGGTATGAAACAGCCAAGGCATTCCTTCTGCAGAGGCAGGATAGTAATTCGGGACACGGTAGCCCACATTACTCATTAAAGGAACAAAGCTGAATACAGTAAGAGTTGAACACATTCTTTGAAAAGAAGAAAGTCTGAGCTGGGTTAGTCTATTGTATGGCTGTTTCATTTGTCACAAATTCTGCAGTAGCACTGCATGCAAGTCAGGCCTGCTTAATAGACAAAATCAGAAGCCTTCCCAGCAGCTAGCTATTCTTGGAAGCTCTGAAAACACATGCTGAACTTGAATTGAGCAGCACTCCTGTCCCAGTGAGCGAGCTGCAGGAGTGAGGAAGCAGGATCCCACTGTGTACTGTTCTGTGTTTCCCCACATGAATTTGTCAGAGAGAAAGGAAAGCAAGCCTGAAACCAAGCAAGTGAGAGTGAGAACATGGGGTGGGAGAGACACTGCTCCAAACCTTTTTGTTTTGTTTTGTTTCTCATGTTTACAATGTTGCCTGAGCTGGTTAACCACATCAGCCGCCTCAGCTACCACAGCATACTGACTAAATGATGATATTTACTCAACTTTGTCTGCAGCCAGAACTGCGGGGGTGTGCTTGCAGAGAGAGTTTTGTAGTCTTTTTTTTTTTTTCTTTTTTCTTTTTTTTTTGGAAGGGGATTGCAGAAGGGTAAACACTAGTGTTTGTCAAACTACATAATAGAGAGAATGTATTTCTTTTCTGCATTTAATGGCCTCAAACATTTCTCCCAACAGTCTAAAACTTAGAAATACTGTTTCAATTTTTGTATCATTTCCATTTTTCATATTTAATTTTTTTGTCTTCACATCAGCATTCACTTCCGTTAAATTTGCCAAAGGAAACTGTTGATATGTTTCTGTTATTATTCCTGTGTGACTTATTGTACCTCACAGTATTTATTATTTTTCCAAAATTAAGCATCATTCATTGGGGGAGAGTTCCCTGATTTTTTATTTTTGAGAATTTCTGAGCAGTAGACTCTTATAAGCAAGATATTCCTAAAGCTTTATCTTTTCCTCCTTTGAAGATGCTACGACATCTACTAGGTCCTTCATGGATTCGCCATGAGGAAAGACCTAAAGCATTTGCAGTACAAAAGAAATTATCACACACAATGTCTGTTAAGTGACAAATGTTTACGGTAAAAAGCTGAGGAATTAGTAATAACTGTTCTATTTCCTTGTATCTTTGATTTTTCCCAAAGCGTAGTTGCTTTATTTTGGTGTCGTGTTAAACAGAACAAGCAGATGTGTCTTATAGCATACAAGACTCTGTACAGTATGTTTGTGAAAGACTGAACTCGAATAATGAACATTTGTTTGCAAATATTTAGCCCTCTTAGCATTCTCTTGCTGTCTGTTGTCATACTGGTTCAAAAAGGATTGAAACATATTGTTACAGTTTCATCAGAAATTACAGAAACTGTCTGTTAGATTGTGTGTAGACTAAAGTACACTTTGTTTTGTAAACATTAATATGCATTTATGTTTGAACAACATTCAAGTGTTTCACTCTTAGAGATGTGAGAATTCATCTCTATAAAAACAGTGTTTAGTGTGTTTAATTGAATGTCTAGTAAAAAGTCAAATGGTTCTCCTGAGTGAATCACCTCACTGTCAGGAGTCACATCAGCCAGCAACCCAGGTTCTAAACAAGCATTTGTCACTTGCCACACTCCTGGCTTATGTCTATAGCCAGCTAGAGAAGAGTCATAAGTAATGAAATTTAAGACGTGGAGTTTCCCTTGCTGGGAAACTGGAATGTATACCCCTGTTTGTCTGAAATGCCACTAAGACCTGGGCAGCTGGCACATTTTTAGTATGTTCCTTATTGGCTCATGTGCCCAATTTAGTTATGGTGGTCTTTTTCACAACTAAATATTCCAATATAAAGCCTATTTGCTTAAAAGGGACAAGGGAATTTGGCAGATGTAGCACATAAAGATGTAGAATTGAGATGAACAGTTACGCTCCTGAAGCAGGGCTTGTTCTTGGGCATACTTGAGTGCAGTGCCTTGACTTAACTATTCTGAGCACAGTAGCTTCAAGGCTTACAAGCAGATGGATGAGGAGGAGAGCTCTTTGACCAGCCAGGCTCTTCAGCTCCGCCCATTCCCTCTTGTTTATTCCTTCATTGGAGTTTCCTGTCCTTACTCAGTTTCTAGCCACATTCACCCTTTTATAGTCAAAAATTAATAGGAACATAGATTTTTATCTAAGTAGTTTTCTCCCATTTGATTGATATTTTCCCAAGTTTTATCACTGGTACATAATTAGGCAATATTAGTTGTGCATGTTCTCCTGCTAATGTTGAATATACTATTTTGATCACTTTAAACTATGATTTTGTAAATATTGGAAGGCTGGGTCCACTTTGGGGAATATCTGCATGCTATGGAGGGGAAGAAAGACAGCAAGGAAAAACGTAGATAAGTTATCTGGCTTTGAAGGAGTGGTAAGAGAGCCTGACCTTCCTGTTCTGCTAGTAATTGTATTTAAATGAACCAGCTCAGTGTAGCTCATTCCCGGACAGCCAGATCCTTTCTTAAGATTTAAATGTAGAAACATTTTCCTTTTCAACATTACTAACATCTTTTTAGAAACTAATGTTAGCATGGCAGTGTCACCATCTGGTCCTGTGACTTTTGATCATCGCTTTCCAGTAAGAGGAGGAAAGCATCTCATCAGGTCCAGCTCATTAGTGTACACATTGATTTTAAGAAAGGTCTGAGTATATGAAGAATGGGTTGCTTTAGAAGCATGCCCTCATTGTACTCAGGAGAAAATATGCATGCCACCTAATAAAATGGCGTCTTCACCCTCTTCCTCTGTATACCCCATAAATAATATGCCAGGCAAGTGGAGGAAATGGGGACCCTTGACAGTTCAAACATAGACAAGCCAGTAATCACTCTGAGATGGACACAACACAGCTGAGTCCTTGATTGAATCAAGTCTGCTAGCATTGAATGACAGTAAATAATATCCACCTGTTTTAAGACAAGTGGCATCTGCTATTGTAAAGGTTTTATGCCTAACATCTAGGAGAGTCTAGCTTCTATCCTGTGACCATATCATTTCTTAGAACTTTTTAATATTAGGACAAATTTAATCATTTTGATTTTCCCCAAACTGGAAATATTTAAATGAGTGGATCTCTCTTTCCCTCCCAGTCTTTGTTCTCAGGAGGGATCTAAATGATCAGGGAGGGCAATAAAAGGCAGGTTTCAAAGTTGTAGAAGAGACAGGCAATAAGCAGAGAACTGGCTTCAGCCGTGATTTGAGGGTAGCTGGAAAGGAAAACAGTTAATGCATTGCAAGTGTTTGTCCAGGAGAAAAATCTTCAAGTCAGTCTTGCCTTATGGTGGATGCCAACACATCCTCCAGTATCCTGCAGAGTATGCCATGACCAGGTGAGTCACTGAGCTAATTCTAGGGAGGCCTTAGGAACATCTTAAGATGTTCATTATTAGTTCAGGATAGCCAGAAAAGGCACTTGTGAGTTTGGGGTTGCTCTTCTTTTTGAGTGAGAGGCGATGGTTCCTTGGGACACAGAGATACAAGGATTCTCCTAGACTAAAGGCTGGTGATGAAACTTTTTTTTTTCTTGTTTTGTTTTTTGAGGCAAGGTTTTTCTATGTAACAGTTCTAGCTGTTCTGGAACTCCCTTTGTAGAGTAGGCTGGCCTCAGACTCACAGAGATGCACATGCCTCTGCCTCCAGTGCTGGGATTAAAGGTATACCACCGGCCCAGCATGAAACCTACTTCTAATTGGGATGAATGGAGAAAATGCGGGTGATTTGCATTTACATGCTACAACATAGGCTGTTGATCTTGTGAACCTGAGGCCCAGAGGCAGCTAGCTTCTTTTCCCTCAGGTTAGCATGCTTGCTCCTGTCACTATTAAAATATATCTGATATGCCCCAGGCTCATGCTTGTCCTTCCTGCCATTGCAGAGGCCCTCAGTATAATGATGTCATGTAGCTCCTGCTAATACAGTTGACTAGCAGGGTCATCTTCTATGCTCTTGGCCACAAACCCAGTCTTCCTCATGTTCCATAATACTCATCTTCCCACATTTTACACAATTATTTTTACAGTCCTGCAATAATTAGATGACAGAAACTGTCCATTAGACATTTATTTTTTAAAATTCCAAATGCCTAATAACAGGCCTAAAAAGTCCAACATTTTTACAAATATACTAAATTGAGTCAGTGTTATTGTTCATTATAATTATACATATGTATATATCTAAAACATATATTTGAAGCAGCACACTATACTTGTTCTAAGACTATCTTTATTCTTCTCCAAAGTGTTCTTGTAAATCCATTTGACCTTTACTACAGGAAAAAAAAATTGCATAGGGTTCAGGACAAGGCTGTTTGTAACAAATAGCAAACCGTTACAAAGAGGAGAGGCTAATGCCAGGGCTGAGCAGCAAGAAGCTTCGGTTCATTTTGACCTCATATCTTTCTAATAACTTACTTGTCACCTTATTACCTTCCAGTAATGTGAACGCTGCTGACAAGACTGTCACACTAACAGCAGACAACACCCTTTTTACTTCTGCCCCAGCTCTCCTGGCTGCTTATTGCCCTGGCCCTGAAGGGATACAAACTAATAGTGTGCTTTCCAGTTCAGCACTTGGCCATCAAATATAAAAGGATGCGTAATTGCCTGTTTATCCCCAGTGAAGGGGAAATTGAGTAGAGGGCTAGGCTCTCCCACCAGGTCCCTGCTGTACACACTCATTCCCAATCAGCCTGCCTCCTCCATCTAACCTGTCTCCTGTCATCCTCTCTCTCCCCGACCAATGGGTCTTTTTCCTCCCAACACAGAAGCACATATGCACACCTACTGTGTCTTCAGAAAACTGTAAACTATTTCTACATTCTCTCCCCAGCTATTAAGTGGACAGTAAAAAGGTGTATTACATAAAGGGTCTGTAGGGAGGCACAGTCTGACCTTTATTTCTTCGAAACAGGAATTCAATCCCATGCCCACGCATTTGGGGAGTATTGGGTGTGGCCATGCAATGTAGAACATTCCCCTCAAATCAGTGGCATAAGTAGGATTAGGTTGTCTATTCTGTAAGGAAAGGATTAAAATACTCTTCCTTGTCAAAAAGTATGTGCGATGTTAACAAACTGCTTATGAATGGTGGCTGAAAAACACTGTTTAGGGTGTTTACATCTTTGGCATCAAACCATTACACTAAGTATATATGTTTATCTTTCAATAAAGATTCTAAATCCATATTTGACAAGATGGATTAACCTTTGTTTGCCAAACTGAGCTGACAATAAAGTAAGGCTCTATTCTTTCCATTTTAGTCACTAGGACAGTGAAGATCTTACATGTGAAAGGTAAATTCTTCATTTTGGAACATTTGGAGAGGTTCAAGTATAGTGAGCTTGCAAAAAAAATAAAAAATTAAAAAATTAAAAAATAAAAGCTCAAAGGCCTGAAGGAAGTGCAGTTGAAATGTTCTGTTCCGGAGTACCTTGAGCCCAAATAATGTGTCATGTTGATTATTTCTGAACACAGACTTAAAAAGCTAGTTAGTGATGAGATGAAATGTGGGCTGTATTTGCACACCTTCCCCATGGAGCCAAGGGCCACACTTCCTACCAACTACCATGGCAGAAAGTAGATCACCCTGATATGCGTAGTCACATTTCAGATAAGGTGTTGGTCAACTGAGGTGACATGTGGAGGCGTCACTGTTGTAGGCTTTTGGGAGGAAAGGAGGATAGCAGATTTGGGGACAGATAGATCAGACTTAGCTCTGCTAAGTCACTTCTTGAACCAGTCTCAGGACTAAAAGAAAAGCACTTGGAAAAAGGACTTTGGGTCTGAGTAAAGACAGTTTGTTGACCTGGTTATTTGTTGTTCTTTACGTTCCTTCATGTGTATTTTTAATAAGCAATTACCAAACATCTTAATAAAACTGTCATTAAAAACTCAGTTGCTAAAATTGCACAAATTCTGCTAGCAAATACTAGCTTGGTCCCCTGAGCTCTAAGTAACAGGGATACGGAAGGACATTTTATAGTGTAATGCTTCGTTTAGCTTTCTTTAAAGAATCTTTGAAGGGGAGGAAGAACAAAAAATGGTATTTTAGCAAAAACGGAGAGAATTAGATAGTATAAAAGTATATTCAAGATAAACTCTAAATGCTATACCAAGATTTTTATCAGGGTTTCCTGTTGCCAAATGTGATGTTGAGTAAACACACTGCTAAGATGACAAGGACATCAATTATTAACTGGCTCTGCCGACTTCTGTTCCGGAATGCAAGGATTGGGAGGAGACTGGGGAGACCCCAGGTGTGGGAAAGAGCCCTACTCTGCAGGCCCTGGAAAGGTTTTCAAGAAGGTGAAAACCTCAGCCCTCGTGGTGTCCCCCACTCACTCCGCAAGGTGGAAAGATCTGACACTGTCTTTGTGGACACTAACTTGCCTGCTTCTTCCTTGCTAGGAGACAAAGCATCCCCTACCTACTCCTGAATCAGTATAATAGCTTGTGTGTAAGCACTGATTCACGAGGCATGATGCTCTTGAACTCCCAGCCATGTGCTGAGTTAATAGGTTCACTTAAGATGTATAAACCAAGACTGACTGCTTATTCTTTTAAATCTCATCTTCTCCGAGCATCTTTGCATGTCTTTGTATAGTCATTAATCCTTATTGCTCCCTCTCTCAATCTCCTCTGGCTTTTCTAGTACCCTCATTCTTGCCCTTTGCTCTTCTGATGTTACCTACTCCCCTCCAAAATAAATAAATAAAATATCTTTTCTGGGGCAAGTGGGTAGAACACTTTTATCTTGGCTTTGATCACTTTGGAGATGTGTGTGTTCTACCCTTCCCAGGTTTACATAACACAAAGTAAGCAAATGAGATGTTCTAGTAGTATGTCTTAACACAATAGGACTGAGATTCATTGTATATGGTGCACTCACTTTCCTGTGCAAACTTTGGTTCTGCCGTTCCACAAAGAAGGCTACCCTCATTCCCTAACCCGTCAGTGCCAGTCTAAAACATGTGGGAGAGCTCAGGGTGGATTAAGGGGCAAAGAAGAATTAGAAACTTGGCAAGACTTGGGTCTGCGGCATGTGGCAAGGTCCCCCACTTGGCTAGTAGAACATGGAACCCCCCCCCCAAACCCTCTGGTGCATCTTTACTAACAAAAGCATGAGAGTCTGCTTTTATATCCCATATTCAAGGTGGATAAAGAGAATTGAAGTATCTTGAGGGAAAGGAACTTTTCTCCAGGTACCTCCCTCTCTCGTCTAGAGTTTAGGGGCTTGGTCTTTTTTCTTTATGTTCCCATTTGCATAAAGGTTTCTTCCACCGAGCCTCTGGCAGAACCAACATCTGTATCAGGAAAGTCAAGTGCACCAAGAGACGGGACAGAGAGCATCCCCGACCTAATTATTGTGACGTTGGTAGCTTCATGAATACTGTATATATTTTAATCAATGGTTTTGTTTTTGTTTCACTTTGTGGTTTGTTTTTATTAGCAGTCTAAGGTAATTGAAATTGTTATTTACTATTTCCTTTGTTGTATTTTCTGTACTATAACTGTCTACAGTATGTCTTTTGCATAAAATGCATAAGGGTTTGGGGATGTAAATGGAATTTTATTCATATTTTGTCCAAATACCTCTTGTAATTTGTATCAAAATTCTTGTACAATTTTTATATTAAAGATTTATCAGTCACTGAAAGCTTCTGGCCTTTTGACTTGAAGAAACCTCAATCAACTCCTAAGTTGCCCTTCACAGCTCTGCCTGTGATGCCCAGTCTCATGCCCTCCATTCTCCTGTTACTCTTGGCTAACTTAGAGCCAGTCTCCTGTGGGGACTGGAACATGGTATTATTAAGACACTCATCAGGAGGCCAGACCCAACAGAGGCAGGCAGACACCACCCCAAACTTTCCTCACCAAAGCTCACTCATTCTTTGGGAGTCTCTTCTGTCTTTCCATAGAGGATTTTCCCCAAAGCTTTTGCTCTTCTCCTTTGTTTGAGGAAGACAGAATGAAGAACCTATGTCTTTGTACCCTAACTTCCTGCACATGCATTTCCTTCCAATTTCCAGACCCTAATATGTAGACCTCAGGAGTGATGACTATATATTTTCTCATGCTAAATGCTTACGTTTCAGTTTATATTCTCTTGCCAGGGTTTTGTTGTTTTTGCTTTTTCAGATTGTACTTGTTAAAATCTACAAATAAAATGATCAGAAGGAAAAATGTCATATTTGGCCACATTCCTTTTTCCTGTCACACTGCTGTGGGACAAGGAAAAGAAACATGTCAAAGGTGCTTTTGTCTCTTTGGAGTTTAATCTTGCTCCACCTCTTAAAGCAATCATATTTAAAGCAGTCTTTTGGAAACTATGGCCAAGCCTCCCCTCCAGCTAGGTATTCTCTGCTCTCTGTATGCAGGTTCAGATGGCTCACTTACCCTGTTTCCTCTAGCTTGTAGTCAAGGCTATGGCCCATGTACACTACAACAACCCATTGGCCCAAACCTCTGGGCAGGCTGCTTATGGCCAAGCCTAGCAGCTGCCCAGTTGCAGACATGCCTGACCAATGGTCCTTCCCATGGCATTAACAGTGCCAGCCACCAAGCTTTGGTGGAACGTCCTCCCTTGGTTTCCAAGCTCTCAGAGACATGCTTAGGGTAATGTCAAAGAAACAAAAGGTTAAGTGATCTGGGAGAAGCAGCCACCAATGAGGCACATGGTATGAATGTCACTGATGTGGTAACACACTCCTGCAGGGAATCCAGGCATAATTATGATCTCTTCATCTATCATAACACATCCGAAATTGGCAAGAATTCTCCCTCACACAGATCCTTAAGGGGGAAAAAAGTTATTTTTAATGTTATTAAATAACGAGGCATCTCCTGTTTAGTGAAAATTACCCATGAAGACAGATCCTGGCACAAAGCTTATCAAAACAGCCAGGGGTAGGGCTAGGTGCTGACCTGAACCATGGTGGGGCTTGTTCCCTGCTGGTTTGCTCTATGTCCGTTGACAATGTGACAGTAGATTAAGTGCTACTAATTTAATAAAGCTGCTAAGGATGAAGCTGATATATTGGTGGGGACGAGGAAGGACCACAGCGACCAAGCTTGGGAGGGGCTGCTGAGAATATCGAATTGCCTGAGGTAATACTGGGGGACGGCTATCGATCCTCAGTAAGGCACAGTTATTTTTAGTCACCTGATTCGTGGACACCCAATCATTACCCATTTTCATCAGAGATGTATAATGAACAGAGGTATTGATTAGGAGGAGCACTGCAGAGATTTCCCAACAGTCCTAGTTCACATTGATAGGTCTCCAATGGGAATACAGGGTACACAGCCCAGAAACATAACTTATAGTGTTCTAGGTCCTTCTATTGATTTTATTTGTGTGTGCAGGGCTGACAAGGGGGAGTCAGCCCTGCACACAGTGGTGGTACCTTGACCTTCTTCTGAAGGCTTACTTGGGAAGAAAAATAGAATGAAAAAAAAAATTAGCTTTGCAACAAGTACCCAAACCTGCTCTAAGTGTCCCAGCACTGTTCAGGCTCAGTGTTCTACTCATCTGTGCTCAAAGCTGGGCCATGCCAGGCAGAGCTCAAAGTCATCAGGTACAGGATGTCTTCCCTCCCTTAAGGATCAACATATGGCCTCAGGAAATGATTGACAGGCTAATTGCACCAAATTGGTAGGAACATAATGGGTCCTGGCGTTAACTCACTGACCCCAAATCTGGTGGTGCCAGCACATTACAACTTCCTAGGATTTTGCTGAGCTACTGTTTGCAAATGCCATTTGGTTGGAGGTCTGGCCTGTGCCCTGAACTTGCCCTGCTGAGTGTCACCCTACAAGGGAGTATGTAACACATGTCCTTGCAAAGAACGGATGGTAACCCAAGAAACCATAACCTCAGAAGCCATGTGCTGTCTGATGGGTAGGCTGCACACTGCAGAAAGCAACCCCGTGGGGGGGGGGGAGTACATGGTTAAGACAAGGACAGCTGTAAAAATAAATCTCAAATGCATGGTCAGAAACCAAAAATTCACTCAGTTGCCTGGCATCCCCAAGGGCAATCAGCAGTTCCTGGCCGAGTACTAACAGGGTGCCTTAGCAATGCCTTGCCATCCCCGCAGCCACCCAGACAAAGGGCATGCATGCTTTGCTTCCTCCGTTCTCTCCTTGCCTGGGCCAGGTTTGGTGCTGTTCCTTCAGCAACATCCTCACCAACCTGTCCTGATCTCTCTTACCTTGGCCAGCAGCTCTCCAGCTCTGGAATCATCCTGCATGCCACTTGTGGTCTTGGTTCAGCTCTTCTTCACATGATGCTCACTTCAATTCTTGTTTTCTTCACCAACACTATCATTTTCCCCCACATAAAAGATTTAGTAAATTATGATTCTCTGGAGTTAGGCTGTACATTGATCTCTTTCCTTTCTAATACAAGACCTTGCAGGCAGGATGTGTGTGTGTGTGTTTGTGAGTGCATGTGTGTGTGTGAGTGCATGTGTGTGCATGTGTGTGTGAAGGTCTTTGATAATTTAAAGCCCACAGTTCTGTCCATTGTGTCACAACTTCATGTTTTTAAAAGGATCCAAAAAATGGTTATGAGCAATTGGATTTGGAGGTTATCGGATTTGGGGACATGTGTTGTCTGAGATGATTTTATATTCTAAGGTTTTCAGAGAGATTCATCTTATAAATGCAAATGCCATTAACAAGCCTGAGCATCTCAGACTTTCCACTTTGTTCTTTCCAGTGCTCTCCAGTTCAATTTCTTTATTTTTTTTTCACCCTTAAGTGGAGAATTTCCTCCCAAACTTTCAAAGGCATTTTCAGGTGAAAACAAGACACTTCTGGGTTATTTTCAGATGTCGTGATAATCGGTCTTCAGCGAAGAGCAATCATACAAGTTGCTATGTTTTGATGCTTTCTACTCTTTCAAAAACCACAAACCTGTGCTTGAAAACAGGATTTCTCCCAGTGTGCAGGAGGGGAGCAGGGCTTGTGACAAGCTCACAAACTCAAAGACACAAAACCCTTGGAATTTCTCATTTATCTTCTGTGAGCTGGGTGGGAAACAGTGTCCAGGTGCAATTCAGGAACCATGTTTCACATGGGAATTATATTCTAAGCTCAGTGAAGATGTGCTATGTTTCTTACAAGATCTGTGATGAGCAGCAATTACTCTGAACCATTAGGGTCAGTGGATGAGTAGATGGAAAGATAGGCAGAACCCTTTGGCAAGGTACAGTCACAGAAGCTTTAAGATTCAATGTGATAAGGCTAAGTATAGGTTCACACCTAAAAACCCAGCATCAGGAGGCTATGGTAGGAGAATTACCAACAGTCTTGGAGCAAACCTAGAGGGCAAAACAATGAATGAATGAACGAATGAATGAATGAATGAATGAATGAAGCACACTTGACCTCCTGCAGAGAGGCTGACTCCTCTTTCCAACTGATACATCCAGACAGAAGCTGCATGAAACATCCAAAAATGAACTGAAATTCTGGAAACTGACAGTAAAATTCTGTTGCTAAAGATACCACGTACCTGAGACATAGAAGATAAGGAGAATAAGCTGGTACTGACCTCAGCTTCATCCTTCCTGGCTAGATTTCACCGTTCTGGAAGGTGCTGAGTACACTACCAAAGGAGAAAAGTCATCACCAATCTTTACCCTGCCATGAATATGCAAGCTAAAGTGATGCCTGGCAAGGCAGACTAAGTCCAATGGTGTGATAATGGCAGAAATATTACTAGAGTAACCACCCACTTTCTGTTTATATTTACGGTCCCTCCTCAAGATGGAACCCATGCTGGGCACCATTATCAGGACCAAGACCTGTGAGTAGATAGCCACTAGACTCTGGGAATGAACCTACTGTTTTTAGTCTACTTTGAAGCTATGCACACAGTATCAAGCTGACAGCTAATGTTTTATTTTATACCCTCAGATTAGTGAAATTCTCAATTCTCATCAGAGAAGCATCTTTTTGAAGTAGATGATGATTAGTGTAGTGTGTTGATATGTTTCATATTTAATAAAAACCAGTCTGAAATATCAGAGATCTATCCACAGTCAATCCAGGAGGATCAGAGAGTGATTTTCACCTCTAATGCCAGCACAGGGAAAATCCGGGAGTGGTGACCTATGCCCTTAATCCCAACAGATCTGAGTTTGAGGCCAGTTTAGTTTACAGAAGGAGTTCCAGGCTCCCAGGCAGGCAGTGGTAGTGTCATGCCTTTAATCTTAATCTGGATGTGAAGAGGGTATTTAAGGCAGGCAGAGAAAGACAGATGAGGCAGTAGAAGCCATGAGGAGCAAGGCTGAGGAAGCCAGAAGACAGCTGGGTGAGAGTTGACTGTGGTGTTTCCTCTCTGATATCTCAGCCTTTCTGTGAGATCTGGCTCTGAGTTTCCTTTACCCCAGCCAGAATTCATGCAACAGTATCGAAAGCCACGACTGTCTGTGGAGGTCTCAGTCCTACACGAGACGATACGTCATATTAAAGCCTCAGGGATCATCCCAGAAGAGAGGGCGGAAAACAGTAGGAGCCAGAGGGAGGGAGTGGCTACAGTGAAGCAGTATTTTCCAGAAATAACAGGGCAGTTGCACAGAAAAACAGATGTTGACTGTGACAGTGTGCACAAGACCATGAGAAGCTCAATCAGACCATGGAAATGGGGGGAGGGGCAGAATCCCACCCTTCGCTGAGGAGCTACTGGCAACTGAAAGCTTCTGGGAACTTTTCTTTAAAAGGTGTGGCCACCAGAGGTCAAACATACTTCAGTGGATGACTGCCAAGCCGGAGTATGTAGATATCACAAATTTGTCTCTGTGGGTTAAAAAGAAGACAGGAAGTTGGATGAGCAGGGACAGAGGGCCTAGATCTGGAAGAGATGGTGGAATGATCAAGATACTTTGTATAAAGTTCTCAATGAATTAATGGGTTTTTTTTTTAAACAAAAGGTGGGAGGATTCTTTTTTGCTTCTCTTTCAACTTGCGATCAGGACATCAGGAGCTAAGGTATCAGCTTTTTCTAGAGTACTAAAGGCTGGCAACATTCCAGAGGGCCACAGAAATGAAGTCTTTGGGAAAGTGACTCCTTCAAACTCCCAATTTCTAGGCTTATGTCGAAGGTGAGCATGTATGGTACGAGCTTGAAAAGTATGCTGAGGGATGGACCAGTAAGCAAGTCTGACACTGACTACTGAGTGGTGTATAAGTGCAACACAGTGAATCCTTAAAAACTTGTGAACCAACACTGGAACCATGACCCATAGAAAACTGTCTGGAACTTTTTACCTAAACATATGTCAAATGTCTGGGGAAAAAAATCAGTAGCATTCATAAGATTTAAACAAGGTTTGTTTTTGTTTGTTTGTTTTCAGATCGTATCTAAGTTTATTCATAAGAAAGTAGCATGGGATGTCAGCAAATGCTGAAGAGGTGGGTATACATGGCGACATCATGCCAATCCATCTGTTTTCACACTAGTAGATTAAGGCCTTTCCTGTGGGTGTTCCAGAGCCTTTGGGAAGCTTTGGGAGCCTGAGCTAGATGGAAAAAGAGCTGAAACCTGGGCCTGAGCTGGATCTGCAGCCCCTACCTTGGTTTGGAGCTCTGTCTTTGGTTGGCAGAACCTGCAGCCCTTGGCCATCTACTCATAAATCCACTTCCCGAGCATGAGGTAATCAGCAAAAGCAAGCTGGTGGAGCTTTCTGTTTGGAACCTTTGGCATCTGGGGTTTAAGCTACTTAGGCTCCACAGGGGCCAGGATGGCCTCAGCACAAGCAACTATCACCTTTGCACTGTTGACCTTCTTCCTGCCTTTCTTCTTCTGTTTCTTGGCAAAATGTGCATTCCTCGGGAACTTTGGGTGGACCCCTTAGAAGATTTCCATCTTTGTGACTGATGTTTCTTCAGGCCATTTCTGTTGTCACTGGAGGCCTGTTTGTATGTCGTGTGTTCTTGGACTTGACTGCAAAGTACCCACTGTTCCTATAACATGTGGTATCAGAAGAAACAACAGAACTTGGCATCTTATGGCCTACATGACAGTCCAATTTGTCAAAGGCCCTCTTCTTCCTCCTCTCCCATTCACATTCTTCTTCTTTTCCTAAAATTATGACAAAAATTTCATAACATAAAATTTACTGTTTTAAGTGTTTGATTGTGTTATACATCAATCACTACCATTCATTTCTAGAACTTTTTCATCTTCCCCAATGGAACCACCATCCACTAAGCATCATCTACTCCACCCCCCCACCATTCTTCTCTGTGTGTGACATAGACTGCTCTGGGTGTCTCATCAACTGAAATTGTATGTATCTGACTTACTTTCTTGATGTCTTCAAGATTCATATATATTATAGCATATAATTTTTCTTTAAAGCTGAATAATATTCTGTGCAATGCATGGGTTTCATTTGTTTATTCAACCACCCAGTGTTAGATATTTAGGTTGTTCCTATCGGTAGGCACATTTCTAAGACAGCCATAATCCTCACATACTAGCTGTCTAGCCTGTGTGTGATCCGTTCCTTTTGAATGAAAGGTATATTCAACTTACTGTTCACAACGAGTCTGTGATAAAGCTGATATTACTTTCCTGATCGGGTTATAAAACACTGCAACATCTTCCACATTCATGAATTAACACTCTTTCTCATGTGACTCTACACTCTTTCTATCTCTGTACTCACTATATTCAGAATTCTCGCATATGTTCTTCCTGACTTGAACACTTTGATAAAGTGAGCTTCCATCTAACAGAAGAAGATCTCTCACAAAGAACACAGGGTGGCTTCCAGGCACTGGCCCAGGGAGCAGTGAGGCTCTCCTTCATCAACAAGGAAAAGAGTGCCATCCACCACTGAAGGAGCTCAGGTGCTGCTCCTTCCCAGAATGAGCCTTCCAACTGAAACCATAGATAGACCTTTGACCAACATGTTGCTTGTTCAGATCACTGATGGGTCTTGAAGGAGAAGACTCATCTAAGCCCCCAATACTGTGAGACGATAAATGTTTTTGTTTCAAGCAGTAATTTGTAATGCAGCTATGTATAACTCATACAGCATAATATTCCAAATGTCCAGGAACAGTCCAGAAGTTTCCAGCCTATGAAGAACAGTCTTCTTTGACATGGAGAAGACAAGCATCTGACATCAGCACCTAAATAACAAATAGATATTATCTGAAGAGAGATGATGTTAATTAAATGCTGCACAATAAGGAAAAACAAATGGAAAGCTAGATTGTCCCAATAGAGAAACAGAAGATTAAAAAGAACCAAATAGAAATTTTAGACTTGAACAATAAGATAAATAAAAGTAAAAATGTCACCGGATCAAGTCAATAGTAAAATGGTGCTGACAGGGAACTTATCATCTGGGAGACAGGTCATCCTGTCTGAGAAACAGCAACAAGATGACACCGTGTGCTGTGGACCCAGGAAACAGTAATGTTATCATCTGGGAGACAGGTCATCCTGGCTGAGAAACAGCAACAAGATGACACCGTGTGCTGTGGACCCAGGAAACAGTAATATACATGGATATAGCACTACAATGGGAGAGAATAAGGGAATTAAAAGTATTTGTAAAAGCTATCTAAAATGTTCTCAAATAAATGTTCTTAGTAAATCCAAACAGAATGAAGCCAAAGAATGTATACCCAAACTCAGCTCGGTCAAATGCCTGACTTTTATGGGTAAAGAAAAAACTCTGAGGAAAAAAAATGATGTCTTGCTTTTTGGAGAACACTGGGATAGCTGGGCTTTTTCTCAAGGAAGACAGAAGAGAGAGGTATATTTCAAAGGGAATAGAAGACAAGTTGTCCATCTAAAACTCTAAATCCAGGAAAAGATTCTTCAAAATAGAGGTGAATTAAAGCTCCCCCCAACCCCATGCAATGGCTCCAAAGTGCTGCTAAAGGGAAGTCTTCAGAATGAAGGGAGAAGTCAGGGGAAAGGAGAGTTGGGAGCCCACGAAGAGGAAGGATGGCAGGAACATGGGCAGAAGGTGCAGGTGAGAAGCACCTTGTCTTCTGTTAATATTTTTGTCTTTGAAGAAAAATATAAAATCTAGTACTTTCATCAATGTATGTAAGTAAAATATATGTCAGCAATAACACTTTGTCTCCATTTCTAAAGCATTCCCTAGAAGAAACAAGCAGATTGGCGTGGAACAGGTAGGTGGTCACCAAGGAAGCCCCAGAGTGGACATGAGAGGCCAGATGGGCTTTTCTGTGATGAAACTGTGCTGGATCCTGGGGATAGTGACAAATCTATATGTGTGAAATGTCATAGAACTGATTTCAGGCGAGAACTCAGTTTTACTGTCTACCAGTTTACAGAGAATTAGGGGTACACATAGAAACCCTGCTTGTCCCAACGAAGTCTCCTTGCTCTGTCTCCTGGCCCCATGGGACTAAATAACAAGGTCATGCTGCTTTTCTTTTACAAGAATATGATTAAAATGTGGGAAAGTCCTTAACAACAAAATTAGAAAGCTGAAAACAGAGCTCTGTCAGGAAACCCACTGACTTAAGTTGGTTTAAAGTTAGCACTGTTTGGGCAGAGCCTTGGGATTGAAGGGAGCCAGGAAGAGGGGACAGACACAGAACAGTGTAGGATGAGGTGCCAGTAACTGTGCTCAGGGTCTCTCTGGAGTTACCAAGATCCTTTATGTTGGAGAATACTTTAAAGTCTGACAAGGAGGGAGCTGGGAGGGGGATTCGCTTTGTGACACAAGCCACCAAGAGTCTTCACTTAGCACAATAAGTAACTGCCGATTCCGACGCAGGGCACTGGCATCCTCCAGTGCCCTACAAGTCCTGCAGGCAACCAAAGTTCTTTTCTTCCTCCATTCAGATTATAGATTATTACACACACACACACACACACACACACACACACACACACACACACACACACACACACAAGTGGTAGTACCCCTGAGACACAAAGATATCAGCATGGAGATCTCCTTGGATGTTTTGTATGCACAGTCAAGCCCAGGGATGAATTGTTTCTTCAAAGCAAGAGTTGAGTGAGGATGAGAAACCAAGGGAAAGGTAGGCATAAATCAGCTTTTGGGGAGAGGCAGATCAGAGTGCACAGTCACAGTGTAGAATACTCCATAAAGCATGGGCAAAAAAAAAAGGAAATCGGGAAAAACTGTTTTAGAGTTTGTGATTAGGAATATTGTCAATACTGGACTGTCATCAGACATATCCTAGCATAAAGACTATAGTACCTACCACACAGAGCTTTTGTTGCTAAGAAACTGCATGGTCTTCGGTCTCTACACGAGGAGGCCATGGTAGGTTGCTTTGTCATAACAGTGACCAGAGACTGGCAAGACATGAACTCCAGCTACTCATTGGCCAGTGGGTGACAATGAGCTCTGTTTCAAAGAAAAGATAATAATTACATATTTAGGACTAGCATTGTTCAAGAGGAGAGAGGATGTATGACAAGTGACATGGATGAAGACACTAACTTACAGTTGTTCTGGAATACAAAGTTGCATGAATAAAATGAATATAGGCCTTAGTTTTATTTGTGTGTGTGTGTGTGTGTGTGTGTGTGTGTGTGTGTGTGTGTGTGTGTGTGTGTATACATGTGTATGTGTGCCTGTGCATGTTCATGTAATTTATGTGTGTAGATATATGCATATGTTTGTGCAGAGGGAGGCTGGAAGGAGGAGGGTCTCCGTTAGTCACTCTCCAATGGCCTTGCTCTGAACCTGGAAATTCACTGATCCTACCAGGCCAGCCAACAAACTCCAGGGATTTGCTTGTCATTGTCTCCTCAGCTCAGCATTCAACTTTATATGTGGATGTTGTGAATCCAAACTCTAGCTCTGATGCTAGCACATTACGCGCTTTACTAACAGCCATTTCCCCAGCCTTGGGGTGTGGGGCCTACTAACACATGTTATGTCTAAGAGATGAAAACTTAGTAAGTTAGAAAAATCACAGCACAAGTGCCATGTGCATGTGAGAATGTGGTTCCAAAGAGGAAACAATCCTAAGGAGGATGTGGGAAGGATGGCAGCGGTGACTCATCTTCCCTTTATCCTGACTCTTCATCTAGCTTTTTGCTTAGAGGTGCTTAGTTTCCCCCTGTAAATACCTAAAGGGCAAAGAAGCACCTTGGGACAACTACCTCTCAGTGAACATAAGAACTGCCAGGTATTCACAGTGATCAGGCAGAGGGAAGGCAGGCACTAGCTGTGAGTCTGAGTCCTATGCACAGCCCCACACTAGGCACAGTCATCCAAACCACACACTGGTGAGATAGGAATGAGCATTCCTCCCTAGAGCTGATAAAATGCAGCTCCCAAAGCAGGGAACTTGACTGTAAACCCACGCCTGCTCTTGCCCCATCCATTCTTCCTTCTAGTCATGAGTATTACACCTTCTCAACAAACAAATCTCTGTTGATTTCTTAGACATGGCTGGGAGTGAAATAATCACATCTCCAACACAGTCAACAACAAAAAAAAAAATGTATCATAACAAATGACTGTCAAAGGAGATCCATGAAAGTCCATCCTGGACAAAAAGAAATGTCATTAGGATTGCCTTGTAGAGAAGGTGAAGTGTGGAAATGGCTATAGAGGTGCTGGAAGCCTAGGAAAAGGGAAACGGATAAGTATATGCAGGAGCCCTATTGCCTAGGCTTTGGGAATGAAAGGGTACTAGATCTTGAGAACTTCAGGTATCTAAGAGGAGGCCCTGTGGAACTGGGCACAGCATAAATGAGCAGCTTGGCCCTGCTGCCTTAGCATGGACAAAGCACTCATGGAGCAGTGACTCAGACCAAAGTAGGTGGCATTGCCTAGTGACAGCTTTTGTCTCTGGCTGGAGAGAGGTCCTCTGGAAACCTGGAATTATGATCTCTGAGGAAGTTCACAGCTTGGTCACTGGTACATGTGAGGTGATCCCACAAAACCACATGGAAAAGGAGGAAGCAAGGGAATTGTAAAGCAAGTTCTGCCCCAGGAACATTGGTAAGAAAAGCAGGCATGCAGGAAGGGACAAGTCCACTCTTTCCTGTTGCTAATCTCTCTGGAATTAGCATCATTGTCACCGCAAGCAGCAATCCAGTTGGCAAAGGAGGAATGGAATGTGGTTTAAGGAACACCAAGGTCCCTACCATCACTTGACTCTCGGGTTCAGGGCTGGGACACTATGGCAGTGAACCACAGACACTGTTAATCATGGTGCTGAAGCATGGATGGAGGAGTCATTGTGCAGAGCTGTGGCAGATTAGGGCAGTCTGGGGGAAAAGTTGAGCTCACACTAAAATCAGAACTGTCCTAGATAAGCTGAGAGACCCCAAGAGTAGAGGCAGAAATACAGGAAAACCTAGGTCTAGTTGTAGCCATTTTAGAGTCTGAGAAGCCAGGCATCAAAGGGGTTAAAAGATAAAGAATTACAAACAATTAAAATAATTAAGTAAACATCAATATCATCTTACCTTGCTGGGTAAAAGTGAGGAGTTTGGTGATTATCTAATGCACAGGAAATGGTTGAGACATGACAAAGCCATCTCCCCCAGCTTCTTGGTGATGCTCCACAGCCTGCTCCTTGTCAGTGTAGGGGACTGTCAGCAGGAAGGCAGGATTCCTGACCTTCTGTGTCCTCAGACATTGTCCAGGCCAATGATTTTCAAGAGTATGCATGTTTATTGCTTCCTGTAAAACAACCCCCCACTCCAACAAAGTACTTGAGTTCAGTCCAATGCATAAGTAAATAGTAGCAGAATGCCCAGACAGCAGAGTGGCTGCCTTTGGGCAGTCAGAACGGTCACATTTGGGCAGAGTGGCCACCTTCTTCCTTATCTTCCTTGGCAGATGGAGGGTGCTGTTATTGTGCCCTGAAAACCAAAACACACTTTGAATGTATTAACTAATGATCTCAATGACATCCCTCTCCTTATTTTAGACATGACAGCTGAGGTTCAGACAGTTCACTGGAGTCACCTGAGGTCACACCACTAATTGATGTAGATCTTTTGCATCCTGATCTAGGACCATTCCCATTAGAGTGAACAACCACTTCATCTTCTGTCTAAGCCAAGACACATTTTACAGTGAAAAAAAAAAAAAGACACTAAAAAGAATTGTATTAACATGTCCTCGACAATAGTTACCTGGGACTTTCCCCAGCAAAGCAGAGCATATGGTACGCTCAATGAAACCTCACTGCCTGCCATCTTTACTCTTTGGAACTCACATTACCCAGATCTTGACCTGTTAACAAAGTCGTGTGTGTGTGTGTGTGTGTGTGTGTGTGTGTGTGTGTGTGTGTGTGTGTGTGTGTGTGTGTGTAAGCGCATGTGTTTTTGTGTGTGTAAGCATGAGTATACGTGTGTGCAGGTGTGTTTGTACATGTGTGTATCTATGTGTATGTGAGTGTATGTGCCTGTGTACATGTGTCTATGTGTGTGTATTCCACTGCTTTACAAATTAATGAGTGTTCACAGAGCCAAGACCCAAGTAGGCCCCTCTCACTCAGGTTACTTACTTATCCAATGCCTTTAGTAAAAATTGTGTCTGGGTACCACGGCCTTGATCACAACAATCCTGGTGATGAGACACTGAGTTTAAGAAATGCCTGGGGTATTTGCAAACCATCCTATACTATCAGATTCTTGTACAGATGCAGTAGAGAACCGACAGTGCTAGGGAGGAGGCTGGGAATGGCTAGTGTAGGGGATTACCAAGCCCTAGCATGGCACAGGAGAGATTAAACACAGGCAAACAGCAGTCAGCCCACACTCCAGAGCTGGTCTGGTGAGTACCTGTGTGGTGATGTGCTTTGCATTCTTGATTCCAGGCACTGGAATCCATCACGGACTGGCATCCTTAGGTCTCAAGGGACCTCTGCTTGTCGGCAGAGATAGTTTTCAATCAACCCGGTTGGTGGCCCGTCTCTTTCCAGTGTTGTTTTTGCAAGTTCATAGTGGAGGGGAGAAGGAGGCATTGGTGGTGGCTCTGTCTACCGGAATATGCATTCATTCCTAATACCCACGATTCTTTTGGGGGGAAAGTTATGATTCACTGCCCCTCTGACATCAAAATTAACCATGTTTCTTACTTTGGTCAATAAAATATGAACAGAAGTTATGTTGCTGATAACTTCCCAGTAGATGCATTAAAAGCAATGCGTCATGTGCATGAACTTTCCTTCTGCCTCAGGATTGGTCTGCTGCTTGGCTTGGGTCCTGCATGTGTAGATGATACAGGGCAGAGCCACTGCCCTGTGATATATCAATATCCAGAATTAAATACTTTGTAGCCACAAAGACTGGGGGTGCTTACCATTGCTCACTGCCATGTTCATGCTCATTAAGATTTATATGACAGGATTCTCAAAAACAAAAAAAATGACATTGAATTTTAAGAAAACCTCATTTTTATATAAAAATTCACCCAAGCATATAATATTTAGAGAACCTAGCATCTTTAAGGCCTTACTTTTCTTGGAGCTTTCTCTGGGGTCCTCACTGGATGTTTAGGGTGCAAAGTCAGCTTGAGCAGAGGAACCCTGGGGCCAAATCAGCTAATTCTTTACAACTTCTATTTATTTTTTTACAATTTTCTATTCTGTGTTTGTTAGAGAGATTATTTATATTGATCTTAGTGTTTTGGTTTTTTTTTAAATCACCAAATGTTAAAAATTGATCAGAGAAGTCTTCCACGGGGAGAGAATGTTTTTTGAAAACACTCAAGGCAGGTTTAGACAATAAAAAGTTGTTAACAGCAAGTATATGTGCCTGTGTGTGCCTGTGTGCACGCGCATGTGTGTTAGTGTGCCTCTGTATGTGTGTATGTGCCTGTGTGAGTGTGCCTGTGTGTGTGCGCATGTGTTAGTGTGCCTCTGTATGTGTGTATGTGCGTGTGTGTGTGTGCATGTGTGTGTTAGTGTGCCTGTGTGTGTATATGCCTATGTGTGTGTGCGTGTGTGTGTCAGTGTGCCTGTGTGTTAGTGTGCCTGTGTGTGTGTGCGCCTGTGTGTTAGTGTGTCTCTGTATGTGTGTATGTGCCTGTGTGTTAGTGTGCCTCTGTATGTGTGTATGGTGCCTGTGTGAGTGTGAGTGTGTGTGTGTGTGTGTGTGTGTGTGTGTAATTTTCAAGCATCAAATCTGGCTTTAGGTGGATTTATTTCCTTGCAAAAGTTGCATATTTTATTTTGATGTATTCAAAAACAAGGAATCTATTGTTTTTAAGTTATATAATCAAAATAAAATAGCCATAGCTTTTAAAAATGGAATTACTCTCCTCTCCTAAGGAAATGAAGCTCAGTTCAATTCTCTGGCTTTCACTGAAGTTTAAAGGCTCCACAATTATACTCACATGTATTCATGGTGTTTAGTCGTTCAGACTTGGTTCACAGGCTGAAAAGAATCCTACATTAGAAAACAGGTCAACCAACAAATTCCAAGGAGAATTCACCTCAAGGGCTTTTCAGAAGAGGTCAGGCAGAACCTGGTGGTGGTGCCAGGTGTTGGCTGACCCACAGCAAACAGATAATTTGGGGATCCAGCCTTTCATTCCTCAAGGCCAAGAGAAGCTGTTCGAACTCATCCCAAATGTCTTCATCTTTTAAAAATCTTCTTATCTTCCTTTACGAAGGATATTGCTGTGAAACATATTTCCTTCAGTTCTCTCCAAGACCCCACAATCCAGTCTTGTCAAAGCCATTGAGCTACTTTGCAGGGAGTCTCCTGATATGCCCCAAGAGAATGGTGTTATCTATTTAAGGGGTGCAAAATGTTATTGACTCACTAATAATGAGATGTACCTCTGAAGGAAGGAGGGAGAGTCTCTGTTCGGTAAGTCACTTGGAAAGGCTTGTCTGGAACATGAGAGCCAGAACAGGACTCCTACAGCAGATTTAGAGATGAAGAGGGGGAAATTATTCTGCATCAGTTGCTGAAGGAGTTGACAGGAAGGATGAGTTGGGAGACAGGGAACCAGTAAGAAATTCACAAGCAGGCAAGAATTACCATTACCAACCAGTACTAAAACTCAAGCTGTTGCTCAGGGAAGGGTTTTACCTCTGTATCTGTCCACAGACAGGTCCTTGTGTGAACAGTACTATAGGAAACACTGGTAGGACTTTTAAAATGCAGACCTGATCTGTAGGAATCAACACAGTGGAGACAGCATCCAGAGTCAGTGTTCCTAGATACAGGAGTTCTTTCCAATGACTCTCAAGGGAGACAAGACTGGAGATGTAGACAAATTCTGGCACATGATGAAAGCCACATCACTTTCTTGAAAAACCTCAAGGACAGGATGACCCAGCAACCATCTTGGTTACAATGTAAAGACATGGCTACTCTTGAGGATGTTTAAAAGCACTTGAATCTGCTATTCACTAACATACACCTGCCACATAGTCCTCTGTGCAGATACCTCACAAACCTAATGCAGAAGCCTAGCCAAGCCAAGGTATGAAGACACATACATTCAGTGTCTGTCAGCAGATGACTCACAGAAGGAAGGAGTCTCCTCATCAAGAACACAGCATTAACCAGTGCCAGGAAGGAACTGGAGCGATTACTACTCTAATAATGGTACAAAATGGGGAGAACCTTCATCACAACGAAGTTAATAAAGTATGTTTCCTCCAGACTCTTCAAGGTACTATGCATCATTTTAAAATGAGAACCACAGAGGAGGCTCAACAGATGAACACATTTGTTACATAAGCCTGATAACCTGAGTTCAAACCCTAGAATCCACAAAAGGTTAAAAGACAAAGCCCTCTCCACAAAGTTGACCTCTTACCTCCAATTCCATGCATGGCACATGCAAACCCATCTATACAACACACACACTACATAGCACAGACCACGCACAATACACACATATACAACCCACATACCACATATACCCAATAACAATAAATTAATAATTTTAAATTCATGTATGTTTGAATATACTGACATAGAATTATAACACCTACAACCAGGTTTAAAAACAAGTTGAAAAACAATATTTAAAATTTTGATGAAAAAAAATCCCCAAAATATAATTACAACTTTGAATATGTATGTATATTTCCCTTGGGTAGGAAAAGGGCTGCGTAAAGACCTGGAGATAAAAACCTATTTTTTAAGGAAAATTTTAACCAGGAGAATATATTCATGTAGTACTTGAATAATTAAAATGCATGAAAAGTTTAAAGTAACATAAAAATTAAACAGAGCAGTGTATTAGGAGTGCAGGTCATTAGATTTATACACACGTACTGCTGACTATATAAATAGACATAAAAAACCTTATTTAAATTATATTCTGATTATTCACATCAGAAAACACCAGTCCTTGGATACCAGGGATAGTGTATGCACACAGGACAAGTGACCTTCACTCTCTTGAGTTCTAACACTCAAAGTTTTGTCACAAATGCACCTATCATGTTTACAGCCATCTTTAGCAGTGTGGCTTACTTTTTACTCTCGTTGGTGAGACATGCAAACCCAAGGGAGACCGGAAGCAGCATGTGTCACAGCTGACCCCTTTTGGAAAATCATCAGTGCTGAAGCCAATATTGGTTCTCCTGTAAGATATGAAGACAGCACACCCGGGTCTCAAGTCATACATCTAGCTATTGTACTCAACCCTCTTTGCCAGGCTTGGATGGGGTCTTCTGCTGTCACCTCTCATTCGCACCTCTAGGCCCCAGTCTCTTCAGTCTCCTATGAATTCTCCTGCACGCCTTCAGTCTTTCTGTTGATACTGAGTGTGTAAAAAGATAGATTTTAAACAAACATACCCTTCAACTTCCCACCCAATCAACTTCCTGTCTTCACTCTCACCCAATCAACTTCCTGTCTTCACTCTCGGGGCCTCTTGAATGCTTAGCCCCTCCCCCCCACCTCCCTCTATTTCCTCACAACTTCAGTGTTTTGCCTGTCATTCATAGCAAGGTCATCAATGTCCTCCCTTAAGTGAAGGCTCCCTTCTCCACCCATCAAGATTGGTGGCTGAAGCCCCTGACTATGAATGCCACTGGATGTCCCTTTGACATTTCTCTTCCCTGGAACCCCTGTCTCTCTTTGAGAGCTCCTTGGCTCAGTTCTTCATATCCTTTCGCTCTTAGAAAATTCCATCCAACCCACTTGTTTAGTTCTTGCCTTTATGAACCGACACCATGGTGTCAGCCACTTTCTGTGGGCTCCAGGTGCACAGTGTCAGGATCATCTCCCACATATGACCTATCTTCTGGACTTTTAGGCTTAGTCTGTGAAAATCCAGACAAATTCCTTTTTCTGCTTGTTCTGCTTCTCTGCCCTGAATTCTATGAACTCCAGAAAGTCAGTAGAAACGTCCCCTGTTCCTTCCCCTGGTTTCTCCTTCCCTCGTGTTTCACTGGCTCTTACACATGCACACTGCTCTCCCCGGCTTCCCCACCAAGGTGACCTTCCTAAGGCACTGTTGCAGTCTCCTAAGGACTAAACTTTGCCTTTGCAGATGGCATCCAAGGTATTTCACAATTTTCTGAATTTACCAACAGAGGATTCTCTAATATCTCATGTGTTCCCAAATCTTCTTACCCTAACTTACGAGTCTAAGAAAAAGAAAGCCTTCCCCAAAGTTGTTTATAGAGATTAGGGATCCTCGAGAATCTCTAAAGTGTAGAAATCAGAGCATTTCAGGAACTGGAGCTTTGCCTGCCCCTAAGGCTCCCTCACCCAACCCATCTCTTAAATACACATACTCCCTTAACCATCCCTAAGTCTGACATCTTGGAGTCCCTCAAATTCCAAGCCATCAAATCTCTGGAGAGTTTCTTTCTCAGTGTGACCAATGACCACTTGCAGAACCCTGGCCTCTGGTAGGACACAATACATTGGCTGTCCTCTTTAATCAGGCCCTCCTCAGCACACTGATTGCTGATTCTCTCTGTTAACCTGGGACTCAGAGAATATGTGGAATGATGCACCACATTCGAAGACTGCTAGGCATTAAGGAAGTACATCAGTCTATGTAATACCTTAATGTTTTCTTTCTCCAGTTGGCCAAGCTGGTGCCCAGCTGTTTCTACTCTAGGCGGCTGAAGAGTACTTAAACACAGTTTTCTGCTAGAGTCTTAAGGACTGACCACCTGCAGCCAGGAGCTTCTCGGTCCTACCCCATATTGCCTGACCCTGCAGCAGCCTTTTTTTTTTTTTTTTTATAATAATCACTCAGAGGCTTAATATTAATTATAAACTGTTTAGTCTATGGCTCAGGCTATTACTATCTAGCTCTTACATCTTAAATTAACACATTTAATCTTTGGATTGCCACACGGTCAGTGTCTTACCGGTACAATCACATCTTATTTCTCGGGCTGCTGGATTGTGTCTCCCCAACTCTGCCTTTCTTCTCCTTGCATTTCTCTTGGATTTCCCACCTGGCTTATGTTCTGTCTTGTCACAGGCCAAAACAGATTCTCCATTAACCAATGGTAGCAACACATAGTCACAGTGTAAGGAAAGACCATCCCACAACAACAGCCTGTTTGGTTCCTATCTTTCTAACCCTCTGTGGATTTAGCACCCAGGAGATTCTCATTGAATGCAAAAGCATGTATTCTAACCTGGTGGGATTCAGGTATCAGGTCCGAAGATGCTTATCCAGGGCCCTGTTCTCTCTCTCTCTCTCTCTCTCTCTCTCTCTCTCTCTCTCTCTCTCTCTCTCTCTCTCTCTCTCTCTCTCTCTCTCTCTCTCTCTTTCTCTCTTTCTCTCTCTCTCAGAGAGAACGGGACCCCAAGATCCCAGCAGCTTTTTATGAATGGGGTTGGCCACTCCCCCTTCAGGAGCCCAGGACCCTGGATAAGCGTCTTCGGACCTTATCAGCTGACACCTGAATCCCACCACATTCTTCCTATCAGCTCCAGTTTCTTCCACATGGTGGTCCTGTATTTCTTCACACACCTCAAAAGGGTGGTATTTTCCTCCCGGATAGCTGGGCTCTAGGAATTAGATCTGTGTTGGGAGAGCATCAGAGCCATGCTGGGTTGCATAAGGAGATTGCTTTCCCAGTTTCCTTTGTAGAGGGGTTCAGGCTTTGTGAGCTTTTTGCTAGCTGAATCAGAGTGAATGCCTCTCTTGTCTTTCATCATTAGACACCTTCCATTAACAGTTCAAATGGTCTTCAGGCCTCCTATGTGACATCATGAACCCCTCCTAACTGGCTTCTTAAAAGAGGCAGAAGGAACAGGAACAGAACAAACCTGGAAATCCAGATGAAATGCTTAGATCTTTGAAAGCTGGCAACAGTGTATGGTGACAGTTCACAGAGCTCCTGGTATTCTATTTGACGTACCTATAATCCCTTTAACCCAGAAGCTATTCTCCAATAAAACTATAAAAGCAAATCATATATGTATCATCATATCTTACAATTCAAAAACTCCCTTCTTGAGCAATGTTTTTCATCTGTTAGCTATTCAGCCATTGCTTACTGGGCCTCATCTACAGACCTAGAGAAAAGTACCCTTTCCCCAGGAGCACCCAGCACCTTTCTTTTCTTAGCTTTCATGACTGGGGACCCTGAAATGTTGAATTCCCCCTAGATAGAGTCCCCCTTCATACTTCTCTGAATATCTACCAACTAAAATCATTAGCTCAGTGCTGTTGGAAGGAGTTGAGATAACAAGGATTCCTAGCCCAACAGTCTTAGTTCTTCCAGCCAGTAAAGCCTTATCCCTGGTGTCTGCTTTTCCATAACTGATAATTTTTATTATTCATTTGCTATTTATTGATAATGTGTTTGGCACTGTTCTGGTCTCCAGCAGTACTGAATCATGTAGCTAACACCCCCATGACTCATGAGCGTCTTGCTTGTAGTACAGTGCTGGGTCCTCTCCATAGTGCATGTCCCCATCTGGCAGGGCTACCTTTCTTCTCTCCACTCTGTTACTTCAATAACTTCTAGTGTCTTCATGTGGTGGCAGTATATGATCTGGAAGAAGGTAACTTGGGGAAAACAGACTAAGTGCTTAAAGATGCACAAAGATGTCTCAACATGTCCTCATGGAGTTTGAAAATCATCATGGACACTCAAAAAGTATCAGGGGGAAGAAATTTTATCATTAAGTAAAATGTTCCTTACTATCAATCAGAAAAACAGCAGGACATCTATAGGAGTAGACACTAAATTGCTGCATTAACTGACTTGCTAACTTCCTATAGCTGATACCCAAACTTTAGTCCTTTCAATGAATTAGTTCCGAGAATTATAAGCACTGTGACTACTGTCTTCCAGTACCTGGCATTAAGCAGATGCTCTGTAAGTAGCAGCCATCTCTCAGATTCAGCTCCTGAGAGGCTGACCACTGTTTTAACTCATTTTGTGTTTGCACCTCCCAACATAATCCATCACATAGTAAATGTTTGTTAATGGACAGAGGGGCAGACAAAGGGACAGTAGAGAAATTTGGAGAAGTTCATTCGGACACACAGCGCTCACAAGCAGGGAGGAAAAGGCTAGCCAGACTGGGTTTAAGACTGTGACTTCTAAACTATGCTTTCAGAGCATCCAGATCCAGCTTCACTACCCTGCCCCATAAGGGCATAGCGTCCTGTCTCTGTGAGGCCAGCACCCCTCCCCCACGGCACCACATAACAAGGGGCCTTCTCTGATCAGCCTGCTTTGGAAAACTGCTTGCACCTGGCCTAGAAGAACACAATTAAAAGATGCTGTAAAAATTGACAGATCCCAGTGCGGAGAGCTGAAAATACATTACAATTCCGATCGAACTATAAATAAAGCCCCTAAATTAAATAAATCTCACACAATTATGGATTAAAACGTGTTTAGTGTTAATGGCCTTGCACATGGACCCTGACTCCTGAAATTGTTGCTGAGGCTGCATGGCTGGGGGATTGCATCATAATTAACACCAGGCCACCCTTCAAGGAGCTGGCCTGCAGTTCAACTGTGAGTTTCAGAAAGAGAGGAGGGAGCCCTGCTTGGGGCCACTGACAATTCCTGGGGAAACTCTGGCATGGAAATCACAGTTACCTCCAATGGCTTGACTCTGGACAGAGGCATCTGGGTTCTCCTTCCCTGGCCAATTTCCTTCTACAAATATCTTTGTGTACCATGCAAATGGTCCAACACTAGAAAGAATCATGGGAGAAATACTTGGATATCCTGTTTTTACTCATTTCTAGCTCATTGCTTTAAACTCTATATTTTAGTACAAATAATAAACAATATTATTGTGTATTTAGATAGATGAGTTTCCCATAGAAACCCTTAAACTCAAATTACAGACCAAGGAAGTTAGTACCATTTTAAAGGATGTTCAAAATACAACAGCCAGGCAAGGGGGATCAAAGTTCAGGATTCCTTACAAGAGCAGAACAAGGAACCTAGGAACTTTATTTCAAATTCTTACCTGTAGCAGAATGCAGTGGAAGGAAGAGGCTCCAGGTCTTGCACTGTATTCTCTGGAGCATCATGGCCAGGCAGATGAAAGCAGAACACTAGGACCTGGTGGATTGGGTTCCTGGCCTAGCTCTGCCACTCTCCAGCTACAAGCTCCTTTCTGTTTCCACCTGTGCATCTCTCCAGTGATGGGGAGAATCCTACTTAGATCTCTAGTTAGTCATGAATTCCACCAACCATACAAAGTATCTGTAGAAGAAAAAAAAAAAAAGTCTGCTCAGACATATAGTTATTTTTCAGTCTGTATTCCCTGAACAACATGGTATAACTAACAACTGTTCACAGTATTCATGTGGTTTTAGGTAGGAAGTATAAGTAATCTAGAGATAATGAAGGTGTAGGGAGAGGATCGATATGCATAGGTTATTTGCAAAACCAATATTTTATATAGATTCAATTTGAGATTTTTTTGGGGGTTCCTGTAGCCAATCCCTTGTGGTTATAGAGAGTCATTGGTACCTACTTCTGGATGATGAGGTTATGTCATATTCAACAGCACGTGTAGATGCCTGTGGCTGCTATAGCTAGGAAATAAGTAGGCATCCCTCTCATTCACACCATGGGAACCCTTTGCAAGCTTGTTCTAATGCTGTGAGCAGACAGTCTGTAGAGCTGGTAGGCATGAATGAGGCCCTCACAGCATGGGTCAGGGGAAGATCCTCCTTGGTGGTGCCCTATGATCTGCAGGTGGAGAGGAGGCTGGGAAGGATTCACTAAGTTGGTGTGCTGATTCAGTAGGAGGCAGCCCCAGGACTTGGGACTTTGGCACCTGCAATCTGGCATTTCTTCCAAGCATCTTTCTGTTGTCTTAGTCAAACCTAGAGAGGTTTCAGAAGTCAGCTCTCCAATGACAGTTATACTCAGCTGATTACAAAAGCTGAGCCCCAAAGAAGAATTGATATGGGAATGTCTTTCTGTATGCTGTGTCTATCAGTCTTTAAATAAAGGACTGTTTTGGCCATGGCAGGCACCTTAGAAGAAGTAGGTGGGGAATCAGAATAGTTAGGAGAAGGAGGGCAGAGTCAGATCAGATCGAGCCAGCTAACCAAAGAAGAAACATGTAAGGAACACAAGTGAGCCATGGGCCACGTGGCAGACAGATTAATGTAAATGGGTTAAGATGAAATAGCAAACTAGCAATGTGCCTGAGCCATAGGCCAAACAGCATGAAGCTAATATAAGTGTCTTAGTCATTTTTGAGGGGCCTAAGCAATGGTGGGCGGCTAAGGGGTCTGAGGCAGCAGGTCTGTGGGCCTGGACCAATGGCGCCAGGAGCCAGAAAACCTTACTGTAACAGATGGTATCCCAACATGGGCCGATCACCCACATAAAGCCTGAGAAAGTTTTAAAAGGGTTCCAGAGCACAGAAACTGAGCCAAAGCAGCTTCCAAATTGTGTATCTGAAGTGGGTCATTGTACAGAGATAGCATGGCATTTGGGCCACATTAAAAATGGTGGCAGCGGATTGGCAACAGAGAGCGTAAGCTGCAACCAGGCCAGTTCCTGAAGTCTCACAGAAGACTCGGTAGCTTGTGATTGATTTATGGTTTACATTTATATTGAACAAAAGGAAACAGAGTCATAGACAGTTTCTTAGTAGCAACATTTCTTGGGTCTACTCTGTTTGCTGGCAGTGAACAGAGACATGGCCCCTTTAAGAGAACATACTGATTCAGCTTTTTAAGAGAGCGCGAGTATTTGAAAAGCTCCTCTGGTTGGAAAGTGATTAAGGATACACAATAAAACAGATTCAGATGCAAAAAAAAAACCTGTAAACAGGTTACAATGTGTGTAAAATGTACATAGGCTTCAGAGAGAAAAGAAAGAAGGTAGAGAAAATCTTTCAAAAGAGAAATAGAGTAATAGAAATATAATAAGCCACATAAAGATGGAAAATAAGCACAGAATCTGGATTATGGTTATTATTGTGTTTTCTTTTAATTTTTTAACTGTTAATGAGCTAACTGCAGAAAAACAATGGATTGCAAAGGCCGATAAGTTAAACAAGGATATATATTTTAAAGGTATCTTGATTTTGAAATTTATGTCTAAGGATTTATTGCTTTGGAAGAGTTCTGCTTTTGTTTCCACAGAAGATGAGAATCTGTGAATTGCTTCCAGACAAATATGGTTTCATCAACTAAGACCCCCTGAAAATTCTCTGGTAGGAAGAGATGGCCATATCAGCCTCAAGGCTGAAGACTAAGATGATCCAGTCTCAAGAATCTGTAAAATTGCCAATGCTCCTTAATCAGCGGGAAGTAGTAATGGAAAACTATGCCCAAATTCCCAAAATATTGTTTATAAATGTTTGTTTTCATTATAAATGGTTAATGGTCATAATTAATCTCTTTCTAAGAAAAAAAAAGGGGATATGGTATACGAGTGATTTTTAAAAAATAGATTATTGAATTTACTTTAATCCAAAAATTAGCTGTTAATCTCAAAATGTTTTACATTGGTATGGATTTTGGTTTACTGATACAAATTTAAGGTCAATTTTGTTATGTTGTATGTATTTTTCTACTTTTGTTTAAGGTATGATGTTTATGTAACTGATTTAAAATTGTAATGTATAATTAAGAAATGCAGATTAATAGTCACCTATGATAACCAAACTTATAGTTGTGTTAGTTAGGATTTTTTTTAGTTATGCAAAGATATATTCCAACTAGATCTTCAAACACTTCTAAGACATACAGAACATGGCATTTAAATTTACTTTAATAAATTAGACTTTTCTGGACAGTGAGACAGGTCTGCTCCTGGCTGCACCAATCTACTTCAAGAGAAAAATGGGCATTGAAGAAACTCCATATGGAGTTTATTTTCTTTGTGGCAAGAAATTGTTCTTGTATTGGCTGCTTGACAGTATTCTGTTTAAACTGGACATGCAAGTTCCATAGGAAGATGACCTCAGCACCACAGCCACACTGTATCTGGTGGAACTGTCCATTTACAGTTCTGATCCTTCCACAAAGTAACAAGCTCCACGGGGTCAAAGGCTTTACTTCCTTCTTTGAATCTCCATACATCACAGCCTCTTATTGAGAGGAACACTCAGGAAACTTTGGCCAACTGAATGAATAAACTGCTCATTCCTGCTTCTCTATGTTTGTGGCTTTCAGGTACACCACAAATGCTTTGCAGGAAGTTCAGGGAGAGATAAATGTGCATCTTCTTCAGCCAGCCAACAGCCAGAACCACAGGCTCCATGAAGGAAGGTGGTTCTGCAGAACGGCATATTTCCTGACCTCCCCTTCATTCTTCATACCTTCTCCAAAGGCCTCACCAGAACTGGACCATAGGGCATTGTTAGGCAGCATGATCTGTAGAAGGATGGCTTTACTCTTTTAACTAAATAGATTAGTGTGAGGAAAATGGTGGCTTACAATGTGACAAGCCTTATTTATTCCCAAAAGAAGAATGTAGGAAGTCCTTCCCAGGGGCCAGCAGGAAGGTAAGATAGGACTTACGTTCAGCTTAGGTACCTGGAATCAGCCATATGCTTGCCTAAGGCTAGCTCCCATGCCATCAGCCACTGGTGCTTTAGAATATTTTAACTGTGTAAATGTGTGTTACATTTGTTTCTGCTGCTTTTGTTAATGATGCAAAGATGCATTACATTTGTTTGATTAAATAAAATTAACCTGGTGTCAGGAGATAGGAAGTGGTAGGGAGGAACTAAAGGTCTTGTGTGGGAGCTGAGCAGGACAGCCCTTTATTTAGGAGACGCCAGCAAGGAGAGAAAGTTAGCTATTTGCTGTTCAGTCTCTCTGAGCTAGCAGGGTTTCAACCTTTGAATCCTGAGTTCTATAGAAGGATAGATAATCAGATAAAGTTTTCTTTAGTGGCTGGTGCTTGAGGGAAGAGAGCTTCTGCCTGGCAGCAGCTTGTGTGACTAACCTATTGTTGGTAGCTGCAGAGTTGCCTTTGGTCATTTGGGACAACAGTTGCTTAAGGTACAGCCACTGTATCGAATGTAAACCAACACATTGGTAGGCCATGTCAATTGTAAAATAGTTTGATGACCAATACTGGGCAAAGATAAGACTTGTCTGGACTAGTGTATTTTAAGCAGAATAACTGTTTAAAATGTTCTGGGCAGTTCACAGGGTCAAAGCTATATAAGGACAATCCACAATCTGCCCCTCAGCTTCATCACAGAAACAGGATATGGTCGTGCCCTGGTGTGGCATATGTTAATGCTGCAGAAGTTAACCTGGCTGGATGCCTGGCTCGGGGAGGGGGAACCAATAGTGAAAAGTTTATGGAGACTAATACTTGCTGGCAAACTGAGTGCTGTAATGAGAAGGGAACTCCATAATTAAGATTGAACTCCTGGGGACAAGACTCAAAAGCAATCCTTTGGTCATTTCAAAAGTGTTTGATTATTGAGAGAAAGTAGTAACCGGGGTCAGTTTAGATAAAGCATGGGAACACACCTCGGCTTCATTTACTTAGTTTTATTTAATCATTAATTATGGAGTATCTATGGTAGGAAGTAACATGGAAGGCCCTATCTTAACTGCTGGGAATACAACAGTTACTTAACTGTTTGTGCCTGTGATTTTACCCTGCACACCCTACTTGAAATCCAGCTTCAATGGTCAGAGGATGGATCTGTCTCAGTCACACTTAATAGAAAACTGGTATTTAGTTCACCCCCCCCCCCCAACACACCTGATGACAATGTGTCAAGCCCCAGGCGATGAGTCAAGTGTGTCTATATCAATGTTGACTTTTTTACTCTCACTAAAAGGCCAGTTAGTAAAAGTGTTTTGTGTCCCTGCAGTCTTTGCCACAAGCAGTCACCTCTCTTGAGAAGGTGTAAAAAGAATGACAGATACTACATTGAAAACATGGCATTTGTGATGTTTAAAAGCAAAAATACAAAACTTCCTTTATCAAAAGGTGGTAGGCTGGATTTTTTTCTCCAAGTGCTGACATTTGATTTGGTGTTAAGTGAAAAACTATGTTTGTTTTATTTTTTAATATTGTTAAAGGCACCAAAGAGCATTTGTTTATAAGGGTTATATTTATTGATGTTTACACAGAGTGCCTACAAATGAGAATATAAAAAATATTTATATTACTTAAAATTAACAATAATAAATCCATTACATGGTAGCATAAACATCTATGTTTTCTAAGAAATTAGTGAGATATCATTTGACATTTTTGCAAATCTCTATAATGTCTGGTTTAATAGGAGATAACTAGAGTTGCATGTTTGCTTTTGCAATGTGCTCTTTTGGCTGGAGAGTTGATGTCAGGGGAAGTAGTTGGAAAAGACAAGCCTTCCCAGAACCCCTGAAAATCCTTGAAGACACTCAGAATACTCTATGGTTCCTTGGAATACCCTGCCTTCACAGTCAACCAGTCTCTTAGCTTCTCTTGAAGTTTTGGTGACCAACCAGCTTATCTTGCGCTAATCAGTAAACTCAGAAAAACTGATTGACTTTATGAGCTTCATTTCTGAAGTGGGAACAATAAGAATAATGTCTAATTCATTTGTAAATATTGAATAATTTGTAGACGTAAAACATTTGTTTTACTATGTGAACAATATCCATAAGATGTAATGATGAGTGTCAATAGTTCTGTTTGGGGTACAATGGGTAATACTTGCCTTCTTGGTAAAAGACTGATTCCCTAGGTGTGGGCTCATGTCCTTCTGATACCACACTGTGGACTAAAGGTAATGTGAGAGAGGAAAGAACAGGAAGAGGTGAAAGCTGGATATTTGGCATCATCCTCCCTGAAGTCTGTTTGTCAAATGGAATTACAGGGATGAACTTATAGTCATCTCTCTGTCCATCCTTTAGATCTCTGTGGTCACCAAGTTGCTGGTGTCCCCATTTTATCTCCTAGATCATCTACGGTAGGCATAATTCTAAAGATGCCCCCCAAACTGCTGCCACTATAGATGTTTAATGAACCACAGATCTAGGTCCTGTGAAGCAGCATTACAGATGTCAAATCTATGAATCAGCTGACCTTTGACTAGAATGGTTTTGTCTAAACTAACTACTTGAGTCTGGAGAAACAAAGAAACTTCTCTGGATGGCTTCAGTGTAATATAGTCATGTCATGACAGATGGCTTTTAGAAGCCTGAAGCAGGAAAATAACATGTATGATGCCTGCTGGGGGCACAGAATGAAGTGGACAACCAGCCTGTGAGAGATCTTGTGAGATCTTGTCCCAACACAATAAAGGAAAGGAATTGAAGTTTCAACTCACTAGTAAAGCTCTTGCTTAGTATGAATAAGACCCTAGACTGAATCCCCAATATGGAAAACCCCAAAATAAATTTTAAAAATAAGTAGCTGATGATGATGAAGGCAAACAGGAAAAGGCAGACATGGAAAGCATGTGTAGGATGCGTGGATCTGAAGATGGGAAGAGACACTGAGAACACAGAACCTGGAGGATCCCTAAAGGCTTGGGGTAACTCTGGCTAGATGTCACCAGAGGCTGAGGTACTTGTTCTAGAACTTCTTGGCACTGAACTCAATGATTGGAAGGAGCCTAGAAACCAATTTCCACCCAAAATGTCTGGTAATGAAAGGCTGTCAACATCTTGATTTTGTTTACAAGATCTTGTGATTCATCTGACCCTAAGAAGGTTGGGGTGGTAAGTTTATGTTGCTTTAGCACAAACTCTGTGGTGCTATGTCACAGTAGCAACAGGAAACCAATGTATCTTCTTATCCAGCCTTTGGGTTTCTGCTGATGGACTCTTCTTCACATACCCTGTGCCTTCCCAGACTGACCCTGAGAGAGCACAGAGCAATCTCCAACAGTGGCTCACAAGCTCTGATTGTAATAAATTCTCTCAGCAATTACCAACAAAAGGATGTCATTAAGAACACCTCAATACTTTAAGAAGGGGAAATAGTAAAAAAAAATAAAGGAAACAGAATATACCACAGTAGATACAGTATTTACTTTTTGAAAAGTATTATAGTACCTTCTTGCTTCCTTTTATTTTTTCCTCTCTAAACTATAATGGGTTCCTTGAAGAGCCATGTACCATTTCCTTGGCCTTGTAGGTAGGAGGGATGCTAAATCCTTCAGGAGATGGTAAAGCGAGGCCCTTTTATGGAGTCTACCTTCTTCCTTCTGTTGATTTGTGAAAAATTCACAATGCTAACTGAGGCAGAGCTAAGTGGCTAGGATAATGTGGTGACTCATGGACACAGAAACAGAAGCAGCCAGTGTTCCATCCAGCCTCATCAGCATGCATTGTTCCTCCCCAGGCAGAAGACCAAGAAGATGACTTCACTCCTGGCTTCTCCTGTACTGACACTGCGGTCAGATTTCCAGATAATCTATGTTCTCCTTGCTCACATTACCAAGTGTTGGTGAGGATATTTAGCACCCTAAACACAGCCCATGCACATTGGTTTAAGCTTGGAAAACCAAAGCAGGGCAAATGTGTTTACTGGATGTGGTCCTGGTTTGTAGTGTTTGCTCTGATTTTTTTTTTTCCGGTGGTGCTTCCTAAGGTAGGTGATGATGGCTCCTTCCATACTCTCAGTGAATACGGTAGGGTGTGGCTTCTCTGCAACACTGATGCTCTGCTTCTGCAATGGTGAACATGCATGTAGAACTGTGAACAACTTTTACTATTTGCACCATAAAAGATTTACGCATTTCCAGTGCTCTCCACACACTGGAAACAACCACTCTCTCTCTCATACCTTAGTCAGCCAGGCCATATCCTTCATTCTCCAGCACTGAGTATTATTTCATCAAAAACTGTTGCAATATGATAAGTGGAACAATAAAAAAGTGTTCAGTGTTTTGGGGGGGTTCCTTTAGATGACAGATGGGTGTTTAAAACACGGGGTTCACCACCTTCTTTGGCTAGTTTTAAATTGAGTGTGTAGGGGATTGTGTTGTTTCATGGTAAATAATTGTCTCACCCACTGGTTTAATAAAAAACGCCAAAGGCAGGCAGGAAGTGTGGGTGGAACTACCAGACTAAGAAAACTCTTGAGAACAGAATGCCAGGCAGAATGCCAGAGAGAAGCCAGAAGAAGCAGGGGACAGCTATGCTGCTCTAAAGAAAGGTACCCAGCCGCATGGCTGAACAGGAAAAATCATGGGTTAGATGAAGGATGGAGAGCTAGCAAGTGATATGCCTGGGCCTTAGGTAGATCAGCTTAAAACTTGAAAGCATCTGTGTGTCTCTGTGGGACTGTGGGTCTGCTGGTCTGCGGGTCTGTGGGTCCTAAACATTGAGGTTAGGTCCGAAAGTCCGGGCCAGAAACCTCCTACTATATGAGTGTTCATTGTTTCTCTTAACATTTCTGTGAACCTTTCATGAATCATCAGTAGTAACTATTTTATGGTAGAGTTATGATAAAGAATTCTCCAATTTTACTCATGATGACTTTGGTGTACAAAAGCCAGCTCTCCATTTTCAATGAAGAACATTGTTTCCTTGCAATTTCCTTCATTCCCTATGTTTGGACATTCTTCTCTCTCCAGAGATTACCAATAATTTATTCCCTTTCTACTGTTTATATGATATTTTATGCCTAACTTGGATCTAACTAAAATTTATTTCCATTAATGATAAATGAGCTTGAAAAACTTCCCCCCAAAGCCCTTTTTCTGTTATGAAGTTATTTATTTTCCAGAAGGGAATTATCATTTTTGTCCAGATCACAAAAGGAGTATCTGCTTAATATGGCATTCAAATAATTGCTCGCCCATATAAAACAGAAACATAAGGTTGCCTCTCATCACCTCTGCATTGCCGAGGATGCTTACCATTAGCGGTTTGGTGTGTATCCATCTCATTGGCCTTGCACGTCTGAACTTCAAACAATGAAAATGTCTTGTTGCCATAGGACACTCTCCTAAACCATGGTCCTCAATTCACTTAAGCATATAGAAAACTTCCCCTTCAACTCAAGTAAAACAACAGTGGTGTGGCATTCTGCTGAACAGTTTATAACTTATTTAATCAGCCTCTACTTACAAAATTAGATACTTCTATGTTTCTTAACAGTAACAATCATCAATGAACAGTCTTACATGTAAATCCTAACACTGTATAGTTACTGTCACAGAGCTGATTCTCAGGTAATGATGGACGTATCCAGAGTGTACATGCACATATATTTGGAAATTATTCTTTGTAAAGGATGAACCATTTTTCCTCTTTACCAGCCATTCTGTTTCCTCATAATATTATCAACAATAGATGCCACTGATGCCTTTAATTTTACCTGATTAGTAAAAACACGTTTTAATTTTTATTGCATTGCTCATTTAGAAGGATATCAGAGTGTTTCCTTTGTTCTCACTATGTACTTGTGTGTGTGTGGGCGTGTGCATGTCTATGTTAGTTCTAAACATTTTAGAATGGATACATGTGAGGTCATTTTGTTTTTATAATCTTGACTTTTAAATGTAACATGTATTCTATCTAATTCTTTCTAGTCGAGTATCCTTTTTTTTCTAACTCATAACTTTCTGGTTCAATTTCCTACAAGTTTAAACAATAATCGTGTATAACAAATATCTTTTGTACCTTACACATACAGGAAAAAATTGATAATTTCTAACAAGAGTTGTATTTAGATGTAAAACTCACCTAACACTGTTTCCCCTGCTAGGGTGAGTCCCAAATTGAAGGCATCTTTTATGAAGTCTATTTTAAATGTTAAAGTAGGTTTTGGAAAATCTTTTCACGTTAGTCAGTGTCTTTCTGACTCTACACATTTAAAACCTGGTTTCTCATCCACCCACCCATTCCTAGAACAGGTCACTCTCTAGGCATGACCTCTGACCCTGTTTGCCCCAGGACACCTGCAAAGTGGACACAGGAGGGAAGTAACCTAACTATGCATGTGGTAACTGAGAAGCACCCACATATGCTTTGTGAACTAGCTCAAGCTAAATGTATCTCTGTCGTGACCTGACTTGCGTGACTGGACTGGACCAACAGAGAATAAAGAAAGAACAGACATACACACAGGAAAGCTGCGTCCAGTGGTCTGTGAGAGCTCTTAAGGAGATGTGACAACAGCCCAGAACTATGTATTACATACAGCTGATGGAAGGGATGGGTGAGCCAACCTTGGTAGGGGGTCTCTGTAGTAGAAGAGTCTTGGGATGCAGTCACAGGAGGAGGAAGCTAGAGGGGAGGACGTTTGCCATGGATCTGAGGTGCTGAGTCCTTGTTTATGCTCATGCCATACTTACTCCCCGCTTATCTCCAATGTCAACGTCCCCTTTGCCCAAGCCCAGTTACTCGATGTAATTCCCACATTACTACCGGTCAGGCAAAGGATGAGGAAGGGTGAGTCAGGATAGACAAAGCAGCTGAGCTGACCATAGTTAATGCTTTTCTTTCTTACAAAACCAACCAGCATGTGAGGCTGTGCTCGGCACACAGATGCAGTGTCAAAATCCACCCAGTGCACACCGGGAAACGCAAAGGTGTGACGTACTATCCAGTTTGTTGGCATATGGTAAATCATTCTAAGCCAATCTGAGGATTATCTGTCTAGTAGGAGTGGTCCTGAGGAAAGGGGGCATTTGTGCTTCTAACAGCAGGGCATGACTCCACTTACAAAGGCTGTGTGTGTGTGAGAGTCCTGTTAGGAGGTTCTGCTGGGTTTCGTGTACTAAATTTCTGCCTGTGAATGGTATGAAGTCTATCCGGTATGTCATGGTGGGGAAAAGCACTCAGGTTCTGTGTCATGGATGAGTATGGGGCTCTACTCATGGTTTTATCAGCTTTCTCTCCGTTCCCAGTGTTGCTCTGCACATTGTTTCCACCAATTCTGTGGGAAGCTGGGGAATGAAAGGCAAGGGATCGAAGGTCAGAGAGATGTGCGGTGGTTGTTGATTTCCCCTCCCCACCCATCCTTGGTCCCTTGCCCATGTCCTTCAGTCCAGGCTCCCTGGCAGTACAGGTTCAACTCAGAATCAGAGCATAGTATGCTTAGATTACAAGAAGCTGACACCTCCAACTCCACTCTTCTAAACCCACAACCACTTTGATCCTGGTTCACTTCTCTCTAAAACAGGGCTAAATAGAATTGTTTATGGGGGGAGGGGGTTTACAACCAAGAAGAAAACAACAAACCTTCCCTGCAGAGCCCTGGTGGGAACATAACCTGGGTCTGTTCTCAGCAAACCATCCTTCCGTTTCCTCTAGCAGCCCTGGCTTGTCACTTGCCCTACCCGGGAGCGTGGTGCTCCCTGTTCAAATACTCATTGCCTGTGGTGGCCCCATTCCTCACTTTCTGTGTTCTCTCCCCTGACAGAGTTTAAGTTCCCTGGGGACATTGCTGGGTAAATCTTCATTTCCCCCAAAAGGAGCACCAGGGTCTCCTTGGGGTCAGCGCATTATTGCTTTGGCCCAAGCTGTTGCTGAGTTTGTAATTACTGGGTCTTCCAAACACAGCATAAAGCAAACGACAACAAAAACCAATGTAGATGTTGTTGGTGGGAAAGAGAAGACGGTCTAGTAGTGTGAATCTCATCAGATAAATCACCAAGGAAGTGTACCAGAAAAGGGCCTCGATTCAGTTTTGTGGAAGGAACATTTAAACAACCCAAGTTGTTCAATACACTTGGTGGTTTAACTTTTCTTCTTCACGGAGAGGCTCGGACACTATGGGCCTCTGCAATGTCTCCCACCAGAGTTCCAGTTGAATGGGAGAACGGGTGCTGTGGAGGAGGCAGAGGGCACTTCAGTCAGGCACCTCACAAAGGCCTGCTGAGATGGTATCTTCTGCTGGGGATGGCTCACATGATTTGGTGACTTACCTTTAGGTCACCCTCCCATCCAGTCATGCATATTCAGTTAGTCTCTGGCTCCAAACCACTACTGCAAGTTAACCTTCTCCCCGGGTCCCTTCTCATGCAGTCTACGGTAGCTCAGTAAAAATAGAGTGTGAAATGTTGCCAACAGGTTAATGTGCTTGAACACTTGGTTCCCAGGTGCTGATGGTGGCAGAGAAGTTAGGGAACAATGAAAGGAGGGCTGTGACAGAGGACGGGGTTTTCATTTTTTTCTTTTCTTTTTCTGGTATACATGTGTGTGTGCGTGCACGTGTGTATGCACATATGTGTGTGCATGTGTACGTGCATGTGTGTGCATTTGTGTATGCGTGTCTGTGAATGTGCATGTGTGTGCACAGTGTGTATGTGCATGTGCGTGCATGTGAGTGTGTGTTTGAGTGTGTGTGTGCATGCATGTGTGTGTGCGTGTGCATGTGTATACACATGTGCATGTGTGTGTATGTGTGTGGTGTGCATGTGTGTGTCTCTCTGTGTGTGTGTATGTTGTATGCTTGCACTTATGAATCTGGCCTAAACTCCTACTTCCAGATCTACCAAGATATAACAATTGTTTAGCTTTTACCATCTGAGATGAAAACATTCATCCCACGCCTTCCCTGCCATGGAGGACTGTAACCCCTGAGAGCTCAGACAAGTCTTTTATCCCTTAAGTTGCTGCTTCTCAGGGGTTTTTTGTTTTTGTTTTTATTTTTTTTGTCCAAGTAAGGAGACAATAACTAATATTCCCAGACCTGAGACTAAGCCTTCATACTACACTTTCTGCTCTGACACTATCTAGATGTGGCAACTGTCTCTTTCCTCAAGGTATCCAGTCAATTCATCCAGCTCTAGTTAAAGGTAGTGGTTCTCCTCCCTGCTGCTCCTCCCCATCCTTCTGTCCTCCCTGCTGCTCCTCCCCATCCTTCTGTCCTCCCTGCTGCTCCTCCCCATCCTTCTGTCCTCCCTGCTGCTCCTCCCCATCCTTCTGTCCTCCCTGCTGCTCCTCCCCATCCTTCTGTCCTCTCCGCTGGCTCCTCCCCATCCTTCTGTCCTCTCTCCTGGCTCCTCCCCATCCTTCTGTCCTCTCCGCTGGCTCCTCCCCATCCTTCTGTCCTCTCCGCTGGCTCCTCCCCATCCTTCTGTCCTCTCCTCTGGCTCCTCCCCATACTTCTGTCCTCTCCGCTGGCTCCTCCCCATCCTTCTGTCCTCTCCGCTGGCTCCTCCCCATCCTTCTGTCCTCTCCGCTGGCTCCTCCCCATCCTTCTGTCCTCTCCGCTGGCTCCTCCCCATCCTTCTGTCCTCTCCGCTGGCTCCTCCCCATCCTTCTGTCCTCTCCGCTGGCTCCTCCCCATCCTTCTGTCCTCTCCGCTGGCTCCTCCCCATCCTTCTGTCCTCTCTGCTGGCTCCTCCCCATCCTTCTGTCCTCTCCGCTGGCTCCTCCCCATCCTTCTGTCCTCTCTGCTGGCTCCTCCCCATCCTTCTGTCCTCTCCGCTGGCTCCTCCCCATCCTTCTGTGCTCTCCGCTGGCTCCTCCCCATCCTTCTGTCCTCTCCGCTGGCTCCTCCCCATCCTTCTTTCCTCTCTGCTGGCTCCTCCCCATCCTTCTGTCCTCTCCTCTGGCTCCTCCCCATCCTTCTGTCCTCTCTGCTGGCTCCTCCCCATCCTTCTGTCCTCTCCGCTGGCTCCTCCCCATCCTTCTGTCCTCTCTGCTGGCTCCTCCCCATCCTTCTGTCCTCTCCGCTGGCTCCTCCCCATCCTTCTGTCCTCCCTGCTGGCTCCTCCCCATCCTTCTGTCCTCTCTGCTGGCTCCTCCCCATCCTTCTGTCCTCCCTGCTGGCAGACTTTTCTGCACAGTCCTCAGTATTTCCTTTATGTTTTCTACTCTGACCCTAAATAAATTTATCCAAGCAAGTGATGGTAAACACAGCCACCATTAACCTCCATATGACTTAACATTTATCTCTTTGGCTTCAACTTTCCCTGGCCCCAGGCTTCATTACACCAGCAGCTCCTTGATCTTGCCTGAGTCACTCAAGGGCATCCCTGGTTCAACAGGCTCCTGAGTGACATCTTGTCCGTCCGGTGGGTCTGCATCTGAGGAAAGATTGGCCTACCTTTATGCAGCTGCTTCTACCTAGAGCACTGGCCATGAGGACTCTCACAGCCCTCCAGACAAACACTTTCTGTCTCTTCCTCCAAACAGACCCTGCTGTGCCTGCTGCTAAGCCAACCATTTCTTGTCCAGCTTGTCTGCATGTTTTCCTCCAGAAAGCAGCTCAAGGGCGCTGATGAGAAGAACATATGTCTGTCAAACCCAAGACTGCTTCCCACACACATGGGGTGAATTCCACACTCTTCCTCACTGCCAGTTTCTCCAGACCCTGCACCCTTCCAATGTCCTCTTTGGCCAGTCTTTCTGTTCTCTTGACCCACCCATCTCTTTCTAGAATACACTGAAAATATGCCTTTGTAAAAACCTTCTCTCTTTGCTTTCTTATTGCTTAAGTTTGGTGGCTTGGTGAGCCTCCCTATGCCCCGAACCCTCATCACCTTGCCTTCCTTCACCTTAGCCATCAGAACATCTCCTAGGGCTGTATGCCTGCTCACATTCCCTCTCTCCTAAAATAGCATGCACTTCTGCAAGGCAGGCTGTGGCCCTATAGTTGCTGACAGAGCTGGGCAGAGTCTAGTAGATCCTCAGTGTAGATATGATAAGTGAAGAAGGAGCCCATTTCCCCATGACTGAATGAGAGACTGCTCTTGATGTCTTCCTGCATGTGTTTCCGTGTTCTCTTTGGAGACAGAAGCCATTGCTTTCTCTAATTGCCCACAATATTCACTCAGTGCTTGATGTGTGCTTGTGGTACAGGGTGGAGAGGACTGTCTGAGCTCATAAAGACTAAGATTAATGAGATGAGAGTGCTCACCAGCGACTATATGGATTCTGCTAAGGTTTCATAATGTTGGAGTAGAGTATCGCTATAAGGGGAAGCTGGCAGCTCTGGGAAGAATCCTGGTGCCAGGTCTATCAGTGGTTAGAAATAGTGGGGTCTGAGCAAGGGCTCTTGCTGTGTCTTCCCCTAACTCAGTAGCATGGAGCTTCCCCTAGAAGAGTGGACCAATGATACAGGATGAGCAGCTGAGTTAGAATAAGGTAAAATGTATGCTCTATTTTGTCCCCGGCTCCCCCAAGAGTGACTAGATGGAAGGTGATTAGTAAGGACATGAGCAAAGCCACTCTGCAGGAACTGTGACAGGCCCTGAGCAGCCCTAATGTAAGGAAGGCTTATCACCAGAACTCAGTAGGTCCTATCCCCAGAGTTAGCAAGTGCGGCTGCTCTCTGAGAATACAGTCATACCAAGGCTCCTACAGCCCTGCGCTTCAGTGGATATCAGCAGAGTGGTCCAAGTCACCCATTTATTCTGCAGTTAACCCCATTTACCATTTCACTTCCAGGCTGACCTTGTTGCACCAGCTAAGCATGGGGCTATAAATCTTGGTCAGGACATCTCGGTGTGGGGCACCTGAGCAACCCCGATGCTAGTTCCTTAAGGAAACTCATTTCTTGTAATGTGAGCTGTTCTGAGGATGGCCGTGTCAACTGATTAGACTTTTTACTTGGTCCTATTGATTCTGCCTACCCTGATGCAGCCCATAATGCTGGCTAATGTTATTGACAAGCCATCGGTCTTACACAGAAGTGTGGGGCTTGCAGCTCTCTCCGAACCACAAAACCCTGGTGGTAGACAGTTGATGGAGAACAGGAATAAGACAAAGCTCTTGCACCCTGTTAATGCCGGGGTGCACTAATGAAAGGCACACACTTTGTGGTAGGAGACAGATGTGCTTATACAGAAGCCATTTATTTGTGAAATAATTATGAATGTACACTTGAATCACAACTTTTCATTACTGCATGTATCCAACACTCTTTCTTGATTCACATTTTCTTGGAGATGAAGTGCTATTGGTTTCTCTGTAGGGAGGCAGTGGGTGATAGGGCCATGGGGCATCTTCGAAGAAGTCCTAAGATGCTTCATCTCTCATCACCCCAACTCCCCGATGCTGATCATTCCTAGTAACATATACTGAATGGCTTCCATCTGAACTGGACCAACTCTGTTTCCAGAGGAAGCACAATGCTGATCCAGTCTCAGAAGGGCTCACATCTTTAGTCTCTTAAGCCTGTAAACAAGTGGTTCCCTAGAAGGGTTAGCAAGGTTAGAGCTTCTGACAGAATGGAAGAGTGGAAGACTGACCCTCAGCATGACATTTTATAAAAGGCCAGGGGAACTGGAGTGTAAAATGGCACCTGCACCTGTGGAAAGAAGAAAACTCAGATGCTCCAGGTCATCATCTTCCCGCAAAGCTCAGAAGAAGAGGGGTGATCCTGAGCCCCAACTCCATAGTTGCTCTGGTTGTCAGAAAAACCTCAGTGAGCATTCTTGTGTCTTTTGTTATACGTGTCTACAGTAATAAATACAATACAAATGCCATTGATTGAAGGAAGCAGTTGACCTCAGCTTTCCTTGGTGTCGGTAGATACAGAGCAGTGAATGGAGTTACCTCTAGGAAAGCTTGGAAGGAGGTATCTAGAAGCCACGGGTAACTGGAGTCACTGTGGATTGTTCTCAGCAGAGCTTCTGGACAAGCAAACAGTCACACAGCTGTTCCAGAGGTTTGGGGACTTCCTTAAGGGACCCAAGTTCTGACATCCCATTCTTAATCTTTCCAATATGTACTTTACCTGTGATCCACCTGGGCCCCCTCCCATGCTTCTTCTCCCCTAGACTGACACCCAGGAAGCTGAGACCTCATTTCTACAGCAACTTTAGAGCTCAACACAAAAGCAGCTCTTCCCAAATGCTGGCAGGCTGGACAAATATAACTAGTTTCTTGCTAACTTTAAGTTTCTATGAGAAACTACTGATTACACACTGCTGTCTAACTTAAAAGTCTTGTTGGCCAAATAATCTCTGTGGTAGATATGTGGAGAATCTGTCCCCACAGAGAATTTTAGGGTTTTTAAAACACTAGAATGTTCTACTCCCAACAGGATATAATCAATGCCCCAGTGTACAAAACAGACCAAATGCAGCTACTTAGAAGAAAAGTTAACCAGGAAAGCAGAGAGACAAGGAGACCAGGGCCAACAGAGCTTTGCTAAAGCTCCCATGTATGTATGAGAATAAAGCACTGGAGCAACAGATGTTGACAAACCAGTATGTATCTGCTACCAAACCTGTTTATTCTTATCACACATACATATACTCACAAAAGTATGCACTCACACAAGCATACATACATACACACACACATACATACATGCATGCCTCACACACAACAGGCTCACAGAAACATATATTAGCACAAACATACATTCAGACACACACAAACACAAAAATACTCAAATAAACATGCACAAAGAACATGTTCGTACATAATTCACACACTCTTGCAGTAAGAAGGGCATGTAAAACAAAATGTGCTTTCTCCTTCAGAAGGTGACTCTTGCCGCCTACTCCATGGTTCTTCACAGATCCTTGGCTCCTTTTTTTTTTTTTTTTTTTTTTTTTTTTTTTTTTTGATCCTCACCTCCACACCAGTCTCTTTTTTCAACTCCAAACGTTTAGAGCTATAGCTCCGCTGGCTGGTGGCTTTGTGGGTCAATTGTTTATGATTAGCTGGGTGACCTTAGCCTTCTTTCCCCTAATCTCTCCCTATGTGAAATGAAGACAATAATACTTGTCTAAGGTTTGTTGAGAAGACTGGATGATTTAATGGCTGGAAGTACTTGGAATCGTGCCTGGCACAAAGTATGGACTCAAATCCCATTCCACAATACTTCACCTTCATAGCAGTCCTTCAAGGAAAATGGATTTTAGATGAGGAAACTGAGGTTAATGATCAAATAATTTATCTCAGACCCCCACCTGTTCATCTTCTCTTAAAACAGAGTGCTCTGCCACATTGCTTCTGGTCCTTTAACTCAGGTGGCACCTTGAGAACCCTCTGCTTGGGGGAGAGGAGATAGATATCTTTTGAAGTCAGTCACAGCCCTGTTTTCACCTTCTTTGAGTGCTTGATCTCCTCAGATGTGTCACTGTGAGGTCAAGTATGAGCCTGGTATCAGGCTTTCTGTGCAGAGCTGGGGTCATGACCTTGGCCACCAATTCAACATAAATGGTACAGAGCTTGGTGGCCATTAGGAGCATGTTCTATCTTTATGGGGAGGGATTTAGAAAACAGATACAGTCAATAAGTAGTGTTAATAGGAATCACCAAGATGCTGCATTCTTCAAGGTAATGACCTCCCACAGGGCAAGGAGCATGACTGCTTAATCACTTTGATACTCGTGGGCATGTTTGTTTTTAATCTTTCTTTTTAAAGCTAATGGCAGCAAAACTAAGAACTTTTCAATTCTAATTTTCTTCTCTATGGAAGCAACTTTTCCCCATGGAAGAAAAGGAAGCATTCAAAAAATATAAACGATGTTTAGTTTGAGTTGGGAACTTGGCACCCTGTAAACACATAATCATTCACTTGTTTGCTCTGGGGATGATCTCTGGTCTTAACACACTTCTCTATTCATGGCTGTTAGAATTGTTTGGCCCTTATCTTTAGATAGTCCTCACGTTAAGTAAAGCCCCCCAATCTTCCCCAGAAAGCATTTAGACTGAGAGTCTAACAACACTAAGAGACACTCCGGAGCATAATGATTAATAAGGGGTTACCATAAGAACATGTTTTAAAGGATCCAGGGATCCAGGGAGATGTCATGAATGGTGACTACCCTCGTCACTGCTCCAGAAATAACTGGAGAAGTCATTCTTCAAACCCCTGCTAATATGGATTTGCCTGTGAGTATTTCCAAAATATGTATTATGTTTACTGTTGACACAGCACCAGGTGAGGGAGCTGAGGATGGTCCTGTCCCTGTACTTCAAATGTTAACAACTTAGGGATAAAAGACTAAAATACTTGAAGTCATCCAATAGCCACCACAGGTTGAAGTGATATTTAAATGGAGCACATTTAAGACAGTTTGAGGAGAGAAAAGTCAGCATGTGATCATTGAGGCATAACTCTGGGAATCCTGGATTGATGGTAGTGATGACAGGAAGAAACAGAAGGAAGTCCTCAGGGTTCCATGAATCACAGAGAGATGGCTCCAGACATTGGAGAGTCTTTCCTGTGAGCTGGCGTTACTACAAACCATACCTCCTCAGAGAAATGCAGATAGGAGGAGAAATCAGGTTGCCAAAGCTGGTGCAGGCCACTGGGTTGAGATGTCTTGGTTTGGTATGGAGGTACCGCAGTGGAGACCATGCCTGTATGGCTGTAATAGAGACCATTGAGTGATGACGTGTGGTCACTGAAGAACCTTGGGCCCTGGAATTGGCCCGGAAAGGACACACACATTGAGTGGGACAATCAAAGAACTGAGAAGAGGGAAGGGGAGTCAGAAGAAGTTTCTAAGGCCTGTGCCTGTTCAGTGGGAGCACACACTCCCTGAAGCCCTACAATGTGAAGCAGGAAATGGTCAATTGCTCTGGAAGCCAGAGCTTTCTGGAGAACCCAATAAAGTCACAAGAAAGAATGACTTAGCAAGAGTGGGGGCAGAGGCTGTAGGGCAAGAGATGGTCACTTTGGGACCTAAAGGCTAGGCTTTAACAGGAAAATATCAGTCAGGGTGAGGGGAGCCAAGTCAACCTTCAAAGTGGGCCTAATGAGGGTGAGGCCGAGGCTAGACAAAGGTAAACCTGTGAGAAAAATCTCTCAAAAGTTAGGGAAAAGAGGAAGACAACATCTAGAAAGTAAGAAAGAGTATGAGAAGAGCAGCTGGAATGGTAGACAGAAGGCAAGAGGCTTTTTTGGGGAGAGGGCTGTCAGACTTCTCTAATAATGGCTTTCCAAAAAGTGTCAGCCTTGTCAACTGCCCACTCGAAATTATTAAACCAAGACTGGTGGGGAGCAGTCAGAGAAACTGGAAGTCCTTCTCTCCAGGCAGAGAGGCAGGTGGACAGGCAGGTGGGAAAGCCTGCAGAGAAGAGCAGCACAGAAGAGTCTTTCTTCCTTTGGGCCCAAAAAGTAGGGAAATGTGTTGATGTGAGGAAGAAGGCTAAGTCAGCATTGAAACTTCAGGAGAGGAAGGACCAACGAAGAGGCAGAAGTGTTTGAATTCAAGACCTCCTCCTCCAAGTCAGAACTGCCACATGGCGTTCTTTTGACCTTCTTGATGAGTGTTACAAAGTTCCTGAACTATCTATGGCTGACACGGTTGGCTGAGGAGTGCGAAACCGAAGCCGATGTAGCATTTCTTCACAAAGCTGAAGGGAGAAAGGTGAGGTCTCCTGGGAGGAGGGTGGCACTGCACTAAAATAAAGACTTCTTCCCGAGGCTCCTGGCATCAACACAGACTTAGGTTATGCACCAAATAATGTGAGAGCAAGGATGCTAAGGGACTGAAGGCAAGCAAATTCAGAGAACTTTGCATATAAATGTCCAAATCAATGAGATTAAGCTTTTGCCTAGCAAAATCCCGTGTTTCATAACACACATAATCCTGTCTACCAAGCATGGGGGCTAGAGATCAAAGCAAGATAGCATTCATTTTCTGATAGGAACCACAGGTTCTCAGTACCAGAACTAAGGACATTATCTAGCATATTTGAGTGAACGATCCAGTCACTCTGTCATCTTTGAACTTCATGGAACAAAACAAGAGGTGCCAAGGTTAAGGAACTTGCTCAGTGACCCACAGGCCTGACATTAGTCCCAGAGTCTGGACTCAAGTGGTTGAAATTTCTTGAGTGACACTGTCAGTACCATTGTCTCAAAGTACCTGTGGGCATTACACTAAGGTGAATGGACGGCCTAGTCTTAAGAGCTTAGCCAGTTGTTTCAAGACACGTTTCTTATAAAAGAGCAATTAATAATTTTCCCCAGGATTCTTCACTCCCTGTTCTGCCCTCCAGTATCCATTTCTTAAATGGAAGAATATACAAATACAAAAGATGAATTGAACTAAAATGAATGGGTAATTACACTATTCCTGGCCTATTAAATACAACAGATTCATTAGTCCTTTGGAGGAAGACAAAGCACTGAATCTATGGCCAGTAGAGGATCCTCCAGCCTGTCTGCACTGCCTACTGCCACTGTTTCTTCTTGGGCTTCAGTGAATCCAGTTCCAAACCTGCTTTGGGCCTGACAGGAAGAGCTCAGGACCACTTCCACTTAGTCCACCCACCTTTGGGTCTGCACAGTCCAGTCCTTCAATTTCCTCCGGCACAGGCTTTCTGCCGACTGTTTTCTTTACAGTGTTTGCCTTGGTGCCCTGGCTCTGGCTTTCATTATCTCTTATCTGTGCTATTGTAATAGCCTCTGAACGGAGAGAAGCAGGGGATTTAGAGTCAGATGGATCTGAATTTGATCTTGACTCTACTACTCATTCGCAGTTTAACCCTTGGGCAAATGTCTGGATTTGTTGGATTTCAATTTCCTTATCTATACAGAATGGAAAACAATACTTTATCTCACAGGTATGTGAGGATAGAGTGGAATTGTCTACATCAAGTGCCTAGTACAGGGTCACCCCAATGTTATTTTAAATTGAGGATATCATTATTTCATCTCCCATCGCCAAATCAGACTAGATATTGGTGCCAGATGAGTTGCCTCCAAATACAATTCTGATCATGTCAGAAAGACAGAATGTCACAGCCGATCCTTCTTCGAAGCGGTAGTTGCCAATGGAGCCTGTTTATAATGGGAGCATCTTACCTCACTTTTCCAAGTCCGGATGCCAGCACCCTGACTACAAGTCAGGTAGTTCCTGCCCCACCCACTCACTCTATAAAAATACCTGGAGAGGCCTTCCACTTACAAACACAATGCAATGGTTTGTTGCCAATGAGAGGAGACCACTTTGTACCTCACTGCTTGGCTGGGCTATCTTAGTCTATGTGATGGGATAAGAATTTTTGGAAATGTCGACAGTCTCTCCTTCAGTGTTCTCTGGCCCTTTGCCCCCTTCAATTAGGTAGATCATTCTATATTCATTACCTTGAGGAAAATAATGTGATGAGAAAGGAGGGAGCTTAGGAAACTGTTGAGTTCACTGAGCTCCTTTGTCAAAAGAATGAACTGGCTAACCAATGTTAAAAGGATAAACAGAATTAAGAGCACATGATTTGGCGGTAGGGGGGAAAGAGGGGTGTCTTCCTCGAGGGGCTGTACCTTGCCTCTAGCTTCAGGCAGCCAGTCACTCTCTGATCCATGTCATCCACACTCCCAGATATTAGTCAACTTCTCTCCCTGTGGCCTCCAAAAGATTCTCTGCATAGCAGCCAAAATGTTCTTGACAACCCACAGTGACTGCTCTTCTCTGCATGAGGATCTCTCACTGGCTCTGGCTCATTTGCTTAACTCCAAAGGAGCTCCAGGACAGAGAGGATTTGTGTTTACCTTGTTATACCAGTACAATGCATACCAAATCACACACAGCAGGGCTTGGATGCAAGTTAACTAGCCATGTGTTGGTTCTGGTTGGACAAGAACTGATCAGCTCCAAAAAATGCAACTAACAGCAAGAATGCTTAGAGACTTTTAGGGTGGGACACCTTCCTGGTGCATCTTGAATGGATGCTTCAAATACGGTCAGAAGGAAGGTAAATTGTGGGCTGATGGGGGGGGGGATGTCCTTTTCCTTTTGACTTAGAGCCCTCCCTTCCATGGCCTTCTGCTTTGGTGTTATTTCTGGGGGGTGGGGGGAAGTGGATGTAAGGAACAGAGCTAATCCAGTCAGCTTGAAGAGACAGGCAGTGTGTCACTGTCCCATGAGTGTTCTGGTCCTGACATACCATATAGTTCTCACTGTGGCTTCTTTCCATATGGACTCTGGTGTTTGCCATGAGACATCAGCAAGTGTGATGCCTACAGAGATCTGATCAAAGTTATGCTTTATAAAAAAAAAAAAAGTGTTTACACAATGGAGTTTGTACTCTTGAGACCTTTCTTTGGAGGTCAACTGCAGATGGCTGGAGAGAGAAAAGATATGTGGAGATAACTGAGGTGCATCAGCTCTGAGCTGCACTAATTGCCCAACTACAGGTGACTTCTTCATGAACAGCTCCCCAGTGGAGATCCAAGAAGAGTGTAGCTGCCTGAGAAAGCATAGCATAGGTAGGTGAGAGTGCTCCTTCCTTACTGAGCCCCGCCCATGTGGCAGAATCATATGCAAATAAAGGATGATGTCATCTTACATCTCTAAACTCCAAATTGTCAGGCAGCAATTCCTTCTTTTTTAGAAAATGTTTTCCATACAGTTGGGGAGATTTCCCATATATCAGAGACCTTGAACTTGGCCAACTTAATAACTAGCAGCCCATAGTAGGTGTCCAATAAATATTTGTGGAGTTTACTACATAAATCAAGCACTGTTGTATTATGTGGGTTGATTTTTCTAGCCACTTCTCTTCCTTCTAAGCCATGAGCTTCCTATCCTTGAAGTTTCCATTTACCATTGATGGATGGTTGGTAGAGTTCTAAGAGATCTATGTATGTGATGGCATCTTAAAGAGAACTTACTGTTATCTGTGGAAGTTTGGTTGACTAAAAGCTGAGGGCAATGAGCAATAAATACTACCTTCTAAAAACTGGGGCCAGACACACTGGAAGCATCTAATAGGAGATGACTAAAATCTTTTCTGAAACTTTTTTCTATTCTTTACCTCCAGCTTATATAAAAGGAAGTTAGAGAGGCACTGGGGATTTATGAGTAAGGTCTAGAAACTATACCAAGACAGCATGGGTTCAAATCTCCATTCTATCACTTACAAGCTGTGAGAGCTTGGCCAGATCACTTAGCCCCTAAACTTTCATTTACTTCTTGTAATGAGAGGAATAATGAGTATCAAATGGTTTACATGTTAATTTCTTAGAACAGTGTTCAGCTCATGCTCAGAGCCTGTGTCAGCTAATATAAGTAGCATCAGTTTGAATGAAGAGATCTTGCATGTGAAGTAAACACTTCCATGGTGGGATAAGTCCAAGTTTGAGGTTGTCAGAGCAGGACTGACAAGGCATGAACTCCCCAGTCCTATTCTCTAGCTAAATGGTTGAACAAAAGAAATGTCTAGAGATTCACTGCCATGCTCATGGTGAATGTAGTAAGGGGTTTCTCAGAAAACTAAGTGTTGGTACATGGAGACACAGACTGAAGAGTCTAAAGGAGCAAGATAGAATGGGCAGAATGAGAAGACAGGCTAAGGTAGGCATAGTGCCCACCACAAGCTGGGGAAAGGGAAATTATAATGGTGAGCTACTGATCTCCATGCAAGTGGTAAAAGTACAACCCAGTTGGGTTCTTATCTAAGAGGATGGCCTTCTCAGAGCAATGCCAGTTCCATGTGGAGGATACACCAGAGTACCACATGCAGGTCTTGGCAATGTCAGCTAAATCAGTAGGCTATTCTGGCACATGTTATAAACCTAATATTTGAATCTTTCTCAAGTTCACATGTTAAATTCTAATCCACAATGGGAAAGTATTAGAATTCAGGGTCTTCAGCAGCTGATGAGCTCCCTCTATGCTCCTGACACATGAGAACACAGAGAAAGGATGACCTTAGGAGCCAGGAAGCAGGATTACTGAGTTGTCTTAGGACTCTGCTGGGAAGTTTTAAAGCTGGGATGGTCTCAGCTGTATCAATCTCCAAGAACAAGACTTTCCCAAGGGACTGATGGTACTCTTGGCTCCACCTGAGACATCTTCTCAGGAGATGGGCAGATGCAAAGTGGGCAACAGAAGGGCCAAGAAGGGTAAGCCTGCCCGACTGCAACATGCTCCATTTCTATCCACATCATTTGCTTTATCCTCACATTATCTTCCTGTGGAGACATAACAAGTTACCTGGAGTGTCCAGGGTATCACATGCTGTGAAGGGGAGAGCTAGAGTATGCTTCTGTTCTCCTCTGACAGGAGGGGGAAGTGTCAAGTATTTCTTGGGAGAATTGTCCTTCTCATGCCTTTACATCTCAGCATTTTTTTCTGTCCCTAGCACACATGTCCCCAGAAAGCTATCTGTCTATGGCTGAGGAGCTGCTGAGGTCCCTGAAGGTTGACCTTAGAAGATTCCTTAGAGTCAAACACAGTTCTACCCAGAGCCCTAGCTAACAGAGCAGAGGAGAGTAGTAACACTTCTCAGTGACTCTTCTGTGTTTCTTATGAACCCCTACCTGGATCCCTGGATAAGAACATGCCCTGGAAGAGCCTAGGTAGAAAAAAAGACAGAAAGAAAGAAAAAAGAAGGGAAGGTAGGAAGATGTGATACAGTACTGTGCTGTGGGAAGCACATCTACTTTTGCTATCTCTCTCCAGATCACAGCAAAGCAAAATTATTTGGTATCAGGAAATACCAATGACCCCAAAGACCTAAGCCAACTATCAAGAATGCCTTTGTCTGTTTTCTTTCTTTCTCTCCATCAGATCCACTGGGTGGGATGGGAGAGGGTCACACATAATTGCCTCAAGAAGGCAACATGGCATTCAGAATTTACCTTCCTCACAATCAGTTGACTGCAAAGGAATGAGAGACAAGAAGCAGACCCAGTGTACAACTGAGAACACAGAGGGACAAGGATTCCCAACACCCTTGGCTTGGGTGTGGGCCCTACTTACTTTTGACCAAGGGTGTGTCTGATGTTCTGGGAATTCACATTATTTCAAACAAAAGCTTAAAGCCACACACTGAGAGGATGGTCTCTGGAGGTTTAGAAAAGCTGCTCAGTTTCCCTGGGCTGCCCCCAGGAAAGCTCCTTCTGAGTTCCATTTGCTCTTTGCAGAGCATTTTCACAGACATCCTTTCATTAGAACCACACAACAACCACCCCACCCCATACATGGAAAAGATCATTGCCGGCATTTCTCCGAGTTCTCAGATCCTTGCTGTCATTAAAATACTTGCCTGGGGTCAAACAGCTAGAGGTGAAGGCACCTACTTGAAATTTGGCCCTGTTCTTCTCCACACCCATTTCTTCAGTGGGGTGGCCAGCCATGGGCTGACTCCCGAGGTCACCCTTAGTACTTCATCACAACTGAGACTGGATCTGTGACCCCATTTTCTCTGAGAGAGGAGTCAAATCTCTGGGAACACTGAGGGAGCTTTTTAAATATGCTCTTCCACTTTCCTCTCTTGAGGCAGTAAAGCTTAGACTATGTCCTAGCAAGGCTCCACCCAGGGATGGAGTATTAGGAAGCATTAAGAGCAGTTCACAAAGGAGAGCATTATCTAGGGTGCTGACCTATAGAGGGGCACCTGTTCACTCTTAAAAGGGGAACACTGAAAAGAAAGAACTACAGAGACAGACCTGAACAACTAAGAAGGCATTCCTTAAAGAAAATTAGAATAGGCTCAATCAGTGTAATAGTTTTTACATCTTAACTCACATAATAGAATGACATAGGAAAATGGTCAAAATCCATTGTTAAGCAAAAAAGAGTCATTAAAAGGTGCCTGAATATTTCTTCATGTTCCATTAAAAATATTTTTTTACGAATCTGTCAACAAATGCCCGGCCAAGCTAGCTATTTCCAGCTGGGGAATTTCTGACTAATTTTTATTTCCTTCATCTATTGTCTATATTTCTTAAATATTCCACATTGAGTCGATGTTAGAGTTTTATTGCTGCGAAGAGACACTGTGACCATAGCAACTCTTATAAAGACAAACATTTAGTCAGGACTGGCTTTCAGCTTCAGAGCTTTAGTCCATTATAGACCATAGCAAGAAGCATGGCAGTATGCATAGTGACATGGTTCTGGAAAAGGAGTGGAGAGTTCAAGATCTTGATCCACAGGCAACATGAGACAGCCACACTGGGCCTAGCTTGAGCATATAAGTCCTCAAATCTAACCTCCACGGTGACATACTTCTTCCAACAAGGCTATATCTCCTATAGTGCTATTCTCTCTGGGCCAAACATTCAAACACGTGAGTCTATGGGGGCCATTTCTACTCAATCACAGCAGTGGGAATTAAGTTTTGTCTTTTTGAGACAGGTTTCTCTGTGTATGCCTGACTGTCCTGGAACTCATTCTGTCCCTCATGTTGGCCTGGAACTTAGAGATTCTCCTCCCTCTGCTTTCTGAATGCCAAAGTCATGAGCCACCACCACATGGGAGAATTAGGTTTGTAATGTGAAACAGTTAAATAAATTGGTAACAAAAGATCAGCTGTATCATTCTGGCCATTCATTAGTTCAGTCACTCTGACTTGTGTTTCGGGTGTCAAATGCCAAGTACTGTAGAGTCAGAATTGCATTTGGTTTGGTTTATGATTCTCCAGTCACTGTTTGTAGAGTTGTCCCTTTAGAAGGAAGCCAGCACTCACCGGGCATTTACTTAAACTGATATTCTTTCTACTCTTTATTCATTCAAAGCCATTCTATAAGGGAGGCATTATAATTCTTGTCTTAAAGATGGGAAAATGAGGTTGAAGAGGTTAATTGACTAGGTCAAGATTTTGCATAGGTGATGGTGGGGTGAAGGTTTGTTCACAGCTATGTCAGAATCCACCATCCTACTCCAAGGCCTTTGTGGCTTTTTACTGTGACCTTGGCTGCTTTTACTCCACGAGGACTGATCTCTTGGGCTTGAATGGTTTCTGATGGATGCTTACCCCAGTTGAAATTTAAGTGTGACGTCTGCAGCATTTGAGCAGGTGGCTGAATTGTCAAGAGCAAAACTGATGATGGGATTTTCTGGTTCTAGTCACTACCGAAAACTAAGTCACAAAGAGGGCAGCCTTGTGATATCTCCACAGGGAACACTTTTCCTTCCTGCTTCGTATCCACACCATAGTCTGCATCCGGTGCTGCTTAGACAAGACCCTCAAGATCCTGTTGGAGTAGAGCACAGAGTCTGTGCTGAAAGGGGACTTTTCAAGTTGGCATTTAAGATGTTCAAATCTAAAAGGAAAGCATGAGAGAAACAAAACCCAAATCCAAATAAAATTCCACTTGTGGACAGAGCTCTGGGGATCAAACATTCTCTTGTATTGTTCAGAGAAAGGCATTCTGCAGCTAGAACTGGAGTTTCTGGTTGGCCATGCAGAAAATGCTCCTGGGCACTCCCTTGAAAAACTAAGTCAACATTATTTTAATTTGTGTCCCCTGCTTCCTGATTCACAATGGAGGGCAAGGGGCACAGCTGAGGAGGAACATATTTCTCTCCCAAGTTAACCTAAGATCCAGTATGCAGGGGATTACTCTGAACTCACTCAATACCACAGCCCAGAGCTTTATAGAATTCTATTGATCTTCACTAAAGCTCTTTAATTTTTTTAGCTTTAATTTTCTTCCCTTATTTTCTCATTAGGTTGAGGTGAGGAAGGGGTGGGGACTGATGGCAGGCAATACTCTGGATTTAAGGGACCATAGAGTCCAGTCTGGCCTAGGCCACTGGTGGCATGCATCTGAATTCAGTTTATTCCATTGGTTCCAGAATGGGGGCACAGAGAAAGGAAAAACAGAGTATCCAGGGGTTGTATGGATGCTGTCTGCTGCAAACACTCAGAATAAGGAATTCCTGTATACATTCCAGACACAAAACTTGGATGAGTCTGGCATAGCTTGGACCCACAAGGAACTTACCATCTAATGACAAAGGGAAGCACAGGAATTCCAAATCAGGACAGAGATATGTCAGGACAATCAAAAAGACTCATTGTTCCTGTTGTAAGAGGCACAAAAGCACACTATCATCTACACGACCAAGCAGGGGAAGGACTTAGCAATGTAGAACGCCATGGGGTCATCAGGGAACCACCCAGGACTTGCTTGGAAGAAAGTCCTGGCTACTGCTTGGGCAGAAAGTATAAGAGTTGGCAGCAGCCGATGAGCAGAGTCTCAGGCTTTCTTATTGTCCTTCCCAGGAGAGGCAGCACTCTCAAAGAGTGACCTGGTAGCATCTGGATTGGTGGTTAGTTTCCAGGGCTTGGGAGCCTGAGAAAGAGAAAAGGTACAAGGGTGACACACCTCTAAACTCCTGGAGACAGTAGAGAACAGTGCTCATTGGTGGTACCTTATAACAAAAGGCCGTGGTGGAGGCATCAAAAATAAGAGACTTTTTGCTTCTGTAGTGCTATAGAAGTCCTAAGATTTTTACAGAACCCAATTTAGAGCAAGAAGGAAGCCAACCAGCATGGATGGAAAATCACATCATCCCAGTTTTCGGGTATGGCAAGCTCTGTGTTCAGTTCTTTGTGTGTATTATTATAACAAATCTCCTTCTTTAAAATAAGCAATATTGAGGCAGAAAGAAGTTAAGTCTATTGACCAAGGTAGTATATAGCAGAGGTAGCATCAAGGTAGCATCCAGCTCTAGGATATTCAAGGTCCACTGCTACAAGTCACCAATGAAAGTACAACCCTTAGTGGTCATTAGCATAGTTGTACTCTATGTGGTATTATTTGTAGCCTTGCATTGGGAAACAAATTTATACCAGGTACAGAAGTGGTCCCAGAGAAAAAGCATAGGCTTTTAGAGCCCAAATGGCTTGCCTCTGACTGGGAAGCTGTGCTGCTCTAGAGGCTGGAAGTGGGGTGTGAAGGGGATGGAGTTTTGTTCTAGTTTTGACAAACAGCTCAGTGTTGATAAGGATACCACCAGGAGAAGGAAATGAGCAGGAGAGGAGAAAGGGAGGCTGGGTCTGGTTCTTAAAGGGTTAAGAGAGCAGGCTGCATGCCAAGGTCAGGGTGAGCTGGAGTGTTTTATCTCCTGGGCTGGGTGGGTTTGACAGTGGCTGGCCAATCTATTTTGTGTGAAGGTTTTTCAGAATCAATGGGAAAGAGCTCTACCAAGTAGCAGAGTTGAGTGTGGGGCCGAGGGCATCAATTTATTACTGTCCTGGGACAAGAACAGAGAACAGGGAGGTTCCACTCTGGTGATGCTGAGACTGATTCCTTCCTGTTTTCTGTTATTTCTTCTCTGCCCTAACCCAAGATGAATTTTTATTTTGTTTTGGTTTTGATGCCTGGAAGTGAGAACAACTGTCTGGTCGTGGCTGGGCTGCTAATTATTTAGGCTTCTGCAGAGCCTAATTCAGTCTGTAGACTCTTGGAGTACTTTCTAGAACACTCAATATGAAGTCTGGTTTTTCCAGCAGCAGCTAGAGTCCTTAGGCCCATCCTGAAAACTCAAAAAATCTTTCTATAACAGTTGGTTGGTGGGAAGAAAAGAAGGGGGCCTATTTGAAAATGCTGTGGCAACTAAAACACACCTTCCTACTTTACTGCAACCCCAAGTCAAGACAGAAGCACTCCTGAGCAATTCTATCATTTTATCTACGACTGGGCCTACCAACAGCAGGATCCTATCACACCAGTCACTATCCGTTACTGGGGTGTTAAAACATTGAAGAATAGCATCTTTGAATCAATGCTATATGGTTGAGCTGTGACAAAGATCTAACTCCTGTCTAACAGCTCCTATTTATACAAGCTGTGCATATGCTTTCCAGGATTACAGATGAGGTTCTTTAAGCATGAATTCTCATGTTCAAGACACTTTACATTATGTAACACGAGTCTGCTCTTCCATTTTGAATGTGAAGCTGAATGTTGGAGACATCTGGTTCTTGACGGGAGATGTCCCAACATGCAGTGACTCTGGAAACATGACTCTTGGTTCTGACATTACTGCCTCTAAATCACGAAGACTGCCAAACAGCCCTGATTAAACCTTGCTGGAAACGCCAAGGTCAAGGAGCCCTGTGATTACATTATGTGACATAGTAAAGCTGAGTTCCATGTTAGCCTGTGGCTCATGTGAGGCCCTAGCTGACACTCACAATCTTGAAATTTGTGCCCTCTCTATCCCGTTATTTGTACACTTTTGAGAATCAGCAGTCACGGGAACTGCCAATCAAACAGGCTTTCTGGGAATTTAATTACTAGGGCTGTAGACTTTTATGAGTTTGCAAATTAGGGAACTTTAGATGAACAATTTGAGGGGTGGGGAGAAGTATGTACTACCCAAGACTTCCTTAACATAAAGTTGTGTTGAACTGGCAATGCAAAATTAGTAATGCTTAGAGCAAAGCCTTTGAACCAAGGGTCATGGTACTGCTGGCCTCTTCTTTCTCCTGTGTGCACCCCCATCCAGACCTTCACTTTACCCATGGTGCCACAGAGTCTCCAGGCAGGCATATGATGCTATTGGCACCAAGGAGAGACAAGACTCTTTATCTAGCTCTATAAAACTACCAGTAAGAATTCTGATGGCCCAGTTTGGATCATGGACCATCCTAGATCAGCCAGCTGTGATCCAGGGGCTGGGTTTTTTTTCTTTCTGTCTGTCTGTATTTTTTTAATATTTCAATTACAAAAGGGAACTTGAGGAACGGTGGACAACATCATCAGAAAGATGGACAGATGTCTCAGGAGCAAGTAAGGGTCTAGCAGTCAAGTATTAGAGGTTTTTCAAACCATCATATTTACTCTCAGAAAGGCTTGGACGTAGTGTAAAGAGGAAAGGATTTTAGAAATATGCCAGTTGTCTAAGACAACACAATTGTCATTGGAGTCTTGAAAATGTAACCTGTTTATCAACCCTGGGGTGATAGGATCATACCAAATCCAGGGCAGTCTTCTTGGAAGGCAAATTCTGAAAAGTAGTATGTCTATTCTTCAGAAATGTCTGCCCTTCACAATGTTTTAATCAAGTTCTGTTGGCCTCGCATTTGCACTTTGCTGAAGAGTTCAGTGTGTGAGCCTTGGTGCTTTGAAGGAATGGGTCTGATTTTACTGTCCTAACCTTAAATAGACTTTCAAAACTTCCTAGGAAGCCCCGTGACTCTTGTGGCCCCTTCAGCTCACAGGAGGCAGACTATGAAACCCATCAATCTGGTTTAAGAATGCCTCAGAAGATGGAGTTTGTTACTTACAAGGACCCTCAGGAGAAATGTGTTATTGGCTGGAGCATCAGGAATTGCTGTGTTCCTTCCCTGAACAGAATATTTATTTTTGTTTTAGATTTACAGACATTAGATACCACGACCTTCTATCTTTTCTTTTCCTTTCATGGTGTCCTCTAGGAAGCTCAAAGCCAAGTCCATGACCCTCCCTCCATAGACTAACCTGGAATCTTTAATGGCAGGCATTTAGAGAATTAATCTATTTCTCTATCAAACTCTGTTCACCTTATTTTCCCTTTGCCTTCAAATTTAAAATGTATGCAGAAATTATTCAATCTAACATTTTTGTAAGCCAGTTTAAACTTCTTAAAGATTAAGGTGAAGATTTAGTTGATGTCTAACTCAGAAGTTCTGATGCTGGAAAACTGTCTTGTCTGGCAGCCAGTCTCTCAGAGACATCTCTTTGTAGGGATTCAAATATTCCCCCCCAACTTTTAATTACAAGTTATATTATCAGTATGACTTACTTCCTACCATTTTTGGCTATGAAAACTGAATGTTATCTTGCATTTCTTTGCAAGATTGGAAGGTGAATACACTTCCCCGTGGTCATTTTATCCAGAAGAATATTCAGCTTTATCTTCTAAAATACTCTTCTATGTTCGCAAACAACCTCGAAACTTTCACTAATTTGTAATTGCTGGAAGGTTTTCCCCTAACAACAAATTTCAACCGTTTCACCTCAGCCATCCAAGGTTCCAGTGGTAATGATGGCTAGACAACTGTTTCCCACAACACTGATCCATAGTGACAACCACTGTAAGAGTGTTTGAAGAGCAGAATCTTTCTTTACAGTTGAGAGTAGGCTTGAGAAAATGAACAAGGCTGCCAGAACTGGAGTGGGAAACCAAAAAATCTAAATGAGTCTTCATGTCCAAGATGTGGGGAACATTCTTCTGGGTGACCGCTGTCTCCTTCATTTATCTTCTGGGGAACTTTTGTAAGTTTCTATATCTGAGACATAGATCTGCATGGACACTGTCATTCAGAAATCTCTGAAAAGACACAATATAAGAGGCAAGCTTCTCCACTTCAGCCTGCATCCTGTTCTCTGTGCAAGCCCTTATTTTGGTTGAAACAATGACTATAAATATTTAACATCCTAAAAGCTGTGGCTTTCCAGCTTCAACCATCCGATGGGAGACCACGACGCATGCATTAATTTACAACCCACTCTCTTCGGAGTGGATCGATGGTGTTTCGTAAGGTAGGAAACCAGACAGCATTATTCGGGTGGAGAGAAGAAAAGAGCAGAGGATGGCCTGCACACCCAGTGCTGATTTTCAGAGATGTGAAAACACTCTATATTTAGAGGTTGTTTCTTTTTCTAAATTTTGACAATATTTTTCCAAACTGAGGGAATTAACAATTTTATCATTTTGAGGAGACAATGTGAAAGGCTTCCTTCTTAGATACTCTATTTACCCACCCCAGCCTACACACACACACACACACACACACACACACACACACACACACACACACACACACACACGCACACACACACACACACACACATACACACACACACATACACACACACACACACACACACACACACACATACACACACACACACACACATACACACACACACACACACACACACACACACATACACACACACACACACACACACACACAAATACACACACACACACACACACACACACACACACACACAGAAAGACAGAGACAAAGAGACAAAGAGAGATAGAAGCAGAGAGACAGAGAGTAAAGGGTGAAATATGACAAGTGCTGCTCCTGGAGAACTAACACTGACAAGAGGAGAATGCCATGCCTCAAAGCTGGACACAGGTTGAACAAAGGTAATGTCTTGAAAAATAATACCCCATCTAAATTTTACATGACACTTAAGAGACCCGAGTGTCATTTTCTTACGTGATCATCTTTCCAGCGCTGACACTCCTCATTCTTGTCAGTTTTACATTTAATGTAGAAGAGAAATGATGGAAGGAAGAGAAGAAGAAGCAACCCACTTGGAGGCTGGTATCCTTCCAGGGTGGCTATTCATTCAAACTTCTGAATAATGTCCCCACTACAAGGATTAGTAGTGTTGATGTCTCTATTTTTAGCTGGAATGATACGAAAGTGGTAGCTCATAAAATATTTTAATTATGGACATAATAGAATGTGATAAGTACAAAAATAGGAATTTAATTGCACAGAAAGATCTAGGTGCTGATGTGTGATCCAAAAACTCTTGTTCAGCATAATTTCTTGACTATTCATTTTTTAAAAATTTTATTTGTGTAATGGCATGCTTCTAAATCCAAAAGACTCCAAATTCTGACATTAGGCAACTGGTACCTCCTTAGGCTTTCAACAGCATAGCAATTCAAGCTGAAGTATCTGTTGTGGAATATCATTTTAAGATGTGATACATTTGTTTACGCTGTGGAACATTTCTTTTACTGATACAAAGATGTGTTGTTTTTTTTTTTTATTTTCATGTTGCATTTGCTTAACTCTGTGAAGCCGTGTTACTTTGCCTGCCTCAAATACATGATTGGTCTAATAAAGAGCTGAATGGCCAATAGCAAGACAGGAGAAAGGATAGGCAAGGCTGGCAGGCAGAGGGAATAAATAGAAAAGAAGAAGAGAGATCAAGGGGCAGGAAAAGGAGGAGAGGAGGATTCCAGGGGCCAGCCACCCAGCTACACGTCAAGCCGGAGAATAAGAAGGGGGCGAAAAGCCCAGAGGCAGGAGGTAGATGGGGGAATTTCAGTTAAAAAAGTTAGCTAGAAATAAGCCAAGCTAAGACCAGGCATTCATTAACAACAACAACAACAATAACAACAATAATAATAATAATAATAATAATAATAATAATAATAATAAGCCTCTGTGTAATTTATTTTGGAGCTGGGTGGTGGACCCCCAAAGAGAAAAGAGCCAAAAGAGCAAAACCAATCAGCTTCAGCCATCAATGTTTGGTGCACTGGTGAAGTGCAGATGCTGAGGGCTGGGGTCTAGGATAGCAGCCTACTGTGGCGGTCCCTCCCTACTTCCCTTCCTCCCATCAGGTTTGACCTGAGGAAAACTGCAGCAGAGGGACAGACGCAGCACCACACTAAAACTCACTGACCCAGGCTGACTAGTCAGAACCATTGCTGTATCTGGATTGTACTAGAATCAAACACAACTAAGTCCCATTTTTCCATCACAGAACTGAGAGCATCTGCCTAAAATAAACGACCAAAGCAGCCGCTTGGAAAATGAAGAAAATGTATTGTTTCGCGTATCTGAGAGTCCAGTGGTGGGATAGCTGTCAGGTCAGACGATCCACGGCTCCAATGCCGTTCTGTGTACAGCTTCTTTCCACGTCACTAGCTTGCTTTTGCTCAGAGATTGCCCTCAGCAGCTGCAGTCTCTTCTCTTGCGCTAACAAAATGACCATAGTGAATAAGACTTCACATTCAAGAAGAGCATCCGGGACGCCCACGCAGGACACACTTCTTGACAGAAGTGCACATGGCCCACCCCCGGGATTGAAGGAATGAGGGTACACCTCTGGAATGAGACTAGAAGGAGACAGAGCGATGCAAATTCCGGAAAGGAAAGCCAAGGTGCCAGTGAAGGAGGAAATGGCGACTGTGAACACGAAGGGCAAGCACTCACCACAGCAGCGCTGCGACTCCTCTCTCCATCATGCCTTTTACTACACATCTTGATTTTATTTTCTCTTGTTACAAAGTCACCTGAGGAAGTCCACAGTGAAGCCATTCTGGCTGTGGGCTGGATTAAGTCTCAAATGATCCTTTGATCTTCATTTCCAAGTACTGGTCCTGTGTCTGCCGAATAGGGGACTAGCTGTGCCTGCAGGCACCTGGCACACAGGCCACCACTCTTCTCTTGGTCCTGTGGCAGACATCATCAATCAATCACAGGACATTTTCCTGTGTAGTCCAGATGTGGCCCCAGAGACCTACTTAAAACGGTCTTCTGGACAGCCCCTACCGACGTATTGGTGTTGACAAGTGAGATAAAACGTATCTGGCGTCCCTGGAAAGCATTGCAGACCAGTGACACAAACTGGTGCATTTCATCCATATACTAATACTCAATATTCATGTGCCTCAGTGTTTCTCAATATGGCCTCCAGATCTCCTGGATCAAAATCTCCTTATGCTCTGTTAAAATGTGCAATCCCAACACCCACTCTAGAGCTTTGGAGTCAGAAGCCTCAGTGCTGAGTTGAACAAACACCTTGGAAATGCTTTTGAAATCATAGTCTCAAAGTAGAACTTTAAAGCACTCAGTGGGCCACACGATAGAACACTGACAAGCCTACCAGGTCTCCAAGATAGGCTCATTATGCATTCTTTCAGTAGGGCATTCTTGAGTACTGTGTGTGAGTACTGAGCTAGTTTGGGGAATTAGCTGTGAATGTTGATGTTAACAAGTTCCCAGATTGGTGAGCATATGAAAGAAGAGCTAAAAGGTACAGAGAAGACCAGGATGTGAGGAGGTCAGTTGTGTGCTACATCGTCTATATGGAGTCACAGGGAAAGAGTGTCATGGGTGACTTGATCTTAGAGCCTTTGTGGGTTAGAAATAGTTGGGATGTGGGGTGCAGAGTGAGGCTTTCTGGGAAGAAACTGGCTAGGGGAGAGGGTATGACAGTCCCAGGACTATTGAGCTGAGCTGCAACCGAGAACAAGCCCTAGGAAAGGAAGCTGGGAAGACCAGATTCAGTTTTCCTCAAGGAGAGTTCTGTGACTCATGTACATGCATTTATATTTTATTGTGTAGGCAACTGAGAACTAGCTTAAGCAGGGTCAGAGAGGATGCTGATGTAGGAGGATAAAGAGTCTGGTAGGAAGAACCTGAGTGAAACAAGTCTGGGTGCTAGATGTTAAAGGGATGCTACAGTCACACAGGTGAGAGGCTGGACTGTGAACTTGAATATTGGCAGAAGACATGGCTGGAAACAGATGAATCTCTTCTGGTTTGTCTGACAGACAAAGGTAAATTTGGTAAAGGTTAAAAGAATGTGCAGGACCATGCAGCAATGACAATTTCATCTTGAATGGCAGTGTTTGTCATAGAATTTTACTCAATCACATCTTACATCCAAGATGGCTGGCGGGAGGCTCTGTTCCACACAGTCATTTACCAACTCAGTTTGAATGAAACTGATATTTTTTTCTTAGTTGTACCTTAAAATGTATGTGGCTCTTGGGATCTAAAGAAAAGAGAGAATTGGAGAAGGCAGGAAGACTTCCAATATCACAAACGTGTTAGATCCCATTTATAGTCTGTTGGTCTGAATCACTACAGAGCCCTGATGTAAACACAAAGGAAGTTGGAAAAGTGGGGGACATGAAATGTTTGTTGAGCCCTTTCTTAGTAGGGTTTAATGTCAGGGTTTAATCCTGAGTCAGGAGTGAAAAAGGCAGAGCCATTTACCAAATGAGAGTAAACTGGATTGGACCTAAACCCAGACTCAATCACCCTTCCAGTTACCTGCAGTGTGGTATTATGATCCAGGCACGGCCCTGTGCTGAACTCAGACTGGATTAGTTCTACATGTTTCAATCTTTAGAAGTCAGTCAAATGAATGTCTGAATTAAGACACAGGAGTGAACATATTTCACATTAGATAAATTAAATCCAGCACTCTCACACACTCTTGGGTTTTAATCAATACGTTTTTTTATATAAAACAAAACCAAAATCTCCAAATCTAAACCTACTTTGTTTCCTCAGCAACCTCAGAGGTTTTTAGAAAATGTAAATATTTTCATGAAGTAATAAATCTTCAGAGAACCCCTAATTACTGTTTTCTCTTAAAAAAAAAAAACTCACTAAAATAAAAATCTGTGTTTCTGAAGCAAACACACTTCCCTCTAAAAGAGTCATGGCCATTGTCAAAAAGAAACCAGCATGCAGGCAACAGGTATTTCCCACTGTATGCCCTCAAGTCCTTGGCACTGTTAGGGCCGGAGAACATGTCAGTGGATGCTGTCCTTTGGGAATTTACGGTCGGCTGGGGAGCTGGACTTTGATTTGGACTCTATACTTCTAACCCTCCATGCTAACACTCATGCAAAAGACTAACTTGTTCTCCAGACAAGCCTTCCACTTTGCTGTCACTGCCACCTCCCACAGTGTTAATGTTCCCAGCCTGCCTTTAAATCCATACATGAGCCAAAGCAAACCAAGCAGCTGGCCAGCTGGATGCTCTGGGGGATAGGGATGACTGTGATACTCCAGCTTCGAGAAGACTTCTGGTTTACTGATTTTTTTTTTTTTTCTGATGTGCCCCTACATTTCCATTACTGGTCTTTGTTTGAACAAAATTTCACAGCCATTGAGAAACCATGTCTGGCACATAGGAAAGAGGGGCTTCCTTTTGCCCAAACAAGAGAATAAGATATTGGAAGAAGGAGTAGGGTGCTTTCCAGTCCCCCACTCCCATCAGAACCATTCTGTTCATTTAATGGTTGTGCTTCTAGGGCAAATCCAAAGCCATCCTCCCGTTGCCCCTGGGGACTGCGGCTCCAATAGAAAATACTTGGAGTCGTTGAGGGCAGAAACAAGAAGACTCTCTGGGAACAGAGCGCCTCTGATCCCGTTCCTTTTATGCCCCAGAAAAAGAAAAGAGACCCAGGCGAAAACCCCTCCTGGGGCTTCCCAACCAGTTAAATATGAGGAAGAGAGAAAGGGGGAAAATTTCTAAATAAAAGCAACGTCTTTGAAAAACTTCAAAGAAACATTTCTCCTGTTCAGAAGTCAAGAGCACATCTGGCTGTCGGTGAAGGGAGACGGGGTGGCATGTGGGCAGAAAAGCTCTCTTCAAATCTGTCCTTTAAGGAAGGCAAGAAAGGGGTGCTTGAAGATGGCTAGGGAAGAAAACGCCGAGGAGGGAAGGGAAGCTAAAGGGAAGGAGAAAAAAGGAAGGGAAAAAGGGCTTGAGATCTTGTAATGTTTTAGGAGGGCTTATTAGAGTGAAAATTAAGTGTCATACAGAGCTCTGCTCCAGTATTGATGGCTTTTATTCAAAGAGCCGTCACCCTGTAAACTTGCTTTAACAACTCTCTTCAGATGAAATATAAAAATTAAAGACATTTACAACACAGCTTAGTAGCAGATGTAGCCATCCTGTTGGGGCTCAGATCAAATGGTGATGTAAACCCCAGAAGTATAAAGGGTCTTATGAAAGAGTCCTTTACAATAGCCCCCCAAAATCCTAGCATCCTTACAAACATGCTTTCTATTCTCTCTCAACTTCGAGTTGCCCTCACCTCCACTCCAACCTCTCCCCAATCTGTTCCTTTCCATTGTCATCTTGACTGAAGTTCTTATGAGTCCACTTAGTAACTGGACCTCAAAAAATATATGGTTGGACTCCTGGTCACCGTCTTCATCTAGTCATTCACCTTCCCATTATCCAGGGGAGTGCCAGGTGAAGGTGGGCACAGCGATGTGAGAAAGCTACAGGAAACATCAAGTTCAAATGGGGACCGAGGTCTGGCTGTCACCTTGCAGCCCTCCTTCACGGCCAGCCTTCCTTTATCCCAGAGGACGTTGAGAGGATATTCCAACTTGACTTGCATACTGGGTCTGCTAGAAAGGGCAGCTATATTTTAGTACATAACAAATGCATGAGTAGGGCTCCTTCCCTCTTTCCAAAGATTATTTTGAGGATTGACTTTGGGAACCATCTTCCTCCACCTGCCCACTCAAGCACTCACTCACTCATTCATTTTCAAAGAGTGCTTATATGCCTATGATATTCCAGCTAACCAGTGAAGTGTAGGACCCTGATATGAAGATCTAGCTGGCTGTTTTATTTGCTCTTGAGTTGACAAATCCATGGACTGGCTTTGGAGAGAGGAAAAGATAAAGAAATGAAAATATAAAATATAAATAAATAAATATATAAATAAACTCTGAAAATTTCTACTTGGTAAGCCCAGGTTCTCTATTATTATTGTCTCTTAAACAAAAAGTCAGCAACTTCTCTTGGCTCATCTGTGTCTGAGAAGAATCAAGTGACCAATCTTTTTGGTTTTTGAGGGTTTTTGTTTTGTTTTGTTTTTTAAGTACATGAGTATTTTGCCTGCACATATGTCTGTGCATCATGTACAAGCTTGGTGTCCCTGATTGTTAGAAGAGGGCATCGACTCCCCTGGAACTAGAGTTATAGATGGTTATGACATACTCTGTGCATGCTGGGAACTGGGAACTGAACTCAAATCTTTTGCAAGAGCAGCCAGTGCCTTTAACCACTTAGCCACCTCTCCAAGCCCTAGACTCAGGTTCTTGTCACTGTGCTTCTCTTTTCTGACAACTGTTTAGACCTGCAATGATGGTACTAGATGCTTGACTGTAGCTTGTCCCTTGGAATGGACAGAAATGAAGAGGAGAAAACATATGGAAGGGTCCAAAGAAACTTTAAGCAAACCTCAACCTTGTAATGAGCTCTACTCTGAGGATAGTGGGGATCCTGATTCACTAGAATCAACCTGAAATAAATTATCACCTGAACTGCCTAACAAAGGCTACAGACAGATGTTATAGACAACAATAAGGGAGGCTAGCTTGAAGGCTGCATGGAACATTACAAAGGTTGGAGATATTCTAGACTTTGTAGGGATAGTCTAAACCCTTCTGCTGTAGAATTTCCCATCACTCAGGCCAACATTCCCAGCTTGAGCACATGTCCCTTCTGTCTTCTCCCTTGCTTGTGACAGGATTGAGAACACTATCCTGTCCATTCTTCTGCCTCCCAGAGGCCTTGTTGACTTTTGTCTCAAATGTGCTATAATCTAAAAAGCAACACAATACTGAAAATCAGCTGTTAAAATAAGATGCCGTGCTGATGGGCTCAGGGATTAAGACAAGGTCATTCCATGGAGTTTTTTTAAGAAATGACTTTGGAGGTAACTGACTGCTAGGTGTGCAGCTCAGTGATAGAGAATTTGCCCAGCATGCATGAAGCCTGATGTCTGATGCTCAGCACTACAAAACTCAAAGGTTCCCCATACTCACATATAGAGCCTCCAACTCACATATACACCCTACCATACATGAATGTACAGAAAGATACAAAAGGCCACAGTCCCTCTGGGTCAGTAGACTCTAGACACCATTGGTCTGTATAAATACAGGCCTAATCTTTGCAGAAAATGTGTGCTTATGTAAAGAGTCAAAGAAGATAATAGTTACAGCCTATGTCACAGGCCTGGCCTAATCTTTGATTAAATAATGATATTCAGATGACATTTCTTGGCAATTGGCAGACCAGCTGGAAAAATAAGTCATAATTTCCACAGAGGATAGACTGTTTTGCCATCCAAATCTGGACAAGTACAAACAGCAAAGGTTCTAAATACATAGGAATAAAAGGTCCCCAACTCTGCTTCCAAAGAGGCCCCCTTTTCTCCATCACAAATGATGCACAGGCCAGCTTACAGATGAGTCTTGGTATACATGTAAATGTTATGTCTGCTGGCGTACACTCCTTTGTCCTTTCTCCTGGGATGCATGAGTTTGGCAACTTCTAGTCTTGTTCCTCATTTTTTTCAGAAGAGGAAACTAAATTCAAGAGAGCTGAGGCCACCTTGAAGAACATGGCATGGATCTCATCCCAGGGCCTTCCAAGTACACTCTCACTGGAATTGGTGTGTGTAACGTATAGTTGTGTGTGCACTATAGGGTGATGGGGAAGTGTGCACTTCAGCTCTAGGCAGACTCACTCTATAGTGAGTCTAACAACAGAAACTAGATGGAGACAGTAGCATAGGGAAGGACCATAGAAAACCCATCAAGGGGGTGCTTCATGGACAAATGGAGGGAGAGAGAGAATCTCCAACCTAGTTGAGGATAAGGTTGACCTTTGGTAATCACACTCAGCTAAGCAGAGGCCTCCAGGGAGAAGGATGACAAATCAATACTGTGTCCTCACACTTCTGCTTTCTCCTAACTCTTGCTGATGTGTTTCCTTGGGTGGACTCAGTAGGAGCCTGTGACATTGCTTACCATGAGCCTGGAGGAGAAGAGTTCTATAACTGGGGACAAGAGGCCCAGCTACTGATCTGTTTTTCTCATCCGTGTGATAGTTGTAACCTCATGTCCTGGGGGGGGGAGTGGCAGTGACACTGGAAACTATTGTATATAAAGCGCTCCAAGCTTCACATTCAAAGTTTTGTCTGGGTCTTCCTCACAGCCATGCGGAGGCTCCTGTACAATGTGGTGTGCTTGACAGAGCTATGCCCCACACTTTTGAAGCCTATGATCCAGGGATCCTACTTATTAACACTAGTGACAAAGAACTAATCAGGCAATGTACAAAATTGTGCCATTGCTCCCCATACCACACTCTTAAATGGTAACCGCTGGAAAAAGCTCGATTGGGTGTGTCCACCAGAACTTAGTTGAAAGCAACAGAAACTTAATCTCAATCAACTGAGCAGAAAGAGAAGTGTATGAACTAATACCAGTGACTCTTAAAAACTGGAAAAGACCAGAGAGTCTGTGCAGCACAAGGCTGTGACAATAGTAGGTTGGTCAAACAAATGTCCCTTCCCATCATGAACTACAGTTATGTTCAAGATATAATAATACAGAAATATTACATAAAATATTAATAATGTGCTATGGTTTAAGTTTATCACTATAGTAAAAAGTCCTAAAAGATATAAAGATATACTCCAAAATGAGCTGGGCTTGGGTTCATGTTATAGACTATAGCCCCTGTTTCTCAGGAGGTCTGAGAATCCCAAGTTCAAGGCCAGCCTGGGCAAGTTAGTGAAACTCTTCTGGAAAGAAGAGGACTGGGCACACAGTTTATAGGTAAAAAATTTACCCAGAATGCCCAAGGACTGAAATTCAATTTCCAGCACGGGATATAAAATGATAAGGGTTCTCCCTGGATTATAGAAAAGTGATTATGTTGTCCTTATATCATGAGTGATATTCAAAGAGCATGTGTAGTGGCTTTTATAATAAGAGGAAAATGTTCAAAGCAGCCAAATGATGTGGGCATTCAGAACATGTGGGACTCTTTAGTGTGTGTTGAGGTTCCCTTGTTTCAGTTCTTCTTTTAAGGTCCAGTGGTTCCTTTTAAATCCAAGGGTCCAGAGCCCTGGTGTGGCCTGGAGGCCTGATTGGGGAGCAGGCATGATAAATGAGCAGAACATTCCAACCCCACCTGCACTCTGGAGGGCAGAACGCAAAAGAAACGGAGCACGGGAAAGGGATGCTGTTCCAGAAAGTCCTCTATATTCAATAACAAAACAAGCCCCTGAAAGGGATTGGAAGTTTGATACTGGTTGAGGGTGGGTGGGGCATAAGGGAAAACTAGGGCAATTTTGAAATCCCATATTGATCCTTACTAAAAGCAAATCCCCTCAAATGAAGAAGTATTATTCTTCCCTAAAGTGAATATAAACTACAAAGGAAAGGTAGGGAGCACAAATTCATACATATGTGCACACACAAGTATATGTATCCACACGTACACGTGTACATACACATAAACACACAAGCTTGCTACATAGGAAGAAGTCGACACTCCCTTGAACTCTTTCAATCTCTAACACTCAACACTTGCAAGGGAGCTAAATCGGGCACCCCACCAGCATTCTACTCTGTTTCTGTAGTCTGCCTGGATGGGCAATGAGAAGCAGTCCACATGTCACTATTCACTGTGCCTAACGGTTGGTGTTTGTGGTGCATAAAACATGTTCCCAGGTACCTGGGATGTTCATACAAAATTGTTTTACAAACCAGCTTGTCTCTGTGGCCTAGAATCATGACCCATGGACATATACCTGGCATACAAACAGGAAGTCACGGCTTAGTAGCTCCACATGTGGAAAAGATATGGAGGATACCACTCCATGAACCAGCAGACTATGAACCCCTTTTTAACCATGCAGACTGAGGTTCCTTAAGAAGCCCCTCATCAGCCCTCTTGTTCTCTAGAGCCTCCTTGAAGAAATCACACATAAATCCTCAAGAAAAGTGCACTTGATACCACCACCCTTTTATTTGGCTGAACCTGTCCAGCTGTCCCTAAAGCACCCACTCTAGCATATGACACTGGCTGCTGGATGGCTGAGGGACATGCCTTATTGAGGTATCTAGTATGGCTGTACCATGGGTACTTGACATGACCATTTTAAGCAGGGAGCTGAGTGACTTGTGACTTTGGGCTTCAGCTGGCCATGAGGTAAGCACAACAGTACTGAGAAATCTAGGCGTGTGGTGAACAAAGTGGTTAGCATTCTCTTTCCCTCTTCAGCTACACTCAGTCTTTGGGGGCTATAGCAGAAGTATGACTGGGAAGGGACTTCTTGGGAGTTAAACTGCTCATGAATTGCCTGTACTGGATTGGGACTTTTTGGTGATGTAGATCCCAGTCACCCATACTCCTATAAGAAACATCACTAAGCTCATTTGTTCAACAATCTGTGTTTAGATGTTTTTTGGTCCATAGGCTCATCAAAAGGCAAAGTTAGGTGGATGATGGGGAATACCCAATTTTGTAGTTTGGGCCCTGAGTCTAGGGATTCAACCTGAATCACCACCTGACTGAGACTTGTACCTGGCTCTCAGATATTGTGTGCCTATGTGTGAGTCCTGATCTCAATGAGTGATCTCAGTTCTGTCGGTCCTAAGCTGAGTCCCAGTTGGGAAGGTGTACCAGGCTTGATGGCGCTCCATCTCTTCTCAACATCCTCTGATAACATCTGTTGCCACACACAGTCTAATATTTTACAGTCCACTGTCTTTCCTCCATGACAGACTAGTACTCATGGATTTGGCTTTACTAGAACTCAGCTTGGTGCCTAACTTCTGGAGACATTGGTAGTCTGTATGCTGCTGTGATCGCATGGATAATCTTGGTAAAAGGAGTGGCAGGAACTTCAGAGGTGGTTTTTCCTTAGGCATAGAGAGTCAGTATCACCCTCTGAGAGAGTAAATTTCCCTGAGAGGCAGGTTCAATTGGTAGAGTGGTCCATAGATGAGCTTAGACTGCAAAAAGAGTGAGCAGAGATTCTCATTATCTAGAAGTCAGTAAGCTGTGATTAGGAAAAAGGGAGCTGGGAGGGCAGAACATTTGTAAATGCATGGGACATCTGTACTCATCTGCCATGCTACCCCCCCCCCCTCCAGGGGCCTCCGCTAATGAACCACATCTGTTATGGTCTCTTTGGTCTATATCATGTACCTTTTCTGTGATAGTTGTCACAAAGATTTCTGATGTGGTTTTCCTTGTCCCTATGGACCTCACTGTTGCACGAGTAAAGGAAACTCAGGGCCAGATCTCTGGGAAAGTCGGAGAATTAGAGAGAATAAACATCACAGTCAGATCTTACCCAGCTGTCTTCCAGCTTCCTCAGCCTGGCTTCTCCTGGCTTCTCCCTCCTGGCTTTCTATGCCTGCCTTAAATACTCTCTTCATTCAGTTAAGGCGTGGCTCCACCACGGCCTGCTAGGGAGCCTGGAATTCCTTCTGTAAACTAAAATTACCTCAAACTCAATTTGGATTGAGGGCATAGGTCACCACTCCCGGATATTCCCTGTGCTGGGATTAAAGGTGTGAGTTACCACTGTCTGATCTTCTTAGACTGACTGTGGGTAATGTTTCTATTATATTACAAAATATTCCCACACCTCACCATTTTGTCGGGAAGGAATACCAACAGGAAATTGTCACGATGCACCCTATTTATTGGATACTCACCACATACCAGACATGTTTGTGAAGAATTCAAGTGCACCATTCACTTAAGCCTCACTGCAGCCTTCTGACATAGGCAAGTGTGCAGATATTCCAGTGCATACTTGAAAGTGTATGGATATTCCAGTGGGGAAGGACAAGTGTGCAGATATTCCAGTAAAGATGGACAAGTGTGCAGATATTCCAGACTCTAGAGCCAATGAACTTGCACCCAGCTGCTAAGCAGGAGAGCTCAGATCCAAAGCTATGACAGAGCCCTCAGCAATCCAGAGTAGTAAGTTCCACAAAGAGATGTGAATTAGATGCCACAAAACCTCACTCTTCTTATTAAAAACCTTTAATTGATATTTCTTAAAACAGAAACCCCAATGGAAGGCATACTTTATTTGCCTTAATCTTCTCTTCTTTCTCCTCCTCCTACCTTGCTTTTATAAAAGTAGTGCCAGCCTATTACTCCAAAACAGAAACGTGGGGTTGTCCCTTCTCCCCCCCCCTCTCATGTGCAGTGTCTTTCTGGTGGCCAAGTTGATTAAGCTTAGTTTTAAGTATGTTGTGCAGCCTCCCTTCACATCTGCTCTGGCCCTGACCTCTTGCTAGGACTACCTCCCCAATGCTCCCCGCTCCCTCTTTCATATATCCTTCACACTGCTGGTGTCCCTTACCTAGTCTACCCTGGTCAAATGGCAGGGCTTCAAGAAAGGACGTAGACTCTGGATAAATCTATCATGATGGGCTTGGCTGTGCTTTTGACAGAATCATCCTGACTGGGATTAAGAAGTGACAAGGCAGAGCCAGAGGTCAGTCATGTGCACTCAGAGATGTGGTGTGTCTCAAACGTTAATGCCCCTGTGGATCACATGGGAGCATTGTTGAAGTGCAGTCCCAGATTCCCCAGCTCTGGGGCAAGGACAGGGTCTGCTTTTCTAATGAGTTCCCAGGAGGCTGTAATCCTTCAGGACCAAAGTAGGAGTAATAGGGTGTCAGCAGAATTCTGAACAAAGGCAGGGATTTTGTTAGTCTATGATGAGGTAAGAAAAACTGTATCCAACAACAAACCACTTTTTTGACACCAATAATGCACTAGACTGCTAATGCCTGTTTGCACAGTCTCGGCTTAATCCTTGAAACCCCCAGAGCTTCCCACCTTTGTGAGTGAACACTGCATGAAAAATAAGCTGAGCACTTCGAAGAAGAACTTAACACGTGACCCTGCTAAGAGCTGAATGTCAACTTACCCTTTAGTCCATGTTCCTAAGTCGTTTCTGTCCCCACAGGAGGAAATGTGTGGGGTGGTCAGGGACTTCAGAAAAAACAGCCTTAAAATCAGGGTCGTGTTTTTCCAGTGGTGAGTGTTCCCTGAAAACCTAGCACAGATTTGTTCCCAGTCCTTGGGCCATCACTAAAAACAGATGTCATGATCAGTCGTCATTCAGAGAGCTTTTGTGATGGGACAGGCAGAATTCAACATGATGGCCTGAATTCTCTATACTAGCAGTCATGGCTCAGTCTAAGCTGCTGGCAACAGACCACAGGTCACAAGGATTTAGGAGGCAGGCCCAGCAGTTCTTGCCCTAAATTCATATAGTGGAGAGCCATAGAGGGGCTCTTCTACACAGAGACTTGCAAAGTTAGCCCTGAGGATGGAATTATACAACATATATTCCTTATCTGAAATGCTTGAGACCAAAAGTGTTACAAATTCATTTTGCTTATGGATCCTGGGATTTTTTTCAGATAGAATGATGTCTTATAGTAATGAGACCCAAGTCTAAACAGGATGTTCATGTTTTCGTATATACCTTATGCACATAATATGAAGGTAATTTTTAATAGTATTTTTAGTGTGTTTGTCTTTGGCTACAGTCCAGTGAGATCATATGTAGAATGTTCTATTGTGGCAACCTGGCTATTTATCACTCCCTTGTAAAGACCTCTGTGTCCGGAACACATAGCACTGTTCATTACCTGCTGCCATCTTTGGAAGGGGAGGAAAACATGGGCAGTAGATGGAGAACAGCGTCTTTCTGGCCTGGAGCTCATCAGGAAACAGGGTCTTCATCTCCAGTTGTCCTCAGCACCTTAACACTCGGAACAGGGAGGCAGTGAAAAGAAATGAGTCAGCAGCTCGTGTCTTGTCCTTGCCTACCCCCTCCACCCCAGGGAGTGAATACCTCAGTTCCCAAACTCTCTGAGTCAGGAAGGTCGCCCTGAGGACATCTGCCTGTTTGTCTGAACCATGCCAAGCAAGCAACAGCTGCTGACAGGAGCCCAGGAGGCATCACTTCCTGTCTGCCTGGAGACCAGTCCAGGTGCACCCTTGTCCTCCTGACTGCCTCCAGCCACACTGCACAGGAGGCTTTAGCACAGAAGGCATTAGCTACCTGATTCCATTCCAGAGACCCAGGTCAGGGCTCTGGAGAGGCACTGCCAACATGTTCTCTCAGGATGCAAAACACCAGAGTTATCAGAGGGGAGGCAAGGCATGAGGTATCTCAAACCTTGGAAGGACAGAGCCTGGCCCAGCACCCAAGCCTGGTGGTGTCTGCTGGGCTGTGCCACTGACCTCAAGCGAACATCTCCACCTTGCTACCCTGTGAGCCCCAGTTTTCTCCTCTCTAATGTGCCCCCACTTCCCAGACAGAATAAATATATTTCTTCTAGGGAGCCAGAAGCATATGATACATAATTTAATTTGGGCACTCTAACTGTGTTATGGTTGGCTAATTACATATCTGACTCTCCCTATAGGCCATCAGTGTCTTAAGGCAGAAGGCACCTTTCAGTCTTCCCTGGTGCCCTTTTAGCCCTGAGCCTCCATCTTCCTGTCTTAGTTGTTTGAATGCACCAGGGGATTCTAGCATATCAGGAGCAGTTCTGTTTCACACATGTATTAAGATACCCACGTTGCATATCCACCTGCTGCAATGCCTGTGAAGAGATAGTTCCTACCCCAGTGCAGGACCAGAAAACAGTAACTACATGTGCTCTGTGCCATGGATCTCTGTCCCACACCTAGCACCTAATGCTGCTGAATTATTTTCTGACAATGGCATAATAGTGTCCTGTTGACCTATGAACTCAGCAGTGCTCAGAATGCACAGCATGTCTCAGCAGAGACAGGGAAGATTTTGTCCTGATTGAGAAGGCGATACCAGTGCTGGGCATTGGAAAGAGGTGTGAGCTGCAGACCAGCTCTGAGGGGTGTGTGAGGAGTGAGAGAAGGTGAGGAAATAGATGGAAGTGGTACTTGCTTCCCCAGACTATGTGAGAATTAAAGGAGAATGGGGAAACCCTCTGACACATGTCAAACTCTTCTCAAGAATGGCTTTCAATGGCACTCCTTGGTACCATGGTCTTTCACTGAGCGCAGCTGAGGGACATTTTGGGGATTGTGTGATGAAGTTGAGCAGCCCAATGCTACTGTACTCAATAACAGAACCTATCAGGGGCAATGTTAAATAAGGTCCTCAGGCTGAAGTCTTTCTCACTATTTGCACACAGAGGAAAGGCATCATGAGGGACCAGTGAGCAAGCAGCCACCTGCAAGTCAGGCCACCAGAAAACCGACCCCATTGCCACCTTCATTAGACATCCAGTTCCAGACTGAGAAAGCAAACACAGCCTGCTGTGACAACCAAGCTGACTAACACCTCTGGCCTCTGGTGAGCAAGGTCTGTCATTCCCCTGCCCCAGGGGAGGGGCAGAAGTCAGGATGCTTGGGTTGAGGGGCAGGCTCTACTGGAAAGAGAAGCCAGTGAGGAGCCAGTGTGTTCTTAGTGCAGTGAGGCCGGTAGGGAAGAGTTTTAAATCCCACATAAGGATTGTGTCCTTCCTGCCAACCCTGTGACAGAGAAACAAGAAAGACACCTAATCAGGAGGGCAGTAATCAGATGACTTAGTGTCAGCCTCAGGAACCAGCATTTAGTAGAGCTGGGAACACTAGTACTCAGTTCTTGAAGTTCCTGGGCGTCTTAAGAACTCGTGTGTGTGTGTGTGTGTGTGTGTGTGTGTGTGTGTGTGTGTGTGTGTGTGTGTGTGTGTGTGTGTGTGTGTGTACATGTACATTTTCATGTGTGTTGATCCCTAAGCCAAATAGAAAAGGGATAGAACTATAGAGCTGACCAGGGTGCAGGCTGCCATGTCCATCCCCAGAGCAGGGCCACATAGAAGCAAAAGTAGAGGCCAAGCCCAGACTTGCTGTAAGGACTCTGTTGGATGCTTATACCTCCTTGTGCCTACATGCCCCTGGTCGGGGGTCTTTACTGCCTGAAGTGTGATGGGGATATGTCCCTGGATACAGCCCACCTGCCTTCTTCCTCCATCCCTCTCTTTAGAATCGTAACCCTGACATCACTCAAAGCCTCATCATAATTTCTCTAACAAGTGGAGCCTAACTCCTGGCCCTGAGCCAAACTGCCCACAGAAACTGTGGCTCTCTAAATGTGTTTCTGCCCCCTGATAATATTGGGGTTTCCTGTATCAACAGGTGAAGAATATGAGGAGAAATATTCTGTGGTCTGCCCAGACACTGGTCTCATCACTGTTGGTCACTGTGTCCTGTCCCCACCTCTGACTCCCATCATTTACTCTAATGCTGACCACCATGCCCTGCTCATTTGCCCTCCATTACACAAGGACATTATTTCTGTGGATGCCTTCTCTAGACTTCAACAGAAGCTGCTCCCTTTGCCTTTCCCATTTGGCTGCTGTGTATCTGACCCTCTGGGGAACAAGGGAAGAAAATAACAAGGGAGCTGCCTTTGCATAGATTTATCATTATGTGGCCTTCCTCAAACTTGGACCATGGCTCAGCTTTGAAGAGTTCCTTCGCGGTACTGGTTTGTTTGGGTCATAAAAAAAATATCATAAACTGAGTGGATTATAAACCACAGAAATTAATTTCTCATTGGTTGACAGAACCAGGAAAGCCAAGATAAATTTGCAGGCAGATTCAAATCTGTTGAGAGGACCACGTCCTGAGGCCATTTTTCACCTGTCTTTGGTGGAAGGAGTTGAGTGAGCTCTTCAAGGCACTCTGAATCTGAAAAGACACTGACCCCACTGCCATGAGCTGGTCACCCCAATTACTGCCACTTCATGAGTTAGGGTTCCCCTTGTCAAAACCAGATCCACGCTAGTGAAGCTTGCCTTGGCTCACAGGAACTACCCGTGTTCTCTGTAACTATCTTCCCTCTGACCCTCCCTAGGATGGCCTCCTACAGGTTCATCTTCAGACTTCCCCAGACCGAAGTCAGTCGGCACAGCAGAAATCTTCCCTACCAAGGGATTTGCAGCAGCTTCTGTCATTGGCTCACTCAGTTTCCTTGCTGGTGAAATTAAGACATCTGTAGGTCTCAGATGCCAGAACTAAGGTCAGTTTCTGCCTATGGGAAGCCCCCACATCTGGCTGGAACTGAGGAGCTTCCCATTCTGCTGTGGAGCCTTGGGGGCATGGCAGAGTCACAGAGTGATCTTCCTCTCAGGAAACTTTCCCATTAGTCTGTCACCAGACCTTATCTATGCCTTGGAGAAGGAGGGTGGCCTAAGGGAGTACTGCTCTTTAGTCTGGCTGCCAGAGAAGTCTAAAAGATATGTAGCCTCCCAAGCATTTTTAAGTGAATATCTAAAGGTGTGTGTGTTTTTTAAATTTTTCATCATAGCTTTAAATATTTACAAAGTTTATAATTTCTGCTATGTTGAACATGGTTCTTCATAACCTATGTTTTAAAAATATTTTATCAAAATCTTTTTTTTTAAAGAAAAGCACCTTTTTAGAGAGAAGGCCTCAACATAGTAAGAATAAAAAGAAAATTCAACCTGATAAATCAGAACTTTTATTTAAAAGAATGAAAATTGTGATTTTTTTTTTCTTTTCAGTTGATTATCCACACTTGTAATGTTCTGTTGACAACTTGAAGATAGGTCTGTTGGTGGGCAGGTGGAGAAGTGGGTGGATGGGTGGAGGTGGGCAGACTGGAAGTCAGGAGGTGAGGAGGTCAGGAGGTGGACAGGCCCAGAGGTAGGCATGCAGGAGGTGGGCAGGCAGGAGGTGGACATGGGGGAAGTGGGCGGGCAGGAGGTGAGGAGAAACAGGATTTAGCAAGGATGAGGCACTTGTATTAGGTGTTCTTTCCTTTGACTCTTGCCTGTTCCTTTCCTGGAATCTTGTGTCTGGTGCCCTGAGGATTTTATAATCCAGGGAAATGGGAAAGTCAGGTTCAAGATGGTCAGAACCTTTATTTTATGGGAAACTAGAAACCACCAATATTCATCAAGACAGATTAGCTTTAGAAAAGGCTGTTTAAGGGAGAGTTCCCAGAAAGCAGTGCCCTCCAAATGAGGTCTATTTCCCAGTTTGGGGAAAGTGTGTGTGCCTAGGGGTACACCATTGGAAGCCTGTTGCCTTAATGGTGGCTGGGCCTTCTCTGGTCAACTTGACAGGGTCTACACAGGTGGCCTGATACTGCTAGGGAGAATGTAGATGTCTTAGTACCATCAGTCTCAAAACTGAGCTTCTTTTGAGGCAGAAATGACAGGGAAGTCCCTCCTGACCATCTTGCCTGGCTCACAAAGGGCTGAGTAAAGCCTGTGGACCACAGTCCACATCAGTGGAGGGTCAACCATCAGACTCTCCGCTGTCATTGTCCCTGGTCCCCGCTCCTCCCTGTGTGGGAAGGGGTGTGATGGGGAATTCTGGGCTGAGCAACCATTTCCGTGTGGTCAGGGCTTTGGTGTAGGCGGCAGTGGGAGACACAGCTGGCCAGCAGGGGCTGGGGGATGTCTCTGGGGGACAAGGCCTGGGCCAGGGCAGAATGTGTCAGCCAAGTGGAATCCCAAGTGCTCCATTTTCAAAGCCATTTGCAGGGCTGAGCAATATTTTTGTCTGCACTTGAGGACCCCCCACTTGCCGCCTCAGCCTGGGAAAATGTGTGTAGCCAGGGCCATCACTGTGGCCTTTAGAAGCAGCCGAGAGAAGCAGGCAGCTGCTCCTTACTGAGCCTCAAAGGAATTGGCTGTCTGGCCCATCACCAGCTTTATTCTGGAGTTGGCTTCTGCCTGGGTGGTGAGAGTGGATGACACAAAGATGTTCTTAATCCAAGTGGCCTGTCATGCTTCATGGTCACTCACCATGGTGGGAGTGTGCATGCCCTGGGTACCACTTCATCTTTATTCAAATTGAAGATAGGCCTGTTGGTGGGCAGAAGGAGAAGTGGTCTACCTTCAAGTTGCAAAAAATTCAAATATTTATATAGGATTGTAGGCTCTCAGTAAGCCCCTTAACAACTCCAAGCTTCAATCTCCTCTCCAGAAATGAATCTGACATTTAAGGTCAAGTGAGTTAAATGAGATCAAGTGTGTTGATGTATCTGGCTCACCGCATGCACCTAGTGAAGTGGTGTATCTGAGGTTGAGATGTCCATCTCTCTAGTCCAATGTACTGACCCCCTCACACCCTGAGTAGAGCCCATGGTACCTGTGGCGGCCTCTGCCCCGTAGAATGAATTGACTGGCCACCTGATTTATGGACTTCCTTGAAGTTGGGGACAAGAACAGAGAAGTGAGCTGAATTGTGGTCTTGCAGAGGACTAGAAGAACAGGTCTTGACTAAGACTAAGGATGTAGCCCCAGGCCCTCTACCAGGCCCCACCACACCATACACTGTGTCAAACAGTAATTGTCAACCTTTGGGGAAGGGCTTGGAACACTTCTGATGCCATGACCATCTCAGGAGACAGGCTCTTGGGTACAGGCTCAGTAGACATAGGGAGATGGCCTGGGCCACTGCAAAGAAGATCTTTGTCCCAAATGCCCTCCCCATGGTGGTCACTCACAGAAGCTTTGAGTGGGGATGGGTTAAATCTGTGTTATCATCCTCAAGTAGTGCTCTACCAAATGAAAGCCTGTGTGGCACTGAATATGTGCTGGTCTCCGCACTCCAATCTATACCAAGAGTGTGTGGGAGAATTGAAGATAAAATGTATGAGGAGGGAGCAAGCAATGTGAGTTCCATCTAATCCATCATCATGGGAACACCGCAACTCAGTCTGAGCCTGGGCCTAAGACCCTAAGAATACCAAGCTGTCTCATATCTCTTAGCTGGGGTGAGTTCCCTTTGCTTCTGCCTGTAGTTCTGCCTAGGCATTACTTTGGAACACAGAGTTCCTGGGTTCAGAGTTCACCAGACACAGTCACAGATTTCAGAGTTCACCAGAAGGACAGGTCATCTTCTTGTAGCCCCTCTCTCTCTCCTTCCCTCCCTCCTGCCCTTCCCCCTCTCTTTCACTCTCCCTCCCTCCCATCTCTCTCCCCCGTCTCCCCTTCCTCTTTTTCTTGGCTATATATGAGTAGTCTGCCTAGTTCTGGGAGGCCACATGATGACACAACAGTTAATAACTTGGCTTTGGGGTCTGAAAACCCTAGACTAGAATCAAATTCTATCCCTGTGAAACTCTACAGGTACCACTTCTCTTCACCTAGCTCAGTTTCCTTAATTTTCTCACATCTGACCTGTAGTGAGGATTGGGAATGATAAAAAGATCATATCTGTAAAGTATTAGAATTGTACTTATTTACTTCAACTTAATTTGTGTGTTGGAAGTGGACCTTTCTTGCTGTATAACTCAGGATAGCTTTGGACTTGAGGTCCTTCTGTCTCTACCTCCCGAGTGATAGATTCCAGGGCCATGAACACCAGGCCTAGGCTAGCATTGGGACTGCATTCTTAAAGAGATAGACGGAACCTAGAGCTCTGCATGTTCTAATCACGGTGGTGTTATTTATGTGGTTCTCCTCCAAGTCCTCACGTCTACCACGTGTCAGGTACTAAGCCCACTTCCGGAGACAGCGGAAGAGAAGACCTAGAGAACCACTCGCATGACATCATCATGAGGCTTCTGCTAGGGGCATGGTACTCTCTGTGGGCTGAAATCAGGGGCAGGAGTGGCTTCCAGGCAGAGGAGAGAAAGGAGGTTCCTATCCCACCTGGGGTTCAACATGGATGACTGGGAAGGGGCTGAAAACCTGCTCAGTGGAAAGAACTCCTTTCGGCCCACCCATGGGAACATGGAAAATTAGTTCTTCAAATGGTGTAAAAAGCCATTGCATCTGGCCTCGAGAAGGCTTGCATAGGAACCTTACCAAATGTCAGAAGTACTTACAAGATTCTCATTACAGTCCTGGCTGTGGATTGCCAGGCAATTAGACCAACAGACAGAAGTCCACCTATAAATGCCAGAAGAATGGTGACAACAAAACATACACGTGGTAGGTAGATATGCTCCCTTTTGTTCTTGTGGTCTTGTGATAACGCAAGGCAAGCCTGCCTGGGGGTTCTCGGCAGCCACACAGCAAGCAGATGGGGGAGACCTGTGCCACTAACCCAAAAGCTAACCTTATTATTAAAATTCATACATCACACACCGAGGCAAACACTAGGCATGGGGGAACTGAAATTCTTTAACGTGGACTAGACCTGTCACTTACCTTTCAATTGGGTATATCGGCCTGCAAATCAAATGCATCGTCTTTGAATTCCAGATTAGAGGCACCACTGTTTGCATCAAATGCAACTCTGATTGAATCAGAACCTGTACCTCACCTAGTAAATCAACTAACTATTTCCCACATCCCAAGTTTGCAATGGTGGTCTTGATGATGCACTTAACGGACATCATGTTATAGCCACAGTAAGATTTAAACACTTACTTACAGAAACAAACCCAATACACCTGTCACTTGGAGCTGAAATTACCATTCTGGCACACACCCTTCCTTTTGCAGCCCCACTCCTACCCCCAGCCTGTCTCATCCCTGCTGGTGTCCTTTCTCCTCCTAAAACATGCTGAGGTGAGCAGGGGGCCCAGGTCACAGCCCAGGAGACACTGGTGGGAAATCTCAGGCAATTGTCCAGATGTGGTGCAGCCGGCCGGCAGCAAACAGTTTTGCTTAACCTGCACAGTTCTTCAAAAACAGTGAATGCTTCAAGATTTAAAAAGCCAAAGGGGAAAAAAAGAAAGAAAAGTCACACACACAAAAATAAAAACACTAGATTTTTACTACAAACAAAATAAAACTTGTTAGTAACAATCTGTATGCCCACTAGCAATTGAATCTAGCGATAGTAACCATGGCCAGATGTGGTTTCTTACACTGTTCTTCATCAGTCAAGGCTCAAGACAACCTTACATGATGTATAGCAACAGACTATTGTACTTGAGGATTCTGAGGACACAGGAAGGGCAGGGGACACATGCCAGTCACACAGCTGGCAGTGGTTAGGCAGATGTGTAGCAGCTAGCTCACCTAATGTAGTATAGAACAGTGACTGCTGTAGTTCCCAGAAGTGGGCTTGCCACCTCAGATGTGGCTGGCATTGGGAAGGGGCATGCTTACCGTATGGCCCAGTGAGTCTTGTTACCACCTTCCCAGCATGAAGGCTCACTGTAAGGACCTCCTGTCAATGTATTTATACATACCAGACTCTCTGGGACCACAGCTGCTGGAGTCTGCTCAACATTTGTAATTGCAGCACAGCTGAGAAATGTACTACAGTCTGTTATGAGATGTCCTGAGTGGGCTCTGGGACATCAGCCCCTTGAACCACAACTGTACATCCTGCACAGACCTGTGAAAAGCTCTTCTGTAAAACTCACTTAAATAGCCTGTATCTAATGTTCACATGGTAGATTTAGTTGCAAAATAAATTTAGTTGACTGGGACAGGCGGATCACAAGCTTGAGGGCAACATGAGCTACATAGGAAGGACCATCTCCAACAACAAGAGGTCTGAATAAGGACTGAGGATTTAATTCAGCCACGGAGGGAGCACCTGTCTACCATGATCAAGGTCTGGGCTTGGTCCTTGGCAGTAGAAGAAAAAAAATTGGTAGATTAGGTTGATTAGGTTGATACTGATTATCAGAGTACATGCTGGATGATACAGGTAAGGACTGGTTATGAAACTCATTTCCTTTGTTTGTAGTTATTTTTATAAAATGGCAAGGCAATGTGAATGAACTAAGACAGTCTAGCAGAGACAGAGGCTCAAAGCAGGTGTTACTAGATAGAGTTCAGACAGTGGTAATGAGAAGGAAGCTGGACATGTAGCTCATATGCACGCACAGAAGAAATAGACACATGGGATCTCTCTGAGTGGCCATGTCCATGGGCATGGTAATGAGGTAGGGAGAAGGCTGGAGAGGCTGCTGAGAACATGGTAAGGAGCTTATTAAAGACCGGTCATGACTTACAGTGGTTCAGAGTTGAACTGGAATGAAGTGGAATGAGATTAACTGATGCAGAGCTCTGAAGAGATGAGAAGACCAGCAGAGGATGGGAGGTGACTTGGAGGTCATGGCATAATGAAGGACACAAAGAAATGGAAAGTCTGTGCCTTTGATGTTCTGATTTCTGATGCTGCTCATTACTTCTGCTCCTTTTTAGTCTATGAAGTAGGCTCTGTGTGAGGGGACAATGTCAAAATCCATGAACATGTGTGGGTGTACATGAACCACCATTTTGTATAGATGCAATGAGGGTTTCACAGTTGAGACTAATACAGTGATTGACGTTGTTTGGAAACTCACTGGGCCAAGTAGAGAACTGACTGCAGAGATTTGAATTGTGAGTTAGGGGTGAGGAAGGAGACTGGCCTTACTGTGAAAAACCTCATGTCACCATGTTCAAACCCCCACCCCCCCATCAGCAGGAACTCTCAGAGAGGAATTCCAGGCAGAAAAGATTCATTACTTACAGAATGACCTATAGAGCTCCAGGACTGTCCTGGCAGTAACAGAAGCTATCTATGTTCATCACACTGTCGTAATGGTATATCCTTAACCTCATGAAGCCAGATCCTACCAGAGGATGTGGACAATTATCATTGCCCTGCCTTGTGCCACTGTCCCGTGTTCCCACACACTTCTGTGTGAATTTCTTTGATGTAAGCACTAAACAAAGCACAGTTTATGACCTCATGCTCTGGTTTTGCTTTTGATATGTAGCAGAAGCTTCACAAAGGCTGTGTTTGAACTCATCCCTGAAGGTCCTGCCCTGGGCAGTCCAATGGCCAAGCTGCCACCAAAGTCTTCCCAAGGCACTGTCTTCTCAGTTGCTGACTAGTCTGTCTCTTCCTGTGTGCTGTCTCCTATAGTGAGATTTAAGTGTCCACTGATAAAGTTGGAAGACACTTATCTAGGGTTTTGGGCTCTTAAAGAGAGTGGCCAGCCCCATTTAAAAAAAAAGGCTTGCTGGAGAGACTGGTTCAGCATTTATCATCCATTGCATAGATAATCTGATCTATCAGGTGCCTATATAAGCTGTTACCTATATTGTAAGTGTTGGTTTATATTCCAATAAATATTTATCTTAAATTAATATAATTTAAAAGAGATTTGCACCTTCAGTCTCCATGCGATGAAGCCTCTAAACAAAGCATGAAAACAAAGCCCACAGCTTTGCATTGTACTGCTGGTGCCTGGTACCCAGCTCTGGACAAGCTGAGTAGAGATGGCAGGTGAGTTTTTAAAGAGAACCTGGAGGAAGCCAGTGAAAGTTTCAAAGCCAGTGAAAGCTCCAGAGAGCACACTGGATCTCCATGAGCTCTGCCCTTTTGGGTCTTTTAGGGATTTTGACAACATGGATGCCACCTGAAATGGTGAATGATGACGGAGCCAGAATATAGCATCCAGGAATCACAGGTGCAATCCAACGCCTCCTGTGCCTGAGCTGAAAGCAAGAGTCTCTGCAAACTCAGATGGGAATGTGGTCTGTGTTCAGCCCGGCCAGCTTGGACCACCATAGCCAGTGCTCCAGGGTCCCAGCTGTTTCCTTCCTGGAGGTTCTGACCAGGCACTCCCCTGGGAAATGGGCCCCACTCATATTCAGTTGGAAAATATCTGTATACTTCAAAACTCTTCCTCAGACCACCATCACATGTCCCCTGTGTGGTGGTCACTTTTGTCACTATGACAAAAGACATGAAAGAAACCATTTAGAAAAACAGGGAAATTGGATTTGACTCCCATTTCAGAGTTTGAAGTCCATGGGAGAATGACAAAGAAAAGCCACCAACCTCACTATAGCAAGAAAGGGGGACAAGAAAAAAGATAAAGAGGAGGTAGAGGAGGAGGCAGTGTGAACAGTGGCCAGGCACAGACTACATCCTTTATAGAAATCTGTCACTGACAAAGATAGTGTCCTTATGATCCAATGGACTTCAGTAGCACCTCCAGACATGATGGAGCACATGCACTTTTGGGTAGTGGGGGAGGAGACATTGGAGAGGACAGCTCCCTGCACTCATTGCATGTAGATTGCAAGGAGAAGGCATTGTACTTTAAATTCTTACAAAAAGAAGAGGAAACTGGATCTTCTTTGAGTGGAACCTTCTGTGAGTAGAGAAAGTGTGCTTTATATATAGCAGCAAAGGCCATGATGTACACAAACTGTCTTGTCTGGATGCTTCTGGGAGTGTGGGGCACAATAGCCTTTGGTGATCAGTTAGGAACCAGCCTGGAAACCTTCTTGGGTGCTAGTGCAAGTCATGGTAAGATCTGGTTTACTGCATTTTCTACATAGCATGCTCCTTGGCTAAAGAAAGTGGGTGGAAGTGCTCTAATTCAGGCTAGCTCTTCCAAATAAGAGCACCCCCCTTCCTATTCCCCTCCTAAGCCACTGTGCCTCTCACAATCAGAAGCTTGGTATAGAGCTCCGGTTGTCCTTATAGAGCCCAGAAGCCAGCCAATCTTACACTGGGTGTGAGCTGGATCTGGTCCCCATCCCTGTATTGCTTTAGTCTCATGGTCCCCATGGAAGGCCTTGCAGCAAGCTGCTCCAGAAAGTCTGTGAATGCACACAAGAGAGCCTCCTGGGTAGAGAGCATACATACATGCCAGCAGAGAAATGGAAAGAGGGAAGATTGAGAATCAGAGACAGCAAGGCCAGAGCCTAGTGCTGGCTAAAGGTGGGAGACTAGTAGGCAAGGAAGTACTGGCCACCTGAGTGAAAGGGAAACTGTCATCTTATTAGGTCTTTGACACCTCAGGATCCTGATTTAGTTTTTCGGCTACTTTCTACTTTGAAATAGCTACAGCTTATCTCAGTTTACAGGCTGTAACATGAGGCTCAAAGGTATTCACCTACCAAACCAAGACTGCAGAGTTAGCAGACTGTGGAGCTGGGTTTGCACAGGACCCTGGCTGTCCTCTAGGACTTAGCAGTGAGTGTGAGGTCCTGGGGGTGGATCCAGGTATCCTACAGAGGAGAATGCAGACACATGGTAACTAAGGCCCAGGAGATGAACAGGTCCACCACCATGAAAAGACTGCTTCCCTCTTTGCCTACCCCACCCACCTTGAGCATGCCCAATCTCTACCTGGAAATAGAGGCTCACATTCTTGAGTTCCTGGAAGTGGGTTGGCTTGGTTCTAGGAAAATGGGTATATCTGGCATGCTCTGTGGTGAAGCCTGTAAGTGCCCATCTGACCAGCCCCTCCCCCCTACAGCTGCAGTGGGTACAGCTGGAAGCAAGTGGGGTCTGCCTAGTCCTCTCAGTACCAGAGTTGCCCCAGCTCCTCCTTTATTCCTTCCCTGTCCCCTGCAATTATCAGTTTACCACAGACACAGCAGACAGTCTGAACTTTTCTGCCTAGAGCAGCAGTATTCCGTGCCTGAGGCCCCTGGAGATTCTCAAAGGTCACAAGAAAAGGGCTGCTTCTCTGGGTTCCAACTTTGGTCTGCAGGAGAGTTGCATTCAGGGTGTAGAGAAATGTTGAGGAAAACTTATAGGTTGAGGTCACAACTGAAAGGACATTAAAAGGACCTTCGTCCTATCTGCCATGTCCCTGGTCGGCACTGATAGCTGTAGAGTTTTAATCAAGTAATATTTCATGTAAAAAAACTAGTTGGTAAAAACTGAGAAAACTGGCTACCTCTGCCTGCAGACAGAGGAAATGCTGGGTGGCTCACCACTCATACCCTTTGTCTCCTAGACCCTTCCTGGTCCTAATAGCAAAGCCAAAGGCTCCTGACCCATTTTCCCAGCCATCTGGAAACCACTGTGCCATTCCAGGCCTTTTGATTGACCAGGAAGGAAGGTGCATTCCATAGATAATGGAGTGTTTCTGCTAGCCCAACAACCAAAAATCAAAACAAAACAACAGCTAAACAACAGCCAAACAAAGAAGAGCTGGCTTGAGCATTGGACACCCAAGTTCTTCTTCCCATTTTGGGCAGTCTTGTTGAAACTCTTCCTTCACTACACGAACTTATCAGTTGCTTAAAACATAGAATCAGACAGGCAGTCAGTTTAAGTTTACTAAGAAAATACCAAGTGCCTCATGGTCATATTCAAGACATTGTGCACAGGGCACCATGAGAGGACAGGCCAGTGGCCGCCCCAAGGCATAGAAGAAAAAAAAAAAAGACCCAAGTGTAGGTGGGGTGCTAGGGCAGCTTGTCTAGAGGGCTATGGTGATGTAACAATCCCCTCCCTGGTCCATCCTGAACAAGGGTGACCTTGTAGCTTGGGTGGAATATCAAAGGAAGGGAAGCATGAGGCATAGGGCTACCTTTCCAGAAAATACTAAGGTCTAGATGGGAGCCTGAGAACTGTGTGATGGGAATGAACCAACATGGCTGGAAGGAGGGATGTAAGGCAGAGAAAGGCTGAAAGGGATGCTGAAGCCTTGGAGGGCACATTAAGGAACTTCAGCTTTATTTCTAGGTAATATCAGGAGCATATTTTAAAAGTAGGGTCTATGCTCTGATTGTCATGCGATGATGGATCTGAGGTCCAGGGGTGAAACTGGAGGCAAATTGGAACACTTGTCAGGGCCCAAAGTGGGCTAACCAGGGAGGAAGACCAGAAATACTGAGAAGATGTTTGAGGGACATAAGACTGGGTTTGGGGAAGGGATGAGGGAGAGAGTAAAACAACAAACCAGACATTATCTTCAGGTGACCTAAAGATTTGAATAGCCTGTAAAATCCTGTAAACACAGGCAAGCTGAGGAGGCATGTGGCTAGGGAAGCACCCCAGGACAGATTCTGTATGACTGGAAGTTTATCAGGTTACTGAAGTACACCACTGCCCTACCCATGACAGCTACTAAGAAGGGGTGGAATCCTTTCCAACATGGAGACACCAACTTTCCTCCAAGTTCAGGTGCCGAGGCAAGCAGAAGTGGAGACCTTATTTGGTGACCATCTCACAGTCTGCGAGGGGGTCCCACTTGTGACTCTCAGACAGGACTTGTCACATATTTCTGCCATAATGACTCAGTATATTCAGAACACAGCAACTGTCATGAACTCAGAGGTTTATACAAGGATACATTAAATTTTTTGATTCCAGAGGCTGGGAAGTATAAGATCAAGGTGTAGGCATCTCCAAAGTCTGGAGAAGCCTGCTCTCTCTGGTCATGAGACAGAGACTGTGTTCTCATTTGGTAGTAGAAGCCCATAACACCAGTTTGGATAGCTTTGCTCCAATATTAAATTACTTCCCAAATACCCACCCCTATAATAGAATTGCTACACACTGGAGATTAGATTTCAGTGTAGACATTTGAGGGGGACATGCTCATTCAGACCACAGAATGAAGCAAACAGAGAAAATGTAAACTGAGGTCCAGACCCTGACACCAAGAGCATGCTTAGGAACAGTTCCGGAAGCCCAGCAAAGAAACTGCTAAAGTCAGGCTGCCCCCGGCTGCCCTCTCAAAACAAAGGGTTAAAGATTTCTTTAAAAACCCTACCGTGCCTTGGAAATCAGCTGAATGGCCTTTTTGCACAGCTCCTAGTGTCCCGGGTGCACTACCTGGCATTCTGATGAGATATAAATGGTGGATTTTATGGGCAGCGGCATGGGCCAGTGGGCTAAGGACAGGCCGGGGAGTCAGCAAGGACGCAGCCTGGGCGCCTGGTGACCGCTTGACTCAAGGTGTGACCTTGAGTTGGTTGCTTAACCTGTTTACACCTTAGTTTCCTTGGCTGAAAAATGGGAGTCCTGACACCACCGGGCCTCACAGGGGGGCCATGAGCAGACCTAATTGATGGCTGAAATGCACCCTGGATGTCTGGTGCTAGTAAACAGCTAAGTAATTACGCGGCGCCTTGAAGCTGGCAGCCCACACGCAGGGCACTCTTCCCAGGCTGAGGGGCCTCGGAGTGAGGCCCAGAAAGCCTGGCTCAGCTAAACTCAGACACTCACCGTGCCAGCACCTCCCGGCTGAGTCCCTCTCAAGGTCATTCTTCATCTCCTGGAGAGCTGTCTCCTCAGGCACTGAGGTCTCTTCTCTCAGACCTGTTTTTAACCTTCTTTTCTGCAAGGTGTGGCTTTTTTCCGTCTCTCACTCTCTTTAAATTGGCAGCTGGTAAACGTTACCATTCAGAGAGTGACCACATTGTCTGAGAGGTTGTGCTAGGTGCTTCCCAGGGTTCCTTTAATCTTTCCTTGGGGGGATTCCCAAACTTCCCATGGAGGGGGGGCAGGGTGTCCTGCTGTTCCTATCCAACAGATGTGGACACTGAGGCATGGAGCTAAGGTACTTGGTACTGTTTCCAAGAGTCTGTCCACCCGATTGCTTCCTGGATAAACTTGCACAATGGGGAACACTCAGGGGCTCACCCCAGAGTCCTCTGGATTAGAGAATCTTCAGTTTTCTCTCTGTTGCCTTCTCTGTTAACCTTTCATTTCACGTTGTATATAGGGTAGAAATAACCAGAAACAACATTACTCAGGTCGACAAGGGATCCCTGTAATTTCTTTTTATCTCTACCTGAACCCAGGAGCTTGGAGCAAGCCACCTGGCCTTTCTAAATGCATTCGCTTTCACTGTTATTTCTTTTGACTCTGGGTAATTCTGTCTGCAGCAGGGCTATAAACTATAGCTAGGACATCTATTTTTTCTTTATTCTCAGATATAACAAAAATAATTAGGTACCTGCTGTCCCTGGCTATGATAAGCGATATCACAGAGACTAGTTTATATGCAGAGCTCCGTGATCTCTCTCTCTCACACACACACACACACACACCCCACAGGTACACACACCACACAGGTACACATGCATGCACACTCACATGCACATGCACACACAATGGTTCAGGCCTCAGGTTAGAAGGGGAGTATATCCCTGTCCCCAGGAGCTGAGCAGAGTTCTGGGGACTGGACAGACACATGCGCAACAGATTTTTGGGTGATAGGAATCATAAACTAACAGATGTGGTCTCTTGTCATTTGTCAGTGGGCATGGGTTTCTGTGCTGGCCTCCAGGGACTACTCCCGAGAAGCACAGTGACTCATCAGCTCATCTAAGGCGGAAGAGAGAAAGAGTAGTGTCCAGACATGTGCTCTTCAAATCGTGTCGGGATGTTTGTTCATTCTGGCTGTTAGCAGAGACCCATCTACCACACATACACAGTGGCTCTCCCTTCCTGGAACTGAGACATGTCAGCTCTCCCAGTTGCTCCAGAAAGACAACGGACACCCTGTCCCCAATGCAGGCTGGCAGAAGGATTGCAATGCTGTCTGGTTTCCTCAAACTGTTGATAACTTTGTGACATTTAGATGATAAACTGCCCAGTTTCAGGACAGGTTGGGCATCTTCGTCCTTTTTTGGGCATCACCAGGACAGCAACTGTACTGCCTGCTTCTCTGTTTCTCCGAGAAAGTCACGCTGCTAGCTAACAGTTTCTCATCCTCGTCAAACAGCTCCTTCTCACTTCTCCTTACACCCCCAAGACAACAGCATTATCCTCGGTGACCAGTGAGTCAGGGCCAGAAATATCCCACTACCCCCCATTCTCCTCTTCCCAAATCTTGAGGCTCGACACAGCATAACCACAATTTCACACCCTGACTCCAAGCCCTTAGGAAGAGAACTCCAGGAATGTGAGCCTCTGCTAAATCCTGGATCTTTCCAAGTAAATGGGATCAACCATCACTGCTATTAGCATAACTTGGCCTTTCTAGCAATGACAGGCAGCCACACGCTGCTTCCTGGATCACTTCAAGTCATAAAAACTGTGCTGTGGGCTCCTACTACATCATGGAGGCCTCCAGGGAACAGGCAGAGAAAGCTGCAGGAACAGGGCATTGAGAGCTCTGTGTCCTCCACAAAATCATAACTTTACCCAGTAGCCCTACCCCAGGCTCAGCCTTCCCTGTCAGCTTTGTTCCTATCGCTGTAAGGTGGCATCTAGAACCTTCCAGGGACAGGGATAGTAAGTCACAGTAGATAAGGTGAGTGGCTGCCATTCATCGGAACCTGTGTTCTTGGGTCCTACATAATTCTGCACTCACTGGTCTACATTAAGTTTAAGGAAAGAATTAACTGAGATGCTCAAGGTCATAAAAGGGACAAAACTGGAATTCCATGGGTCACATGCTTTCTTTCCTAGGAGCCTTTCAATATGCCTGCAGAACAGGCCCTGGAATGTGTCTTAGGTCAATGAGAGTCATTTCTTCCAGAGAGCAACAGGAGCACAGAACACTAGTGTCTGCTGTGTGTAGGTCACAGGGACCCACCCAGGTCCTCGGTGGTTAATGGTGAGCGCATAGAATCTATTCTTCCTCCACCAAGTTGAAGTGTGGAGACATTATTTCCTTTGATGTTCCCAAAGAGCCCAGGATGGAACTCCAGACATGTACAGGCTTCAGCTGGGAGTCTGCCTCTACTAGCAAGCAAAGCAAGGCTGATGCCTAACCAAAATGAAATAATAGTACACAGGAGCTCAGAGAAAGTCAGTGTGAGCTGGTCTGAAAGCAAGCACAGGAGAGGACAAGCTGAAGACCAGTCCCTCCATTTCCACCATGGATGTTGTACATCATAGGCATGTTGTACATGGAGACCAGTGGCCAGGCCGCTCTGACAGAAGAGCATCCCTGTTGCAGCAGTTTCCCAATCTGGTCCTCAATTTGAAGACCCTTTGCTCCTCCAGTCTTTTGATACAAGTTTCTGCCAAAGGAACACAGATGGACAGAGAGAAATCGGGACTGGGTTTAGAGAGGGTGATGTTCATCCTGGTGAAGCTTATAGTAACAGTGGATAATTATAAGGCTTTTGTGGAAATAGACACATACAGAGTGGGGAGGAGAGAAAGAGGGGGCATTGGGTAGGTTCTTATGCATCTGTAAGCTATCACTGGAGTGTAGGTACCCTTTGGCAACATCATGGTTGTGTGAGAATGACCCTTCAGTCTTTCCTCAAGTCCTCTGACCTCTTGCTCATGGTTTTTTCTTGCAGACACAGCCTTTTCTTTTCTTCTCACCCTCCTACCCCCAATTCTTGAACTCTCTTTGGTCTTCTGTGATGAAAAGTAGCCCTGTAAAAGAGTCTCACTCCCCCCACCCCATACACCAGGGCCGCAACTGGCACACATTGTATAACTGGCCAGAGAGCTGTGGCATTCTGTGCTTTGAGAAGCTGATATGAAGTACCAGGTGAGGCAACTGGGACATCTCTGGCAGTGTGAACTGAAAGCAAATAAAGACTCCCAATTCCACTTGCCTTAAAGATGTTTTGGATCTAAAGTCTCGTCTGTCGGCTTCTCCTTGCTCTTTGGAATCACCCCCACAAGGCTATGCAGGTGCAGGGTGACTAGAAGTCCTTGACACTGCTTCCTTCATCTCCTAAGCATTCTCACACCCAGAAGTGGTATGTTGAGAATGGGTGTGGATCTGGCAGTAGCTGTGTTTGTGGGGGAACAGACCTGTTGACCTAACAGGGATTTCCGGTACTGCCCCCCGGGTGCCCAGAGCTCAGATTAGAAGACTACACCAGCAGCAGAGAAAGGTCAGAGGAAGGAGAGCTGAGATGCTGAGAAGAACAGACAGCAGGCTCTTGCCTTTGTCCTTTTTACTCCTGAGTGATGGGGCTTTTAATTTGAAGGTCCTAGAATGTGACATGGCCTGACATTTGGCATCTGAATTATGGGAACCAATGAAATGATGAGGAAAATCACAGTGACTGAGGCTAACCCTAAAGTGGAAAGAGATTTCTCATGCCAGTTCACTAGGGGTTTGTGAGCTATGTGGACAAACTTTCCCAGCTCTGAGCATAGGACTTTTCTTCTAGAAATTAAGGAGATGGTCACTGTCAACATCAGCAGGTGTATAAAAGGCAGACTCGGGACTAGAACCCAGGCCTTGAAACTTTTAAAGCCTTATCCCACTTATATATAGAACTGTGGCAATAACCCCAAAGGTCAGAACTAAGCTCAACATAAATACTGTGCAGGCACCAGATGTAGAGATTCCTTCTACTTAATCCACCAACAGGTACCAGACATTCTTCAGCCCCTTCAAAGGCATATTTACTGAAATCCCCGATGCAGTGAATGAGTCTGGCTAGGAGCTTTCCTTCATCACCCTCTCTCCAACCACTCTACTAGCATAGCCTACTCTAACACATTCCTTCCTCCTATGCACAGCAGCTCCCTCTGTGTGAATGATGCTTACAAACAGTACATGATCTTTGCTCCCACACCTACTTCATACCCTCTTTGTCTTGGTGGAAGCCTTATTGAAACAAAGCAACTTAGTGAAATGTTCTGCAAACATGATATAGTAAAAGTGGAAAGAGATGAGTCTTCACTCCCATAGAAAGCAACACTAAATATTTCTTAGAAGATAAAATGGCCCTGGTTGCTAGAAAGTGTTGCTGGTCAGTGAAGTGTGGGTGAAATGGTATCAGAGATTGGGGGCATGGATGGACACAGAACAAATCTTCATCTTTCTCCCTGCACCACTTCAAGAAATTGGAAACTGGAAATGCTAAGTGATGCATTATTGGGTATTGTTAACTCAGGAAGACAGCTGGGTACACCCATCCATGGCCCCATACTCAAAGGAAAAGCATTGGATCTACATCAAAGGACAGGGAATAGATGCACACTTATATGTTTTAAGTTAAAATGAAATGTTGAAGGTGGATAGTATAATTTTCTCTGATTTCTCTCTTTAACCAACTTTTTCCATTAACTGACCAACACCAGTCCATACTATGTCAGATAAAAGAGATCCTGATCTAATAGCTAACAGTTATTGAGCAATTATTTGGTGCCAGACACTATACTAAGTGCCTTTCATGTAGCATCTCTTTTAATCCTTACAATCTGCCCACGAGTTAGATATTAATAGCATCCTAGGTGGCACATGGACCAGTTTTTACAGGTCCTGGGCTCTCTGCCTCCCACTTACTTTCCTGTCTTTTGCCAGTGAGCACCCCAGTACTCTGCTGCACCCCTGCTCCTCGACACCTTACCTCTTACAGCAATTTGCTAGAAGGTGTTGGGCCCTTTATGGAACCACAGGAAGGGGACAGAGTAGCTTTAAACTGCTCAACACAGGCTCCAGATTTCATATATAGATATGAGGAAGTAGACACAGAAACCTAAAGGTAGGACCTGTGACACAGAGTTGCTGTGGAAATTACCCAAGATGAATAAAGCTCAGGATTTGGACCTTTACTGTGATGTGGGATGTAGGCAGAGAATGGGACTCTGGAAAAGGCCAGCACAGGCATTCATAGAAGAAGGGTGGTGTGGAAAGCTGGGCAGGATGCCAACTGTTCCTTACAGCATGTGGCTCAGAGGACAGCTTCTTGGTTCTTTCTAGGATTTATAAATGAAGAAAATAAAGACAGCCAGAGGAACAAAACACCTCTTTCAGCTAGGACCCTGTGGAGTCTCTGACCTCCGAGACTCACTTTTCTACTGTAGAAAATGGATTGACTGGATGGCAGGAGTCAAGGCAGAAATCCAGTGTCCATTAAGGTCAACATGGTAAGAATTAATAGGACAGCACCATGTGCTGGGGTTGGGGCAATTGCTGCATATGTACTTTGCAAAATCTAAGATACATAAAGAACTCCTGGAATACAGGGTGATTTATATACATAGTCCTGCTAAACTAAAACAAACAAAAATACCAACTAACTTTGGAATAGATATCTCACAATGACTTCAGCTTCATTGACACCTGGAAGAAGCAAATTCAAACCACAGTGGGATAAGCACATCATGGACACTGAAATAGCTAACATTTAAAATTCACATCAGATCAATGTTGGCCAACAGTAGTCTAGGAGAGGTGCCTATCGGAGGTGGTCCATTGACTGTAGTCAACTTAAGTACAACAATGGAAACCACAGGAAGAAATATGCTTTTTCCTATTACCATGTGTCCACCACTCAAAATAATATCTATAATAAGATATTCCTCCCCAGCTAGGACAGGTGCCCCCATCATGATCCCTAGTTGGCTGTCTTTGACCAAAACCAGACATGTACCTCTGAGGATACCAGCAAGGCCTGACTCTCCCTTAGAGAACTTCTGCCAAGAAGAATGAAAAAGTCACACTTCTGTATCAGTTAAATGTATATAGCTGTGATAAAGTACCATGACCAAAAGCAACTTTTAGAGGAAAAAATGTATAATGGCTTATGGTTCCAGAGGATGAGAAAATGAAGGCTGGCAGCAGGTGGCTAGAGTGGGAAGGTGAAAGATCACATCGTAGCTGCACACAGGAAACACAGAAGAATAGGAAGCAGGATACAGCTACAGATCATCAAAGCCCACCTCGTGACATACTTTCCCTAGCAAAACTCTGATACCTACAGATTCCATAACCCTCCCAAACAGCACCACCAGTGGGGGACCAAGTCTTCAAATACATGAGCCTATGGGGGACATTTCTCATTAAACCACAATAATTTCTATATATTTTCCCAAGAGAAATGAAAACACATAAAATAAATACCTCTAGCATTTTTGTAATAAACTCCAAATGGAAACAATCCAAACATTGATGGATGAATGTATCCGCATATGGTATACCCACACAACCTAATTCTACTTAGTGAACAAAGAAAAAAGTATTCATGCTCACAAGACAATGAATTTTGAAACATCATTCTAAAAGGAGGCTGACACAGAAGAATCACTGTCATTGCTTATGTTTATTTAAAGATCAAGAGCAGGGGAAAGTGTTCTCCAAGGAGAGACAGCAGACCAACAGCTGCCAGCAGTCCAGGTGCACACTGACTGAAAAGGGAGCTTTCTGGGGGGGACAGTGACCTTTACTACTTTGACTATCCTGTTGACTTCATGAGAAGATGTTTTGCCCAGAGTCATCAAAACCATATACCTCAAATGAATGCACTTCATGTTGTATATGTAAGTTGTATTTTTACAAAGATGACATACCACCAAAGTTTGAAACAAAGCGGGGGGGCGGGGGGGAGACCTTCCTGTTAGGACCATGATATTGATTAATTCGGTTATGTATTCCAGGGCTTTTATGATTATGTCTGATGAAATGCCATCAGCATTCCCGAGGCCTGCCTGCAGTCCTTACAGTGTTGTGTCTGGATATGTGTTGTCTGTAGCCAGTGGGAAGGACTGTGCATTTTTAACCTCCTTGTGTGCTTTTTTCCCCTTTCTTCTAAGTAGCTTTATGCTCTTCTTAATTTCTAATATTCTGAATTTTCAAGTACTGTTGTTTGAGAGCTGAAGAGATTGATCAGTGGTTAAGAGCACTAGCCACTCTTGCAAAGGACCTCTCTTCAATTCCTAGAACTTACATGGTAGCTCACAACTATCTATAACTTCAGTCTGAGGGGATCTAATATGATCTTTTAGCCTCCTTGAACACCAGGAACGTTCATGGCGCACAGATAAATGTGCAGGCAAAAATCTCAAGCACATAATTTTTTAAAGCAGTGATAATTATATGTATTAAAAACTGTTTGTATACTGGGTATAAGAGCATTCAGACTCTTCCTGTACTATTCTGAGAATAGTGTTATTGTTAATTCTACTCACACTTCCATGCCACAGAGCACCGGAACTCATTCGTCTTATCAGGCAATAGAATGTGCTCATTGATTAGCTTCCTACCACCCTAGTCTCTGGCCATTGCTATTCCATACTTAACCTCTATGACATCACTCTTTTTAGGTTCCATACATGAGTTAGATCATGTGAAGCTTGACTTTATGTCCCACCCTTGTTTCACTTAACGCAGTATCCTGCAGGTCTGTCCCTACTGTCAACAATGCCAAGATGTCAGGGTTTATAAATGTCTAAACTTCAGGTGTGTAAGAGCACATTGTTTGCCCACTGGCCTGTTGATGATCACTGATGTAGATGAGTATCTTACCCATCTTAACTAAAATATTAGTTAATATTTTGTTGCTGTGCTAAAAGACCACGAACAAAATCAATTTAGAGGAAAAGGGGGTTTATTTTGGATTATGGTTCTGGATAGATAGAGGCATGCATGGCAGGAAAGTCACAAGGAAAGCATAGTGGCAGAAGCGGAAAGTTGACTGGTCACGTTTCATCTACACACAGGAAGAGAGAGGGAACAGTGAGTCTCTAAACCCTCAAACCGCAGTACTGCTCTTTCTTCAGCAAACTTTCTCCTCCTAAAGCTTCTATAACTTTCCCAAACACTGCCACCAATTGGAGACCAAATATTCAAATACATGAGCCTGTGGGGGACATATCTTATTCAAACCATTGCAGCTGGTATACAGCAGGAGATATCAGATGTGCTAGGTATGCTGATTAGACAAAGGATTATGCTAATTATAAACTGTTTGGCCTATGGCTCAGGCTTGTTACTTGCTAACTCTTACTCCTCTGCATCTGGCTGGTGTCTGTTATGTTCTTCCTCTTCCCAGAATTCTCCTTACCTGATCTTCCACCTATACTTCCTGTCTGCATAGCTTCTGACCAATCAGCATTTTATTAAACCAATATAAGTGAAAAAATCTTTACAGTGTATAAGAACAGTATCCCACAGAAATTTTCTTCTCTTCATAAGACTTCTTGATACTCCTCATGGAGCAGAGTTTCCTGTTTCACAGGCTGGCCTCCAATGTGAAACGATTCTGAGGATGATATTGCACTCCGGATCCTTCTGCCTCTACTCCCTACTGTGAATGACACACATGTGCCATCACGTATGGTTTGTGTGTTACTGGGTGACAAACTTCTGGGGCTTTGTGCATCCTAAGCAAGTACTCTACCAACTAAGCCATATCCCCCATTCCCTGGACATTAATTTTATAGATGGTGTGGACTAGCCCTGTTCCTTAAGCACTCTATTAGCCGAGCTATACTCTCAACCCCTACTTGAGCCTTTGTTCCTTTGGCTTTTCTGCTGTCTCTGTGGTGTTTGACAAGTAGGTCCACTGTGCAAGGAGAACATGTTAGGTTCATGTATGAACTGTAACCAGCTCCACAGTTAGATTGCTTCTCATGGGGACAGGAGGCAGAATGAGTTCCTCTCTGACCTGCTGCTGCTTCTGATTCTGGTTGTACTTCTTTCCATCATTATGCCTAGGATTCAGTGAAGTTTATCCTTTCAACTGTGACCCTACACATCCTCTGGTTTCTCTTACCAGGAGCCTGTGTTCTTTCCCCTTCTATTTTGGTTAAAGAAGTTAACTAATGCTGCAGAAGACATCAGATGGTTAGGTAAATTAATTCCGTTTCCTCTGATAAAATCCAAGTAGTGGGATTGCTGGCTCAGGGGTATCCTGGAGGAATGTGCTCAGATCCACTGGGGTTTGCATTCTGACTCTCAAGTATCAAAATGGGGACCAGATCTTTATGACAATCAAAGCTAGGCTTGAACAAAGAGTAAGAGCCGTCAGGCTGTCAGATTTTAAGTTGGGCCAGACTCACGTTTGAGGCCTGTCTGGAGATCTGGGAGAGGACATAACAGGCCAGAGGAGCCCCCTTGCTGGGGAAGACTTATGTCTGTAGAAGAAGAGAGGGGAAAGATAATGGAATCCAATAGTGTTTCTGAGAACGTGTCATCTTACTACTGCCGAAACCCTTTGAATGTGCTAAATCCTTAATCAGAGTAGCCTAAAACTGCAATGACTACATGGAGACACGTTAGTCCAGATAAATCCTTGAAGGTTTCAAAGATCTGAAGAGCCCACGCACTTCTCTGTGCCGAGGCTGCCCTACGCCCTCTCCTCCATGGTGTCATTACTGAAGCTGCGCTCTCACCGTGCATGGTGTAAGTTGACATTGACAGTTGTAGCACTCACACCCGACTCTGGAGGATTATTAGCTTTGAAGCTATTTGGCCTTGAGCACTGAATTCTTTTTTGAGCTCACACTGGCTTATAATATCTGAGAAAGCTTGCTCCATTCTGGCCCCAGCTTGAATTAGGAGAGGAGGCCTCTTTCCAACTTGGAATTGACACCAGCAGGGACAGAATGGAGAATATTATCCATTTCTGATGGGCAAAAAAGTCAGTGTTCTTGGGTCCCCTGAGGCCTCCACAAGGAGTTTCCACTTTAACATCAGAGTTCCCACTGCAGCCCAGGCTGGCCTTTGACAGCCTCACAGCTGGACACAGAGGAAGACTAAGGAATACATGGTCCTCTGGCCTCTAATCTGTTTGTTATTAGGTAGTTGGAAAACCCCTCAGCAGGGCTGGAAGCTGATGTCTGAGTATAATTCAAGTGTATGTTTAAGGAAAAAAAAAAGCAGAAAGGGAAAAAAGGGTCCCTTCTGTAATAATTTGCATGTGGTGAAGTGAGTGTCTGGAGGGATTAATTAGCTGAACAAATCTGAGAAAGGGACTGGCAAACAGAGAGACCTGGGGAGCTTCTGACTGGTTCTCCATTTTCTCTCAGGATTTATGCAAATATCCTGGGAAGCTGATTCTAGGGGAAGAGTCTTCCACCTTCTCCATGGCCCCCATCACCAGGCTTGGGATAGAATGGTTTTCCAGAACCAGAAAAGGCACACTTGCCACTGTCCACAAACTGTGTCTATTCTTCCTAAAGCAGCATGGGAAATGTGGCTGAGCAGTCTCAGTTTCCCTAGGGACCACTGTCCCTGTTGGAAGAAACCAGGAATGCTTTCTTACAAAAGAAACAAAGAACTCCTAACTTTGCAGGATGCTGATTTGAGGAGAAGAAAAGTTTCCTGGGATTATCACTTATTTATCTACATGTTCTTATTTGTCTCACATGTATCACTTATTCATCTGTCTGTGTGAAGGTCAATCTTCCCCAATACTATTGACGTCCATAATTCATAGGCTGCATCTCCCCTGATAAAACTGGTTTGGAGAATGTACCAGCCTCGGAGCTTAAAGAAGTCCAAATTAGACAGCTTCAGATTAGAGCTGGCCTTGGCTGCCTCAGTTGGTTGGAATCAAGTCAGCACCAGAGTTGAGCTTCAAAGCAAGGGAAGTAAACATGCCCAGGAGAAGAAGCAAATGGAGGGAAAGCCTGTATCATGGAGAGCAGCTGGAGGGAATGGGTTAAGTTCAGATCTCAGACACAGCAAACAAACCTGCCTGGTAGCTTTCAGTAGGGACTTCTCTGCCTCCATAGGAGCTGCCAGTGGGGAGGAAAAAACAAAAACAAAAAATCCTTTGCATGTTTGATATATCTGATACTCAAGAAAATAAAGAAAATATTTCTTTAATCCTAGCAGATGTCCCCACCTGTCATTTCTGAACTTGCTGTGCAGATTAATTATATTAATGGCCACCAAAGGCATGATTTGCATCTTATGCTCAGTGTGTATGGCTGTATTAAGGACATACATTAGAAAAGACATAGTCTGATGTGTAAAAAAATGCTAGTGAGACCCATAGCTTATTCTTTAGTACATGATTAGAGAAAGCCTGTACACAACCAGATGCCTGTATCCAGAAGGTTAGCATGTAGACCAAGGCGCATGTGTGACCTGGCTAGGTGAGCCTACAGGACATCCACACTATGATCAGCAGTGTAGATGCTGACATTTCTATATACACTTACTTATGCAGTTGATGGGTGTGCCTCATCAAGGTTTACTCATTTTGGCAAAATGATACGTTGTACTCATGGTAGTTTTTCTACCTCAAGGCAAACTGGTGAGCTAAAGATTAACAGCACATCTCTTCTGGATCTGTTAGTAATTTCCAAAGAAAAGAACAGCCAATGGCTGAGTAAATAAACCATTTTTGAAGACAATTTAAAAACGGAGTAAATGCTATATGAGCATGGGTGTGCTTGTGTGTACGGACATGTAATTGTACATGTAATTGTTGCCCAATTAGTCCCATGACCTCGTAAGTACCACACTTGAAGGTGATTTTGCACTTTATACACATAGAAAATGACATAAAAAAAAAAACAGCTACTCTCTAGTGTTAGGATGATAGCTAACAAAAAAGGAAGGGTAAGAACTTCCTGAGAGTGGTTTCTTCTGTTATAACCACAGCTAAAGCAGTCGAATGAGCTGCTGAAGAAGGTAGCAGTGTTTGAACAGTAAGTGTTGAAGGGCCACCCAACCAAAACGTTGGAGTCCTTTGTTAGATGTGGAGAAGAGGATTTGATGGATTTTGCATCTTTTCTAGCCAGCGAGTATTTGATTTTCTGAAATAGAATCTACACTGTTATCTCAAGTGGGGAACACTGAGGCCAGAGATTATCTTGCATTTTAGCACAATCCCTATAATCAATGTATATGGAAGCACTAAGGGTTGGGATCCCATGATGTCAAGGCCAAGTCCAGCATTGTGATGAGAGCTGATGTAAGGGAATTATGTGTTCCATTGTAAATAATTGTCCCACCCACTGATTTAATAAAAAGTGCTGATTGGCCAAAGGCAGACAGGAAGTGTGGGCGGGGCTACCAGACTAAGAAAACTCTGGGAACAGGAAGAACAGAGCAGAATGCCAGAGAGAAGCCAGAAGAAGCTGAGGACAACCATGCTGCTCTGAGAAAAGGTACCAAGCCTCATGGCTGAACAGGATAAGAGTCATGGGTAGATTAAGGGTAGAGAGTTAGCGAGTAATATGTCTTGGCCTTAGGCTGATCAGCCTAAAACTATTGAAAACATCTGTGTGTCTCTGCAGGTCTGTGGGTCTGTGGGCCTAAACCTTGAGGGTAGGCCCAAAAGTCAGGGACAGAAACCTCTTACTACAAGTTGAGATACATAAGACTATGGCCATGTGTGGGGACCCCTCTTGTCCTTGAGTCTGTGAATTTGGGGGTTGCCTGTGTATATAGAGAAGTTGGCCACTTCAATCACACCTTGTTGTTACACATTTATCAACGTTCTCTTACATCCCAGCAAACAGCTCTGCCCAGGGTCCTTTCCACACCTCTTCTGTCTTTTAAGTGGGTGGGTTACACTCTATATCATGCATGGCTGGCTCATCTGAACAGAATAGTTTTATCAAAAATAAAATGTACATGCACACTGAAATTTGATGGCATGTGGTGAAATGTTGGAGAACTACCATTCTAAATGTGCTTCGATGCAGAATGTCTGCCTTACAGACAGGGAATGGGATGGCTTATGCTTTAATCTGTGCTACTCAGGTCTTCAAAGAATCTTCAGCAGAAACTTCCCGAGGCTCTTGTGTTTTCTTAACAAGTCAGGCTTCTTATGCTGGGCATGATTTTCAAAAACTTTGCTGCAAAGCAGTGAGGCTGGCCATGGACGAATGTGCTGCTTTGGAGTGTGGATAGCTTAATCAATGCAGTCTATGACATTAAACAGCAATCAGTAACATTTAGAGCTGATCCAACCTGCATCCTTGTACTCTTACAGACACAGGTGTGTATAGTCTCGTAAACAATGACCAGCATGCCTCCAGGGTTGGGTGCAGATGTGGTTGGAATCTCTGCTCACCAGCTCTGGGCAGATACATCTTCATCTCTCTTTTTGGGCAAAACTCTCCCCAGTTACCATAATAGGGGTTCAGCTGAGAATTTATTAGGGTGGTGGCTGTCCTGATTTTTCTTTCCACATCTTGTACTCCCTCCTGATAATTGGTAATACTTTTCTCCGAAAATAACATGGTCTTCCACTTTTGCACAGAGTGTGAAGCGGCTCTGCTAGTCTTTCCAGCGTCTTTGATTTTAATTCAAGGGATGCAAGCCTTGAGGACTTCTCAAGAGGATATCTTGAAACTTCAAATTGCTCTTGCCTTTTTTGGGACATTAAAGCAAGTTTCTTGTGCCCCTAGGCTTCCCGGAGGACACTTCCAAACACCAAATTTGCTTTGACTTAAAGGGAGTTGACATGTGTGCACTCAATAGAATGGTAAGGAGCAGCAAGGATAAAGATGTAATGGGTCACAGGCTCATACTCCATCCACATGCACAAATTCCCTGTATTTCTAGACATTGATCTCAGCTTCCTTAATACTCCACACTTGTCAATTAGCTCTATATATGTCTCTCCTAATTTAAACTTTTTTTCTTTTTAACCTTTTCTTTTTAATGAAAAGTTTCATTCCTTTCCAGAGCTGGCTTAAATGTATCCTTTTGGAAATCTCTGTCCTCTTTGGGCAAATGCTCATTCTCCATTCCAAGGTAGAGCAGAGTGACTAAGGAAGCTTTGGAGTCACTTGGTGGGGAGGACCCACATGGGTGGGTCTTTGGATTTTTGCTGCTCTTCACTGTAGAGTGCCAAAGCTGGCCTATTATTTCCTGTACTGGGGACTATCTGGATACTTGGATTTCTAGGGTCATATGCTAGCATTCAACCTTTAACCGTGTTTCCTGGTGTCAGTACTTTTGAGAACACCTCTATTGTGACCACAGTATTCATCTATTATATCAGTCTTTCTAATGCATTCAGAGCCCCAAACCCCAAATTTTCTCTCCCTTAGGTACCCAGTATCTGGGGCACTGGTAGACACCTGTGCTACCTTTTAACAGACACGCCATTGCTTTGCATTGTATTGACAGTAACCATATAGAAGACTTAAATCCTATAGTCTTCCTTTGGAATCCTCAAGGAAGTGTGACAGCATGGTGTTAGTCTCTTAATGTTCTCAACCTCCCGCAGACTATTCAATATGACCGCATTGTCAGGAGTGGGAGCAGAAGGGGAGAGTGGGGGGCACACCAGCCATGCTTCATCTCTCATTGCTCCTTGTGAATTTGTGTTCCAATCCCTCAGGCTATAAGCAGCTGGCTCTCCACTCTCTGAGGATGGCAGATAGTAAATTTCTAGGATCTATTCCACCAGGTATGACTCTTGATATACTAATGGGAGCTAAAGGAATTTAGAAAATCCCTTTCTTTCTCAACAATGCTTGGCTTTGAAGACTATTTTCTTGCTTAGGAGGTCAGAAAAGTCAGCTTTGAGATTCAAGCTGATCAATGGCCTCTTTGTTCTAGGCAGTATCCCTGGGGCCATGAGCCTCATGCCTCAGCCTTGGAGGTGGAAGACAGCAGGGGAAGGTGATTTAAGATGAAACTAAGAAGTTAGATGTGTAGTATTTGCAAAATATGGTTCTCAGCTTTCATGAAGAACAGCTAAACACTCCCCTTTTAGGAAATGTCCATTTATATACTTTTCCTGTTTGAAACGGTCCATAATTTTTCAACTTCCTTCCTAAGACTCTCCCTAGAGTCCTGTGGACGTTGAAAGACTGTCTTTGAAGGCTTTCATTACACATTCTCTCACTGTTTTCTGGCTAACGAACAACACTGGATCAGCAATAGGCATGATTTTTATTTATTTGTGCCATCTCTCTGACCCAAGACTCCCCTCCTGCTGAGTACCCCTCCCACTTCGGGATCCTGTGCTAGCACCATACAGAACAGAATTCCAATCTTGTGCCTGACAGGAAGTGTGAGTCTTGGTGGCAGCATGCTGGGTGGTAACTGTGATTACTGGTAAGAAAAAGCAGCCAGCTTGGTTTTCAGTAGGGGAATCAGCTCTCTCGTGCTTTGCATGCTATCTCCATGGTAATAGCCATGACCCCAAAGAAAGAGGCCCAGCACTGAGAGGAGCAGGTTTTCCTCATGCTTGTCAAAGCATGTCAATGTTCTCTGGCGGAATGTGGTACAATTCTCCTAATGCAATTAAGCAGAGCCTTCGTTTTTCCATGGAAATGCACACTTACAAATGTCAGGCTGGCTTGTGGTCACCAGACTGGGAAGGACTTTTGTTACAGAACCCAAAACCTGGCCTTACTGCATGTTTTGCAACAGAACCCCAACGTTCTTGTGAACTTTTCAACCGGTGAGCCTAATCAGGAATGTCATAGACTCACTTGAGTTCTTTAAAAGGAAAGTTTGAGTGTGCTATTGGGCTCAGCCTCTTGTGCTTTCATTATCCCAAAGTCTCCTAGCAGAGAAGTCTCATTCTCAAACCGCTTTCCCCCAAAAGGATATAAGCTCCAGGGGGGCCTCAAGTAAAGAGTGTCAGCTGTCTGTGCTCTGTGAATCGCCAGTTCTCTTCCCTTGAGCTGGGCCGGTTTGGCATGTACTGTCTGTCAGTCATACACTTTGAAGAGCACAGAAAATTGCAAGCTTTTACACAAATTCAGATATGTAATGATTATGCCACATGATCACATTCTTTTTTACTTAAAGACATGTAATAAGTGACCCCATGTGGGTCCTTTGCTTTTCTCTACCAAGTAACTCTGAAGTTTCCTAAACCATGCCAGCCATTCTACCTAGGGATAGAAAGAAGGTCTTTTTTTTGGGGGGGGGGTTCCAAAGATGATAGAAGCTTTTAAAAGAGAAGAAACCAAGGCTTGAAATAGGAGATCTAGGTTACAACCAGAAGTCTGTGGCATAATGCTACTCCACAAAGCTCTTCCTTCGCTATATGTGCAATATCTGTGGGAGCAGAACTTGCTGGGTGGGTGTGACATGTTCTAATCAGAGAGCATTAGCTGTGGGTTAGCCACATGTGTGGGGACCAGTGCAAAAGGAAATGTGGGTCCCTTCACCGGGAACGGGGACGTATGCACTTACTACATGGGAATGCAAAGCTGTTTTTCCCTTGTGGTCCTCACAGGATTCCTGTGGTTTGTCCACTGTCTTTCTACCCTTGCCTGAGCTCCCTTTAGAGCCTAGCTGGCTCCAGCCTTGGGTCAGCTGCCTAAGTGCTGGGTGCCAGGTATAAGCTACCCCATTAAAACCTTAACTTTGGAACATACCTTTTCCTATTCTCTTTTGTGTTGGAAACATCAACAGTATTTAACTCACATAATCATCAAAATTATACAATTCCTATATCAAAGCTTACAAAAGCGAAGCACATGAAGAGCCGAATTAGCTGCTCTGCTCCACTTCTTGATCTGTGCATTGTGCTGACAGGCTAATCAGGGCTAACAGCTGAGGGAAGAGGTACAGGGGTTTTCCTACCAGCTCTTCCCTCCAGTTGCCATTTTTACTGGAAGTGGTTTATAAAGTGAGGTGATAGGGGTAAGGAAAAATGAGATGGGGTTCGCCGGCTGTTTGTGTTTCTAAGAATGTCATTGCCCTCTCTCTGTATTTAAACAGTTCTGGTTCAAATGGAAGTGACAATAGCTCTCAGGGCTGCCAGCATCCCTCATTAATCTTAGTTTGAGATGTAACACACCTTTCACTCACCTTGGGTCTTGCTGAACTCAGACATGAGTCCACTGATATTCTTTGTCTCAAAGCACCCCAAATGCCCTCTGTCAATGGCAGCATGGGCCTGCCTTTGCTCAGATGTATGTATTGTCCTATGGGGATTCATTTCAAACCTCAAAGCTTAAGGGGTAAAAATAAAAAACTATCAAGAATCTTCAAATAGTGACTGGAGAGTATTTAGTTGTGTATCAAAATAACCCCTGAATGTTTGATCCTGTGTCAGTGCACAGGTGCTATACCATGAACCTGATCTGGAGCTTCATACTCACGCATTTTAAGTCATAGCTTAACCAGACTTTGACTGTGAACTTGAGGATATTAATATTTCATTGGTAAAGTGGGAATCATGTTTTCTTTCTTGACATTGCTAGGTATCATTCATTCACGTTCTGGAATAGTACTGTCCAATGAATTTACAGAGATTCACAAATAAAAATCTCATATTTTTATTTATTTTTTTTCCTCCTGGGTAAAAGTGTACACACTTCTGTAGTAAGAGTGACGTCATGTGCACATACAGTGAAATGGCTGAGGAAGCGCTATCATCAGAAGCTCAGTCCTCCTGGGTCACTGCACCAGCCCAGATAAGGGACCCACGGAAGTCAGGCTGAGGGTTACGGGACCCTAGAACAGACCCTGATAGCTGAGATGGGCCACGGTAAGATCACTAACAGGTCTGAAGAACCTGTTCTATGGTGAGAGCATCTGAACTATGTCATTATTAACTACAGCTATAGCGCCATGCAGCATTCACTGGACCTTTTTCTTCCTATCTGGGACTTCATGCCTTCCAGTTCAACACGTCCTTGTTCCTTGTCACAACCCAACACAGTCTCTTGACTATTTTCTACTCTCCACTTGTACAGTTCAACATTTTAGAGTCGACCCTTAAGTGACAGTAGATGGTATTTGTTATGTTGACTCTGGTATATTTCCTCAACAAACAAAACAATACCCTCTACATCCAACCCCATTTTCCAAAAGAAAATTCACTACTTATCTGTATTAAAAACAGTAATAAAAAGAGAAGAGAGAAAGATTTAAGTAATGATTTATTTGACTCGAAATTCAACATGATCAATACAAGAAAACTAATAACGAGATATTTTGTATTCTCTTTAGTACAGTCTTCACAATTGGATGTTTTAAATTTAAATTTATTTTGATTCATACTTCATTTCAGGGGCTCAATAGCCATATTACTGGTGACTTCAGTACTGAGTAACGGGAAATAGAGCATAGGAAAATACAAAAATATTTGGCTCCTGAGATGGAAATTTGCATAAGAATGATCTGAGGACAATATCTATAGAGGATGAGGGGACATGGCTGAGCACAGTGAGATACTGAGACTGTAATGTGTGTGGCTAAGATGCCTCAGCATTTCTCTGGGAGTGCCCTGAGGCTTGAGTGGTGCTTCAAAGGATCTCCAGTCGAAACACCAGTCTTCAATGTCAGTGATTTCTGGTGAGGACATAGAAATCCTGAGTCCAGTTTCTTTTGGCATTGGCTGAGCACAGTTCCCTGACTTCAGGAAGCATTCCTAGCATCTAGTAGGTAATAAAGTGGGGGCTGGGTAGCACCTCACAGGGTCCACTATGCTGAACGCCCTTGTGAGGCTTGTGTAATAAGCCACTGTATGTGAGAATAAGTCAACAGAATTCAGACAGAATATTTGGGGGGGGGTGGGGAGACTAAGAGGGAGCCTCATAAAATAAATTCCAAGTCCACATTACTACAGCTAATAGTAAAGGTCTGCAACTGACCTTACCATGATCTGCCTCCAATGCTCATCTGAGATTCTCTTTACCTTCAACATGACCTCTGCTGTTCAGGTAACCTGTAAGGTCTAAGCTCCTGGCCATAATGCTGCTGTCAGAAATGTCACCCACCATTAAAACTGGGTGGGTTGAACTAAGAAATTCCTATTAGCTGAGCTCCTGGTGGCAAGCACATATCTCCCTCAGTGTTCTCTGGTCTGACAACATCTTCATCTAGCCCAGTTAGATCACTTACTGCCAAGAGAATGAGTACTTCTCCTTTTGCTTGAACATTTTGTTTCCAGAGACTAAAATGACTGGGAGGTACTTTTATCTCTGAGTTCAGTAGGACTCTCTTTGAAAAGCAACAATGATTCCATAGTCCTTATGTTTCTCCAAAGCCTCTCAGGATCTTAAAGACTACTCATGATGACGCCTTCCCTTCCATGACATGCCATCCATTCAGCACTAATGAAGACATTGATATTGTGTTACTGGTAAATTCTTTGGCTTAGTTTCTTTTCTTGTTGCTGAGACAAAATATTCTGACAAAATCAAAGTTTATTTTATTTTACTTTAGCTCATGGTTCAAAGCATAGTCCATCATGGCAGGGAAGTCTAGACAGCCCTTGAAGCTTGAAGTAGCTGCTCATATTACATCCGTCATGAGAGGGACAAAGAAGTGAATGCAGGGTTGCTGATGTTCAGCTTGCTTCTTCTAGGGTGTTTTGCCTAGGGAATGTCTCTGCCTACAATTAAGATGAACCTTTCCATATTTGTTAACCTAATCAAGAGAACCCCCACAGTTATGTCTCGAGGCCCTTGGGCAATTCTAGAGTACATCAATTACTACCAGCAATCACAACTTTACCCATTGTCGACTTGACACCAAACATCACATTTAAGCCACAACCTTCCTACACCTTGCTCTCATAGTGTCACGACTATCTCAGAATGTAAACTACAGTCCAACTTTTAGAAGTCCCCTTAGCCATTAGCAGTTCCAATGCTTCACAGGCTCAGAGTGTCACAGCCATGAGCTCCCATGAAATCAAAATCAAGTTATGGACTTATAACATATAATGGCACAAAGTAAACCTTCCTGTTCCACAAAAGGAAGAATCAGGGCATCACAAAGAAAGGCCAAATCAAAGCAAAACCTAAACCTCACAAGTGAGAAATGTCAGATCGTGCAGTTCCGTCCCTGGCATCTAGGAATTTTGGTAAATGTAAGGCTTAAAAGGACCTCGGTAGACCTCTAGTTCTGCTTCCGTATGTATTTCTGTAAAGAAAAGAAGTAGAATGTACAGTTTGAGAAGGAAAGGAACACAAGGAAGTGTAGCAGAGCTGAGTTCATTGCTCAAAGATATGAAAAGGTTTTTTTGTTTATTTGTTTGTTTTTTAAGCCTGACACTAAATAGAATAAAGACAGTGGTGACCTCAGGGCAAGACCCTACCTAGATAAGTTTCCAAGTTGTAGAAAGAAATTAAAGAAAAGTTTACCTAGCAGAGAAGTTGATGTACATATAATTGAAAGAGAGGGTCAAGGGTCAGCCCCATGGAGCAGCAGAACTTAGAAGCTCTCGACAGGTGGTTCTGTCTTTAGAGTCAAAAATACAAGAAAAGGGTTGTAGACTCTCCCTCCACAGACAAGAAAAGCAACTGAGACCTATGGTGGTATATTGTTTATAATCTAAGAAATAAAGCTTGCCTGAAGATCAGAGGTCAGGGCCAGTTAGAGTTAGAGAAGAGGCGGTCTGGCACATACCTTTAATCTTAGCAAAGATCCTTCTGAATCTCTGGGAACTCAAAGCCAGCCTGGACTACATGAGATTAATCCAGTCTAAAAGAGAAACAGAGTCAGGCAGTGGTGGCACACACCTTTAATCCCAGCACTTGAGATCCCATGCCTCTGCTCCTGGTACTTGGGAAACACACACATCTTTAATCCCAGCAGTAGGAAGGTTGAAACAGGAAGTGATATGGCTGGGCGGAGAAAGGAATATAAGGTGGGAGGAGACAGGAGTTCAGCCTTGCCTTTCCCTCCCTTTCTCTTTCTTAAGATGAGGACTCAGAGACTGGCTCTACCCCCTTTTGGCCTGAGGATTCAGTAGTGGTGAGAAATTTCTCTAGTGGCTTGTTCCTCTGCTTCTCTGATCTTATAGCATTTACCTCAATATCTAGCTCTGGGTTTTGTTTGTTTATTATTATCATAAGACCAATTAGGATTCCTACAACAGAGGCCAGGTTTGTGTCAGAGGATGCCATAGCATGAAGCTGTGAAGGTGAAGCCTAGGTTGTGTTAAAGATGCCAGAGCCGTGTAGACCAGGTGTGGAACTATCCCAAGAGAGAAAAATGTGCTGCAATCAACAAAGCTAGAAAAAGGTGACGTTCTGAAGAGAATTTTTGACATCAGACATAAAGATGAAGACTTTAAAGTTACTCCTGTTGGTTTTCAGTCTTAGTTTGGTCCTGCATTTTCTCATCATTCACTTCTTTCCTCCTTTTGGAATGGTAATGTATACACTGTGCCATTATATGTTGAAAGTATGCGATAGAAACAGCTTTTGAAATTTGATTTTATAAGGGATTACAATTAAAAGATTGCCCTGAGTTTCAGAAGAGACTTTAGACTTGGCTTTTTAAGTAGTGTTGAGACTATGATAGACCATGAGGACTTTTCAACTTGTGTTCATGTGTATTTTTGCATTATGAGATAGCTATAAGTATATTCAGGATAGTGAGTGGACTGTAGTCTGAGTAAGAATGGTCTCTTAAATGTAATTGGCCCCCATAATCTCAGGGAGTGGCACTATTATGAGGTATGGCTTTTCTGGAGTACATATGGCCATTTTGGAGGAAGTGTGTCACTTTGAGGGTAGGCCTTAAGGTTTCCTATGCTCAGAATATTTCCCAGGGTCTCTATCAACTTTCTATTGTCTGTAAGTCAAGATGTAAGTCACCATGATTGCCTACATGCTGCCATGCTCCCTGTCATGATGATGGTAATGGACTAAACCTCTGAAACTGTAAGTGAGCCCCCTCAGTTAAATGTTTCCTTTATAAGAGTTGCTTTGGCCATGATGTTCCTTCACAGCAATAAAAAGCCTAACGAAGACAGTTCCCTTAGGCTCATATATTTGAACGCATAGTCATTCAATGACTGTGAAAAGGATTCGAAGGATCAGGAGGCACAGCCTTGTTGGAGACATGTGTCACTGGGGGTGGACTTTGAGGTTTCAGAAGCCCATACCAGGCTCAGGCTCTCTTCTCTGCATGTGTATCAGGATGTAGACCCCTCAGCACCTTCTTCTGCACCACATATGTCTGCCACCATGCTCTCTGCCACAACAATAGTGAATTCAGCTTCTGAAACTGAAATCAAGCTGCCAATTAGGTTCTTCCTTTTAAAAGATTTGCCTTGGTCATGATGTCTCTTCATGGAAATAAAGTGGTGACCAAGATAGCAGGGAAGTCCAATTAGTAGGAAGCTGAAGCAGCTAGTCCCATAATGTCTACTGTCAGAAGAAAGAATGAATACACACATGCTAGTGCTCAGCACACTTTTTCTATTCCTCTGCACTCCAGAATCCCCTGGCTATGGAGTGGTTCTGCCCACAAGTAATGTGAGTCTTCCCCCATCAATTCATATACTCAAGATAATCTCTTATGGGGGCATCAAAACTCCCATTTCTCAGGTGATTTTAGATCACATCAAGTTGACAATTAACACTAACTATCACACCCACAAGGACAAGAATCCAACTTTGCAAACTTAGTAGTCTAATGTCTTATCTGGGACTCAGCAGATTGGTAGTGTAGAGTAGTTGGTTTGCCCTTGATTGAATAACCTGTCCATGACCTGAACGCTTATCTCTGCCGAAATTGATAGTTGAAAGACAATCTTTAAGGTAATGGTGGCTTTAGGAGACAGAACTTTGTAGGCCCTAATTATATCACATGCTCCACTGCTGAGTGGAATTAACACCGTTAAGAAGCCTAGGAAACTTAAGTTTCCTTCCCACCATGTGAGAACACATTGCAGCACAGTACCTAAGTGTCAAACCTCACAAAATACCAACATCTACAGCAACTTGAGTTTGGATTTCCACAGTCTAGAACTGTGAGCAATACATTTATATTGTTCATAGATTGCCAAGCCTAGCTTGTATAAATCGCCAAGCCTAGCTTGTTTCCTCTCCACAAACCTTATCTTTTAGGAGAGACACAAACTTGAAGCTGTAGTAACGAACTAGGAACATTACCATGAAACCACTGGGAGCCTTGAGGACACAGAAGCATGGCATTAATCTAGGAGGCTCAGGAAAGTTCCCCAAAGACTGATAAGAGATTATTACGAAAACAAAACAAAAACCCAAAAAACAAAACCAAGGTCTCTGGTTCTGATATTCTGTGCAAATACTTGAGCCTAAAACCAGAAGAAATTAGTAGTTTTCTCTTAAAGGTAGAGATAACTAGAACTGATCAGCTTAATCTTGGGGTACAGTTGTCTTTTCCTATTTCCTATGAGATGAGAAAGGCCCTGTGCTACTGGGTATTGCAGTCCTAGGATAGGACAGTGTCATCGCCTGCATGAGAAGCTGTCCCTTCTGCTCTCTCTTGGACTGTAACTAGGATGCCTGCTGAGTGGACAGGGGAAGCCAGGGCCTCTGCTCAGCTACTTTCTGGAGACAGATTCTGACACTCCCTCGGGCTGTGTATAGTAAGTGCCAAGAGTTCTGAAAATGATCCCCTGGCTCAGTGACTACAAAGCAAACAATGTCATACAGCTGAGAAGAGCTGAGAAACCCTCTCTGCCTGACTCTGACTCTGTCCTGTTCTTCTCATTATGTGATGACTGGGGCTTCAGTGGCTTGCTTCCAGCGCAGATGTATTTTTCTCCATTCTGGAGTCTTGCAGTCAGAGCAAATGAGGCTGGGATGGGCTGTGTTCTGGTGAGGACCACCTCAGGATTGTATCCTTTCCTGTCTTTCACCTAGTGGAGAGCAGAGAGAGTTCTCTGGGATCCCCTTTACACAGGAGCCAATGCATTCACGAGGACACACACACCAAAGGCCTTATCTCTTAATGCTACCAATTTTTGAAGGCTTCTATTTCAACAGTGGAATTTGGGAGAATACAAACTGTCAGTCTAGGATGTTCCATTCTCTGGTGCTCCCTCACTGTGTCCTGGAAGATGGATTATTAACACTATTTATTTTTTCCAATGAGAAAACATGTGCATAGAAGTCTAGTTAATTTTTTCAAGGTCTCACAGTTAGTTAGTGGCAACTCTGGGGCTCAGACCCCAGCCTATCTATAAGGTTCCACATCATGCATGCAATGTCTCATCTGAGTCTAACATTTGATTTCAACAAGAGTTGATATCAAGGCATCATTCAGACTTCTGCAGTCCATTCTTTTCCGAGTCATTTTTATTTCTTGTTTCCTTTAATATCTCAATCCAATCCTTCATCAGTGGATAAAAATAATAGCAACAGAAAACAGCCGGTAACCAAGTATTTACTTATAAATACCACTCAGGTGTCAGTAATTGTGTGCTCTGGTGTAGAAGCGAACACACTGTCATCCAGTTCAGTGGTCACAGAACTGTGTGAGATGGATAGATGCAGCCCACCTTCCTGAAGAGCACACTAAAAGGCAGAGAAGCTAGATAATTTGCTTGTACTCACATGGTTAGTAGAGGCAGAACACAGATTTGGATGGGGAAAGTTTGCATCCAAAGTCTATGTTCTTAATCTACTGCATTTAAAGTGTGTCTAATTGATACTACCTCCAAAGCCTGTCTGGAATTAGTCTCCCCTTCAGTAGCTACATCTTTTTCAAACCAGCTTCATCTTGTGTCTAGACTTCAGTGGGTCTTTTAAATTAGACTTGTTGCTTCTATTGATAATTCCCCCATATTTTTTTTCGTAAGTAAATTAAACATGCCTTTTAAAATATAATCAAATCCCAGCATTCCCTCTCACAGCCTTGCATATCTTACACAGTTCTCAATGCTTAGCCTTTTTATGATCTTGTATTCATTACTAGCCTCTGACTCCATTGGCATTCCGGTATTCCTTGAATATGCCCATTTTTGCCACATGGGCTTTTGCACATGCGCCATACTACACACTTGTTCCATATCTTTATATATTTCATTCTCCAGTTGTTTTTATGTCTGTAGTTCAGCTATTATCTTCATCAGAAAGCATCCTCTAGTCACCTGCCTGTGGAAGACCAGTTTCTATGTCTCTATAATCTATGTCCACTGATACAATGCCTTGTGTAAGAAGAACCAATAATTCAATGGAATACAGCCCTCATAGTTAGGTTATGAGTTATTTGATTTCTGGTTAATCAAAAGAGAAATTATCTTGGTGCATCTGACCTAGTCAGGATGAGGCCTCACATGAGAAGGAAGAACCAATGGGTTGTCTCCTTGAATCCTTAGTGACAGTAGCTACAAAGAAATCAGTTCTACCCAGGAGCTTGGAGGAGGACATTGAGCCTTGAGGGAGAGGTCAGCTCTTGTGGCCCTTTGGACAATACCTTGTAAGACCTCAGTAGAGAACACGGCTAACCCAGCCTTAATTTCTGAACCACAGGAAGTATGGAGTAATACATTTCTCTTGTGGTCAGTCACTGAGGTGATTTGCTTTATAGCAACAGAAACTAAGTAGCAAGTGTCTGCCACAGGCCTCTCAGCCACTCCCACCCCACCCTGAGCTACTTTTCATTGTGTCTTCTGCTTGCTAAAGCTGTTTAGGCAATTATTTCCTTGTGTCTGCCTGGACCACTGCAATTTGGTTTCCTGACAGGCGGGAACTTTGACTTGTTTACTACTGGAGCCCTGAATCCTCAGAGTGACAGTAATTTGCATGCAGAAGAGATTCAATAAATAGTGTTGAATAAACTCATAAATAAATGAGTGTCTTTCTATGTTTACCTAATTTACAAAATAGTTCTTGTAGGTATATTTCAATCTAAGCAAATGTGGCATATGGAATCTCAATTTATGTACAAAAGAAAGTTAGTATTGATTTTTATTTTCTAAAAGATCATAAAATATGAAACAATTTACCCCAAATTCCACTTCAGTGTAACTTTTCTTGGAGACTGTGAATGGTATAAAGCAAGACAAGAGGTTGACTGTGCAGAGATGCACTGTTGTTTTCTTTGGCGAATGTCATTGTCTTTGAATGTCAAACACCCAGAAGTAAGACAGAATACAGCAACAACAGTCTACGCTTGTTGAAAGACAAGGCTGTTAGAACAAGCAGGTTGAGAGGAGGAAGAGGCCTAAAGACCACCAACTCAACTATTGTCACCAATAATAAATTCACTTTAAAATTTCTTAGTGATGGCAATATCCATAGCAATTTTGTGAATTCTTTTAAAATGTTATCATGTTAAATTGTTTTATGAATTAAAAAGCCATAGCTACATGAGATTGGAAAGACCTAAATTTGCTAATGTTTGATGCGCTCCACTGTAGACTATTTCTAGTGAGAGCTGGCACACTGGTATGTTTTCAATCACTTTCTAAGGGTATTTTAACACTTGAAACCATGAGTGCCAGACAGAAGGGCTTCCCGGGGTTCTGAAAACAAGATGCTTCCCATGTGGGTCAACTGCTGGCCACCTTCTTGTAATGAGTCTTTTTCTATCTGTGAGCCATCTCCCAAATCATGGGAGAGACACTTACCACGAAAGCTCAGCTTTAGTTTAGGCTTGTTTCTAACTAACTCTTAAAACGTAAGTTAACCCATTTATGTGCTGCTATGTGGCTCTCCTGTATGTCACACTTCCACCTTGACTCCTTGTGACTCTGCCCCTCTTCTTCCCCGGTTCCTCTGTGCCTGGGGATCCTGCCTAGCTATTAGCTGTTCAGCTTTTTACTAAACCAGCTAGAGTGACACGTCTTCACAGTGTACAAAAAGATTATTCCACAGCACTAGGGGTCACTTTTGTGGGCTTGGTGAAGAGAACTCACAAATAAGTCTTTAGACTAGATGGCCAGGATGTCCCTTTGCCTCTAGCAGGTAATTGTAGCACACACCCCCACCCCCTTCTCCTGCAGAGTTCTAAGAATAGGAAGTCACTTCTGACTTCAAGGGCTGTATGACTTTAGCTGCAGTCATATGTCAAGTATGGGGAACCCAACTGTGGAGCCAGACAGCATCACAGAAGCCCTCTGAACATTTAACCTGACTTCTATACAGTCATCCTTTTATAATGTTACAATAAAAGGACAGGATGTCCAGTAAAGTTATCATCTGGACAGAGGCTGACAATTCACCTTATGGAGATCTGTTCAGCCTTGCAGGGCTAATCTGCATATCCCCTGGGGGCTCTAGGATGTTAGGTCAGTTTTCCACAGTAGTTTGTACCCCAGCATGCTGTTAGGATTGTCCTCTGTCATGGTTTGTGTGGGTGCACAGTTCCAGTATATCCATGGACTAGGAAACCTGGCTCTAAAAGGGTGAACTTGTGTTCTGTTGCCCCATTCAGGAAACATGTACTAATGTAAGGTAATCAGACCACCAGCTGCTCTCAGAAGGTTGCACGCTAGTTTTGTGGAGCAAGGTAGTTTTTGCAGGAGTGAATTGCTTAAAAGGGCGAAGCAACCTGTGAATCCCTGGCATCTTGTCTGGCCATCAGTTCTCTTCCCACACCTATGCTCTATCATGCCATCACCTGCCAAACCACATTTAGTCAGGCAAACTTCATCAGAGCCAAACAGAGCTAGAGTCATGCTTTTGAACCTCCCAAAGGGTAGGCTAAATAGACCTCTTTTCCTGATAAGTTACCCAACATCAGTCATTGTATTTTAGAAATGGAAAACATACTAATGTTGTATTAGTTATTTGTCTATTGCTGTGATAAAATACTATGTCTAAAGCACTTTATAAAGAAAGCATTTAATTTGGCTTATAGTTCAGATGGAGCAAATATATGGTGGTAGGAAAAGCTAAGAGCTCACTTCTTGATTCATAAGCAAGAGGTGGAAAGAGCACATTAGGAATGGTCCAAGTCTTTTGGAACCTCCTCCCAGTGACACACCTTTTCCAACAACCCACACCTAATCTTTCTCAAATGTTTCCACCAACTGGGGACCAAGCATTCAAACATATGAGCCTAGGGGGGCCGTTCTCATTCAAATAACCACAACTATCCGTCCTTAAAGTTGCTGTTGGTCCTCTTGGTGGCCTGCCTATGTCCTAGTTCTGATTAGGTCTGCCCCAGAGTACCAACTGTATACCTCACTGTTTTCTAAACTGCACTCCTGGGGGATGACCTTCCAAAGACCAAGGAGGGAAGAGCGCTCAGCAATGTGCATAGATGTAGATTAATAACAACAATAATATCAGACATTTGATAGAGCTTGTCATGAATGAGGCTTTCATCTGAGTGGTGACTATCTAAGAACTCCTACAGGGAGGCACTGTTATGACCTGTCTTTGTTTCTTTTCTATTGCAGTTCTAAGAAACCCTGACCAAAGCAACTTAATGGAGAAAAGTTTATTTGACTCACAATTTCATGTTGTGGTTCATCACGGCAGATAGTCACTTATAGCCATAGTCATGAGCAGAGAGCGATGGATTCCCAGGGCATGCCTGTGCTCAGCCTCTGTCTCCTTTCCATTCCATGGCTCCTCCTCTCCTTTCCATGGCTCAGTTCACAAACTGGTGCTGCCCACATTCAGCATCGATCTTCCCATCTTAAATAATGCAATTAAGAAAATCCCTCACAGGCAGATCCATAAACCATTTAGACAACTCCTCACAGGTATGCCTAGAACTCTTGGGCCTCGTATCAAGGTAATAACTATCACTAACCATCATTTCTGTGTTTCAGACGAAGAACTCCAAGTCAGAAAAATTCAGTAATTTGCCTAATTTATATTGTTGGCAAATGTGTGGCTTTGGAGTTGAGGGTCAGTGATGATAGAGAGAGCCAGTGAGCTAGAAGGTGTGTCAACTTCAAACATGATGCTGAGAGAGGTATCAGGTGTTGGGAGGCTTATCCAAGGTAATGGCCACCCACTCTGATCAAGTCCTGTCAGAGTTCCACAGAAGAGACAATATCCTAGAGGGCAGGGGGCTGTCTTCCCAGAGACCCTTCTCTCCCCAGTGGATCTCAGGTTCCCTGTGAGCTGGTTTTCTGCTGCCAGATAGAGGAACTGGTAAGCATCCAAGAAGTTGTAGAGCCAGTTTCCAGAATGGTGTCAGGGGAAAGTAGTACCTTCACATTGGAGCTAGCCAAGAAGCTGGAAGAACAAGGTGGTCCTTGTTGGTTCCCGCAGCTCCCACTGGAGGTGAAAATGCATGTCTTGGGGGCAGAAGGAGCTATGGCTCTCAGGGGAGTGAAGCTGCGTCAGGGTCAGGGAAGCTCTAACCACAGAGGGCTGAAATGTTGGTAAAGCAATAACAGAAACAGATCTCAGTGTGCAGTAGATTGGGAAACAGGAAGGGGGGGGCAAAGGTGTAAGAGGGCAATTCACCTATGAAATACAGATGTCCCCTAAGCACTGGAAACACATCCAGATTCAGTAAAGAAATACAGACTGAACAAAATAAAATGGGGTTTTTAAGGCAAGTTGTGGTGATAAAGATTGGTTGATTGCTAGAAGGGGAGAGCTCATGCAACCAGGGCAATGGCTGCATAGTATTACTTTCTTTCCTTCATGCTTTCTTGCATTTTTTTTTCTTCATTTCAGGAGATTTCAAACCCAGCCAGGGCCTTGATCATGCTCAGTGAGCACTCCATTACTGAGTAACATCCCCAGCCCAAGTGTTAAATCTTCTAAAAGTGCTTACCTTAGGCAGCTATCCTATAGGAATAATGACACACAGTGGTTCAGATGCATGTGCAGCAATGTCCAATAAGAGCAGTCTTTATAACACTATAAAATTTAGAATGATCTGCTTGCCTTTCACATATCTATGCTCTGAGTATGAAAAAGAAATCCTCATTTAGTAAAGAATACAATACTCAGGTTTTGGTTTAAGAAAGCAATAACACACATTTCTGTATAGCGCACAGTTTATGAGATTACCAATACAGAAAATGACCCAAAGTTCTATGACTGTGTTAGCATACATGTGCATGTGCATGCATGTGTGTGTGTGTGTGTGTGTGTGTGTGTGAGAGAGAGAGAGAGAGAGAGAGAGAGAGAGAGAGAGAGAGAGAGAGAGAGAGAGAATATGTATGTGTTTGTCAGTCACTGTTAACTACCTATAAGGACTTGCCTCCTGCCTCTTGCTGTCAGCACCTCCAACATTATCAATTCAGTCTGGAAAGGATCTAGGCTATAGCTCCCATGTCCACCTATGCTTGCCCAGACAGCCTTCTCCTCCAGTGATGGTCTACCTGCTAAGCATTTCCAAAACAACCACCAGCCGAGAACCAAGCTGGACTCCAGAGCACATGGGAGACATTTCACACTCAAACACACAAACAAACAGAGGGCTCAGGTGATAAATTCAGATTACATCTCATAACACAAGCCTCTAATCCCAGAAACTAAAGAGGTTGAGGCAGGAGGATTACAGATTCCAAGTTAACCTAGGCTATAGAGTGAATTCAAAACCAGCATGAACAATTTAGTTTTTTGGCTTATTCAGAGTGAAAAAATAAAATAGAAAAAAAAAAAAAAGAATTGATTTGGCACTGGGACACTTGGTAACTTGGGGACCTCCTGGCCCAGATACATGGCATCTAAACTCAGCTTCTTGAAGCTGTTTGACAGTTGTGAGTGTCACAGGCCATTCCTTGTCCACTTCTTCAGCTTAGGCTTCTGCAGGGAGCATAGGAGCTGACAATCTGCTCTTTGCAACCTCCACATGATTCAGCTTCAGCTAAGCATGTGCCCTCCGCCCACTCCATGATTGGTGCCTCTCACCGGTTCAGAGGCAGCAAATCCCCCATAGCTCCTGGGGCCCTCTGCTCAGTGGGCTATAAAACACTATTACTCTCAGCAAGCCCGGTCATCAGTAATAATGAGACGGCTTTGAAACTGCCACTATGAAACCCTAAACCAGGCACAGACCAGCAAGTTGGGCCAAGCACTTGGGAAAGGTTGGCCAAGGTTCGCACACACTAGCCTGGGTTTGAAGACGGCTTTCTCAGCCTGGGTTTCTTTAGGGCCTGGGTCTGTTTCATCAGATGCTGGGCAGGGTGGTTATGAATGGGCTGATTTACTGGGCTTGGGCAGAAAATAAGCAAAGCCTGGATCTGGGAGTAGTTTTCACTTTGAGGTTTTGGGGGAAGTGATTGAAGCCGGAGTTTATCCCTTGGAGGGAATTCTGGCCCTCCCTTCTCAACCACATTCTCATAAGTCTTATATGTTTCTCTCACCCATACCTCAACCTTCCAGGATGCAAGGCATGAGGGAAGGGAGCTATCTTGAACAGATTGGCTTTTCAAAAAATTGTTAACATATTCTTTATATATAATTTGGATGTAGAACCTCAGAAGGGGCGGGATAAATCTTAATAGGATTGTTAAAGTCAGGCTCACAAAGGTCCAGCCCAGACTTCTTCCTTTGAATACAATGTGACAAATAACATCTGGATTGCCACAGCCAGTTGGCTCAAGAAAGACTTGCCTGCAGCTAGCCTAAGCAGTAGTTGCCTGGTCCCACAGGCAAACTGTGCAGAAAAAGCGACTATGATACTCCCCTCATATCACATCCTGTGGATGTTTATAGCCCAGATTTATAGATGAAGTACAAGTCTGTATCTAACAGGAAACATCGCATTCAAGAGGAGAAATAGAGGCAAGGAAGGAATAATTCCTGAGCAGTGAAAAAAAGGTGACAGTAGCCGAGAGGGCCAGCAGAGGAGCCACACCGATGGTGGCTTTGCAGTGTGGCGGGAAGAGTTGGGAAATCAAAGGTCCTGCTTCCTTTTCCCATACTCCGACTGCCCACTGGTGCCTCTGGAGCTAAGCCTAATCAGAGCCAGAAGGCTGAAAACATTAAAGAGTATCATCTATAAAGGTCCCACTTTCTATTCAAGAGGAAACAATGGTGTAAACAAAGGTAAATCTGTGTCATGACCACCTGGAGACAGCCATCAGCAAGTTCAAACTTCCAGCCTTCCATGGAGGGCTTACAATCCAGGTCCTGGCTAAGCCCATAAAAACAGTTGCCTTCTGGATGCTTCCATGGCTTGGCAAGAGTCTTGAACCCCCTATATCACAGTGCATCTCTGTTCACGCTGCTCCCTCCCCAGTCTGATGTCATGCTCACTGCTGATAGTGAGACTGGTTCATTGGTCTACTATTTGCAAGCACTGGCCAGTGCCGACAGCCTTCCAGCTGCTTTGCTAGGTGCTGAGGTCTGGTGGAGAATCAGAAAAATAACCATTCTCTGAATAGTTTTCTCAGGTCCCTTGCTTCTGGAAAAAAAAAAATCTCTATTCACTTGTAGCAAAATTATAAGACTTCTGGGACATCCCCTGGAGTTATTGGAGGCCTTTGGACAGATCATGTAATGCCCCTGTGTTTTATTTTGTTCTCTTGCAATATGGTCACCTTCAGGGTCATCATCCCCCAGGGTTGCAATAAGAAATGAGTAAACTGATATGTATTAGCCCAAAGACTTTCACAATGTAAGAATACAATATTGTCATAACTTTACCATTATTGCTTTAGGTAGGTCTTTGCCAATTATTGGCTCTCATCAACTGGCTCCAAAAATCTCAAATAACTGAGGAAATACCAGATCTGGAGCCCTACACTCACCATTTTCTGAACATAGTTCAGAAATTCTAGCTGAGTCTGGGCATAATGGAATGAATTAACTCCTATATGGCTACTCTATTCACATACTTGCTGTATATATTTTATGTTATTTTTTTAAGATACAAAGGATGTTCACCTGAATGCTAAGAATTTGGAAATGATTCAAGTGTAATGATTTTAAGCAGAGAAAAATGCGATTATTAAGGAAAGTTGAAAAGGCTGCAGATATTAATGCAGAGAGTGACGGTGGGTGAAGGCCATCTTCTGAGATGCAAAGAATACAAAAGAGAGAATGGTGAAGTGTGTCTCAGAAAGGAGGGAACATGGGAGGTAGAGAATGTGGCAAGAGGGATTTCCCTTCAACAGAGATCTGTATGCACTGAAGCACATGTGAGGGACCCCTTTGCTGGCTTATAAATTCCCAGAATTGTCAGTATGGTCTATGGCATCTTGTCCTGTGAGAACACACTTGGATAACCCCTTGAATAACCCAAGAGTCCACCTTAGGCCAGAGGAGTAGACAGCAAAGCCCAAGTAAGAAACTTCATAGCCTGAGGTCTCTGGTCTCTTCACTTAGAAACGAGGAACTTGGGGCTGTGCTTCAGGGAGTGTGCAAATCCTTGGGCCCACTCGAAGCTCCTGTTCTCTGACGGTGTTAGCCCATGTGGTGCACACCTTGCCAGCTGGCACACCTCCTAAAGTCCTGAGGTCTGCTTTGAAGATGAAGAATCTTTGTTGACTGGTCAGTTGAAAAATCATCAGGCACACATGTGGAAGTTGTGTATGGCTCTAGACACTTTCTTGGCTCAAAACTGATCCATATTGCAATGTTTTTTTTAAAAAAAAATTAAAAAAAAGACTTTCTACCCTAGGGTGAATGCAGAAGTGCAAGATGCCTTAGGTGAGTTAGTTACAATAAATGTCATCTGGGATGGCCATGTTGTCTTTAGGTGGCAAAATGCTTCTCTGCCTTTGGTGTCCTAAGGTCTGGACATACAGATAGGAGGTCAGAAGAGACTATGCTTTAGTAAAGTACTGATATAGAGAAGCACAGTGGGTCAGGGTGGGTGACAGAGATGCTTTTCCAGCAGACCAGCCTGTGGTGCCCTTGGGATCCACCTCTCATTTGCCATGGGGCAAAAACCTGAATCAAAATGGAGATGCAACCACAGGAGAAAAAGAGGAAGAATCATGGGTAAAGATTTAAAAGGGAGAGAAGGGCCTTGAAAGCCGCCAGACTGCAGCTTTACCTCAGTGTGTAAGATCCTCATTGGTTACTGCCACAGTTCTGAGGAATCTCGGGGGGAAAAAACTGCCAAGTGAGGAAGAGGAGGAGGAGAAATTGGGTAGATAAAGAAATTCTGATAGTCTATTTCTTTGTTTGGCAGAATCTGCAGTGTGTTCTAAAGCTTTCTTGTAGACCATGGTTGGCAAACTCTTTCTATATAGAGCCAGATAGAAAGTATTTTAGTCTTAGCAGGCAGTCAGCTACTCAGGTTTGCATTTTTAAGTGAAGGCAGCCAGAGAGAAACAAGTGGCCCAGACTGTTCCAGGACAACTTATTTTCCAAAAGCAGGCAGCCAGCTGAATTCGGTCTTAGATCACCATCTCATATGGGATCTGAGCTTTGTTGTGTGTGCATATTGAACATGTGAGAATCTTGCTGAAGTGTGAATTCTGACATTAGTAAGTCTGGGTAGAGCCCGAGATTGTGCACTTGAACACACTCCTGGATGCTGCTGCTGTAGACACAATACTTTAAGAAATAAGCGTTTAGACACTGCCACCCGCCATCTGTGCTGCCAATACAGAAGCCAAAGGGAGCAATTGGCATTCAAGGAGTGGAAGGGGCTCCTGCTGGAGAGCTGAGAACAGTGAGCCTGCCCATCTGGAGGAAGAAGCCTCTTGCCTGTCACAGGTTAGGGCTGGTGTGAATACTGCTCTGTCCTCCTGATTATTCTCATTCAGAAGAACTGGAAACCCAGGTGTCTATAAGGCAGTCTACTGATCTTCTAAAAGTTGGCTTTAGGGTTTAAAATCTCTGTACAAGTCAAATTGGAATGGTTATCCCTCATGTTACCACCCTGCACTTCTGGCTCCAGATCCTTGGCCAGACACCCCAATAGTGTTGTGCTTCTGCTCCACGACTGGAATGTGGCATACCTCTCAACTCAAGGCCAGGAAAAGGGGGAATATTTTAATTTTATGAATGATGTTGGTAAGCCTAAAAAGGCCAGGCAATGTTGCTGCAACACATGTTTATGGCAGCAGAAACACTCAAAGCCAAAGCCTTTTGGTGGGTAAGTACAGACCTGGAAATCTTCTGGAAAGGTTGACTCTACAAAGCTCTTTTTATAGAGATTTATACCTGTAGCTAGGGTGCTGGCAAGCAACTTTTCCAGTACTCTTTGGCTACTAACCCAAACACTTGGACTTGAACACAGACCTTTAAGACTCCAAAGTCAATGTGTTCATACCCACAACTTTAGTTTTGATGGATATTTGAAATAGAAAACCTTTAGCCTGCCATTTCCTCCCAAATTTGGATGTAAGCCACATTTGTAAGACATAGGTACAACCAATGTGATATTATTATCTGATATATTTACAGGTGGAGAGAATTAAAGCAAGTGATAGACTATTGAAGGTTAATACCATCTTTTAATATGGAAAAACTACTCTCTCTACAAGAAATATACTTGTGGGATAATCTTGAGATATGTGTGTGTGTGCTCAAAATGTCAGCCAGAGCTTCATTAATTTCAGTCTCCCCCTAGAACACTACATTATGGTTCTGAGGCTGCGTGTTGGCATGCTGACGCAGGCGAGACCCACGGTGCCTGGCCCTCAGTGAATTTATGGTATGGTGTGTGAAGAATCCATCATGCAATTTGGCCTGTCCCCCTGTTCTTGCTAGGAGATAGGAGATTCAAGACAAATGCTGCCTCCTCCATGGCTTTGGGTGGTGTGTCTCAGGCTTTCAGCCATCAGGACAGACACTCCCACAAAGCAGGCCAATTACTGAGATAACTTAGCACCCAGACTTTGGAAACACAGAAGAGGGGGTTGCTTTACCCACCACTCCTCATGAGCTGCTAGTTAACTGCTCTTTAGGCTGAAGATTCGTCTTGGTGCCTTTTTCTGGAGAGCAAAGGCTTTGTGAAGGTGTCTAAGGAATGACCTTATTTATTCTGCCTACTTGTGAACACCATGCACACAGTGAACCACATCCAACTTTTGGCCCAGCAATTCCATCCTGGATATGGATTTACAAGCTCACACTGAAGGTTATTCTTTTTCCAAGTAAGGCAACAAGATTGAAGCAACCTCTAGACCAGGGTTCTTAACCTGGGGGTCTCGACCCCTTTGTCAAACCTCTCTCCAAAAAATATGTACATTACAATTCATAGCAGTAGCAAAATTAAAGTTGTGAAGTAGCAACAAAAATAACTCTATGGTGTGTGTGTGGGGGGGGAGGTCACCACAACATGAGGAACTGTATTAAAGGGTCGCAGCCTGAGGGAGGTTGAGAATCACTGTGCTCTGGCTCAGAACACCACCACTACTAGATTGTGAACTTGTTTGCTGGTGTCCTTTATGTGGTTTTGTTTCTGTTTAGTGCCCTGGCTACAGGAACCAGCTTTGGTGTGTCTAGGGCCTGATTTGAACTTCTGGTCTTCCCTCCACCAGCTATGCATCGTGGGTAAACCGACCTAGTAAATACTCTTATCTTCTCAGTGGCAAGGTGAACTTGGACTTGCTTTGGAGAGCTGTGGCTAAGATTAAATAGGTTGTTGTCTTTGAAGTTCTTAAACTAAACTACCTGGCTGGTGCTAATCATGTAGTTGAGGTTTGTTATAAATATCAAATAGAATTTGCACTTATAATCTGTGAAGGCTGGGGCAATGTGTGGAAGAGGATATTATGTACCATCTCCGCAATATAGCAAAGAAACCTGGACAAACTAACTGACTTTAGGAATCTGTGTCTATATACTAAGTTATAAAATACATAGTTATGTACATTTACTGGAAAAAATAACTTTCTAGGGTGTAAACATCATCAAAAGTCCACACTGCAGCCCACATTTTCTTTCTCAAACACACTACGAGAGAGTCACTATTCTCTGAGCAACTATGATGTATTGAGCATGGAGCCAGCCACTGGACAGCACTCAGTCTGGGAACCCTGTAAGACAGCGTTTATTGACACAGGAGTAGTCAATACACAGAAATAGTGAAGGAGTAAGCGGAGCTCCAAGGTAAAGTGACGTAGGAGGGACTGTCACTGTGACCCAGAGTTCTACACAAATCCCTTCCCTGCTTCTGAGAAACATCCAGAAAAAAGTGTTCATCTATTTGTAGAGGAAGAAACTTGGCATTCAGACAGACTGAGCCAAGAGCTTGTGCTCACACAGCTTTGGACAAAGCCAGGCCTCTCCTTTCTAACTTTAGTCCTGTTCTTCACTCAGAAGTCAAACTCAACACTCATAGTCTCTTGTGGGGTAGCAGAGAAAAGAGACATTTATCTAAGGGTCCCTAAAGAGCAGGTACATTTCCCTTATGGTACCCCTGCTGGCAGCCTGGGTCATCTTGAACAGATGTAAGCAGTGAGGAGACTGTGCTGTTGTTAGTGTTGGTCAGGGAGAGCAGAGTTCTCTGTGATGTGAGTGGGACTGGGGTGGGGTGGGGCGGGGGAAACACTTACTTCTCACCATAAAGCAAACAAGCCGACTGGCAGAACACTGTAGGGAAAATGACATCACTGCAGAATTTTAGGGCTAATCATTTAGCTGGATTAGCCCCAAAGTGCTGTGTCTAAAATCAGCATCCCTGCCTCTTTATGTACTCCAGATGAAACACATTAGCAGAAATATGGCAAGGGACACTCACAATACACCGTTCTACACTCTCAGCAGTTTCTGCAAATCTGCAATTAGTCTAAAGGGCCCGGGTAAATTAGGCCTCTTGATAAATGAAGCACCTAGGCAGACCTCAGATTTATTGGATCCTGCTGTCCCGCTGTCCAGAGCTCTTGTCGTCTCTATGCAGAGTGGGGACTGTCCAAGGGAAAGGAAGTGGAGCCAACTTCAGCCTCAGAAGTGCCCCTAAGCTTTGAAAAACTGAGCTTCAGGTCACCACTTCTGTCACCTCCTAGGTTTATGCCAGGAGCACAGTGGGCGAGCTAGGCAGCCTTTGCCAGGAAGTTGGCGGGGGTGATGGAAGACCCTCAAGACAGAAGAGAAGATGGGAAAGGCAGCTCCGTATAGAACTTGTTTCTGTTATAAGTGAGAGAGGTCTGTGAGCTGTTACTCTTTCCCCTTCCCACTTGGGCCTCCCTAGACGCCTGCTGATTGATGCCAGGGATTAGCAATGAGTCCTAATGGGTACCACTATCCTCCCCTCCCAGTGCTCCAAGTCTGCCTTCTGGATCTTAACTCATCCCTTTCCTCAATTTAATTGTCCACATGCATCACACAATCAGATACATGTATGTTATGACTACACAGAGGAGCTATGTGGATTCCAGAAAAATACCCCCCAAAGTTGAGGGGTGCTGTTCACAACGCTCTCAGGCAAACATCCAGGAGCCAGAAGGTTGTCAGTGCTGTAGCTTCGATGAAGGGGACCTATGGGGCAGGGATGGCATGGACCTATTATTCTGATTTACGTCTCCAGATCAGGAGAAGCAGTACACAGCCATATTGGGGTGACACCTGCTAACTGCTGCCGTTGCTGCTGTGGGGGTGCTGAAGTCAGCTGAACTAAGCAGCAGAGAGGCCAGCAGATGCACAGATGTTTTTGGGGTGTTGAGTTATTTTTTTTTTTCTTGACTCTCCTGCTTTGTTTATGCTGGAAAATTTTTTCTAATTGATGTGTTGGAGTGTTTGGTAGGAACATATTCTGATTTTTTTTTTTTAAATTAAAAGCTAGGAAGTAACAAGGCAAATGGTTTGACACTAAAGCCCGTGTGTACTAGTGCCCCTTTCCTCTTGTTCCATCTTTACAACTGTAGGCTGTCCTTGCTCCCCACACAGGTCTTGCCTGCCTCTCAAAGCATACCTCTCTTTTGCCACTCAACCCTTGGCTGCTCAGTCAGTCCTCAGGTTCTGAGGAGTCAGAAGCACCCTGGGGTGTGAGCTTCGAAAAGCCACCCTCTTCCAGATTCCATAGAAATAGTCTTCTGCCTGCTGTGATTCAGCATCCCTGGTCTGCAGATCAGCTGGGTGAGCCTCCTGTCAGCCCACATTGATTTTCCTGTAGATTACATTACCTCCAATCACAAAAGAAATTGTGCTCCGCTCCTGGTGTGTCAGAGCAGAATGGATAGCAAACATTTTTCCACAGGCAGCTCTGCTCTCCTGTCTGAGGCTGAGCCCTCATTCCCCTGCCACCAGACCTTTTCTCCCTGCTCAGGGGACCAGTCACCTGGCTAAGATGGGCATCACATCCAACTCAGATTGGGCAGGATATCCAATTATACCTCAGTGAGATCTTTCTGTGTCTTCAGACCTGCTAAATTATGGAATTAAGAGGGTTTAAAGGGGGAGGGGAGAACTGGTGACACCAGATGTGTTAGGAATTTAGAATGTGCTGTCTCAGATTTAAAAGGAAACTTTGAATAGCATCAAAGAGATTGAGTGATTTTTATTCCTTTTAAAAGTTTTTGAGTAATGATTGGGGTTTCTGGGTGTATGTGTGTGTGTGTGTGTGTGTGTGTGTGTGTGTGTGTGTGTGTGTGTGTGTGTGTGTGGTGTACATGTGTTTGTGTTATGTGAATGGGGGGCACTGAAGACCAAGGCCTTACTTCCTGTGTTTGGTTGGCTTTGTGTCCATCTTCAGAAGCCTTGGTGTGTAGTGAGAGCCTGCTCAAGTGGGCAGCTTTGGCATCAGCTCCTGGCACTGCCAATGAAGAGGCATCAGCACTTTTCAAACAACACACTTGCAGCAGAAGGCAGGTGCCAACCTCCAAAGTGGGCTTTGTGGGAGAGAGAGGTTGGTGTCTTGGCAAAAGACACCAGGTAGAAGTTGGACAAGGAAAAGTAGCAGGACCCTTGACAAATAAGAGCTGATCTGTTCCTTGGGTTGGTGGACTAGCCCATGAATATGACTCTGTCTAGCAAAGCTCAGGTTCCTGCATCTCCTACATGAGAATATTTAAAAGTCATAGCAAACATTTTAGAGGATAATTAATCATTATTTCTAAGCAAATACCAAGGACCAGGTATTGAGAAAGCCTTCTGGCACCTAAATACCTTTCCATTTGGTGCTTGGATTTAATTCTAACAATGAAAAGGGTGGTGCTGTCCCTGGGTGACTGATCTGGGAACAGGGTGCAGGGGTATATTCTCTGTGATTTGCCAAGATATCCTGGCTTGAATTCTGTTTCCTCTTAATGTTACAAAGACCTAAGTTCTGCTTTCTGTGGCTAACCAAGGTGAATGGTGAGTTCCTTTAGATGATTATGGTTTGAATGTGAAATATCCCAGAGGCTTGGGCAATAGAACATTTATTCTCCAGCTGGTGGCACTATTTTGAGGGGACTGTGGGACCCTTAGGGGTTGAACCCTTTGGAATAGGTATTCCCTGCACCTGGGCCTTGAGGCTTTATGGCTTGGATTGCACTTCCTGTTTTTTCTCCTCTTCATGGGTGTGGCTATATTGTAACAAGCCAGCTTCTGGTTCCTATTGCTTTTTGTTCCAGATAGACCCTCTGTGTCTTCTCCACCCTGCTGGAGAGCAATCCCTCTGGAGCCGTGAGCAAAAATAAATCTGTTTTCCCTTAAGTTGCCTTAATCATGATATTTTAGCCAAGCAACAGAAAAACAGTTTAATTTGACTGGTTTCATTAAAACAGATAAAAAATAAAGCAATTTGGATGCAGAAGAAAGACCATAGGAGGATAGAGAGAAAAGCGTTTCCATGAAACAAGAATGCCAGTCATTGATAATCATCCAGAGACTTGGAGAAAGGTAGAGACAGATCCTATCTTCCTGGAAGGACCCCGGGTAACTATTGATATCACAATTTTATCTTATAGAGTCATGAGAAACCATGAGAAATGAGACTTAGTTTTGAACTCACTTAGCTTGTGGCATTTTGCTTCAGCAGCTTCAGGAAATAAGTGTGCAGGGTTCCACAATGAGGACATGGTAGAGACACAGGACAGAGTCCACCTTGCCCACACAGTCATGTGGCGAGGATTGCACTCTACTTTTGTCTATGAAGAACAAAGCCAGTACCTGGGTGTGCTCAGGAGGGTTATGGGGGAGCTGATTATGCATCATTTATTATGAATCTGATTCCTTACCTATATTTTACATAAGAGGTTTAGAAACATGTTTATTCTCTCCTTCATAAAAATAGCTTGAAATTGTTTCAATATCAATTGTTTCAATACTATTTCTAGAACATTTTCAAATGGGACAGTAGTAAACATGTGTTTGTGTTTACACAGTGCTGATTATGGCACAAAAGAAGGGATGACATGTTCACTTCCTCAACATGAAAGGAAGGCTGGTTGAAGCCAACACTGGCCAAGGGCAGTGAGACAAAGTCTCAGGTCTTCCTCACAGTGGCCTTGAAAACTTGGTAACAGTTCCCAACCATGGCACACGGCGCCAGCCCTATAGACAGCTAACCAAACTTGAAGCAAACCCATGTGAGGTCGCTCAGGCTACAGGGCCTATATGGACCAAAGTTCCATCAGAGATCAAAGTTAAGCTCTTATCTCTCTTCAGAATCTTGAGGAACCATGAGCTAGAGAGCAGGAAATCTCCCCATGACCTCTGTGGTCCACACCCTTAGGGCAGTATAGTCAATATGTGGTAAGAGTCTGAAATGCCATGCCCTCTAACTATATTCTCCCCTAAAGGAGGGAGTCATTGGATACACACTGTTGTCCCCACATCTGTACATCACAACAAAAATTAACAAAGACTTTAATTTTGTTCATTTTTCTTTCATTGTGATGATAGAAGCCAAAAAGTAAAAATTGGTAACAAAGCAAAAAAGCAATGTTTACTTATCGAAAGGTAACTAATCTGTAGCCCCTAGACTGTCAGTTTGTAAATGTAGAATAGCACTAGCTGGCAATAGGATTGAACAGTTCAATTTAGTCCACTATCCTTGTGGAGGAAGCATGGTGGCACGGGCAGACATGGTACTGGGAGGTAGCTGAGAGTCCTGCTTCTGGATAGGCGGGCAACAGAAAGAGAGAGTGAGTTGCTGGGCTTGACTGGGGCTTCTGAACTCTCAAAGCCCTCCCCATTGACACACTTCCTCCAACAAGGCCACACCTCCTAATAGTGCCACTCCCTATGAGCTTATGGGGGACACTTTTATTCAGACCACCACACCCTTAGAATTCTAGTTTGCCACACAAAAGAAAAGGTAATGGTTGTCACATGTAGCTCCATAGTCATTTCTATTGTGGATAACAAATTTTCCAAGATTAGCCATTTAGGGCAATACCCACTTACTGTTTCACAGAAATGTAGGAATTCCAGTGGGCTTGATGGGGTTTTCTGCTCAGGGTCTCATGAGGCAAGATCAGTGTGGGCCAACTCACCAGCAGTGGAATATTTTTGTTTTTAGCTAAGTGAGATTTTTGTCATAGTCAGTTCCCTGAGGTTGTAAGAACTTGCCAGAGGGCCTCTGTGGTTTAGTTCTTGAAGGCTTCCAGTATCCTTCACCACATACACCTCACTATCTTCAAGGCCACCAGTAGAGAAATTCCCTAATCTCTAGTACCTTCTATGCTTTCTATTTTTGTCCTCAGGACTAGCTTGACCTTTTGGAGACACCTCTAATTCATTTGTATCATCGCAAGAGCATCTCCACTCCTTTAAGTCAGCTGTGTCACACAGCATCACCAGGCATAGGGACATCATGCTCACCTTCAAGAACCTCTTTCAAAGTCCTAATATAGATCTCAGCAGTATGAGTGGGCAAAGAGCTGTGTAACGTGTATGATCTCATAAGAGCACCAAAGGCTTTTCTGTGGAACAGGAGTAGGAAATTGTGATTTTTCTTTATTATACATCTTCAGTCATTTTATGATGACCACATATTACTTTTATAATCAAAGAAAACCCCAACATTTGTTAGATAAAGAATTGGTTCCTGAGTTAGGATAGTAATAAATGATTAATAGGCACTGCTCTGTAGAATTAAGTTTCTATTGCTGGCAGCTTGCTTTTTCACCCATCCATCCAACCCCTCACCAGGTGGTGAAGTTACAAGCTTTCCTGTGAAACCCTGTGGCACTGGATCACTTCTATGGAACCTCTCTGGAACAGCTTCAGATATTTTGATAAAAAAGATTCTAAAGGCAAGAGACATTTTTTATTTGTTATTATTTATTTATTATTATTTATTGTTATTATTCCTGGGGGGATATATTGAAAGTAAGTTATTTTAACTACTTGAGAAATACTTTGTGATTTCTGTTTTTCCACTGATACCCAGATAATTTGACAATGTTGAAGGTTTTGAAATTTCCCATTTCCTCTTTGAGCAGAAAATACCATCTTCTCAGAAATAGTCAAAATGAAGCAGAAGAACTCTTGGCTCAAATTTACTTTGTAGCCTGACATGAGCCAGAAGCCAAACTCTCTCCCCACACAGAAGTGTGGCCCTGGGAAACCCAGTAACACGATTGAAGCAGAAACTGGTGGTGGGAAGCCCTCCTCTACCATTCTGAAAAAGGAGTATTACTTTTTCCTGGAGAAAAAGTAATTTCTCCAGGATGGAAACAGTATTGTGAGGCCACATTTTGCTGGGTACACTGACTGGCTCTCTTGGGGAGCCCTGTGCTGCCTATAGTCTGGGGCTCCAGTGAGAAATGAAAGCATACAAGGCAATAGAGATTCAGAAATGCCAGTCAAGGTTGCCATAAACCAAGAGGTAACGCTGCTGTAATTGGTCTTTGGGCTTATTCTTTTCTTGCCTTCCAGCTCCTTTCCTTCTTTAATTCCCTCTCATGTCCAGGGGCTGCTGTGAGTCTCACCCACGTCCCTAAAGCAGAGACCATTATAGATTTGTTTTAGATAGAGATCCTTTTAGGAAGGGTATTATATTTCAATACATGGTTGCAAAATGTGGGAACATCTTGATAATAGCAAGAACTATTTTTCTAACAATGTAAGGACCAGTAAAAAGGTTAGTTTTTCTCAAGGGCCCTGTGCCATACTCATTTTGGATTGTCTGCACCATGATTGCTGGATATATTTTTGCATATTGTTATTTGAATATTGTTATTCATGCATGGACAACAATGATTCTAATGTGTGGAAGCTTTAAATTGTGTTAATAGTGGGCATCAAGAGGTAGAGGAAGATCATTATGACATGACAGTGTGTGACAATGCCACACACCTTTCACACTGTCAACAGGAATATCGAAGGAGGCAACAGATGTGCAGAGCCTAGTAGAGACTCAGCAATGAACACATGTAGTGCGGTGTTAGGGTCTGCTCTTATGTAGCTGTGCGTAGCAGAGACAGAGCAAAAATCTGGGCACAAACTTGTTCAGGCTCTGACATTGGCGCCCTCTTCCAAGCCCACAGCATTTTATGAATCCTCTTCCAAGTGTGATTTTCAGTTAGAATATCATGAGATGATTAACTGGAATGAGAAGGAGATAATAATCCCCTAGTGTATTGTTCTAAGATTCAACCTATGCATTCTTACTGTACTTCAGTTTCCTCTCTGGCAGACTAAGGATGGCAATGGTACTGGGATACTGAGCATCCGTTAGTAGAAGCAGGACCATAAAGAAAATGAAGAGAATGCATATTGGTGAATCTGCCACTGAATAGAGACAAAGAGGGCTGTCACCTCACCCACCTCCACTAAAAATCAAAACATATTTTTAAAAATGTTTATTTCTGTTTTTATAATGGTTGAAGAATACTATACTTACCTTTTTTTTTTTTTTTAAAGAAATATGGTTAATCTAGGCCTGGCTGGCATAGAAATTGCTCTGTTGACCAAGGTGACCTCTAACGTATAGTAATCCTCCTGCCTCTGCCTTCCAAGTGCTGGGATTACATGTGTACACTAGCACATCTGACAATTTTATCATCTTCTGACTTCTATATAAATGAAACAAGCATGTTCACATGTTTGTATCACTGTCTGGTTTTGCTCAATGCAAAGCAGTTTAGTGACTTCTGTGATTACAAGTTTGTGCTCTGATGAGGGCTGGCTTGAATACAATGTCCCTACAGTCTTGGCAATTTGAATACTGGTCCTCAGTTTGTGGCCCTATGTGTGTGGGGAGGAAGATGTGGAGGATAATAGGAAATGTGATTTTGCTGGAGGAACTAAGGACAGGCTTGTGGTTTTGAAAGTCACATACCATTTCTACCTTGCTCTCTCTGTTTCCTATTTGAGATTTGATATGTGTGATCTCAGCTCACCTGACACCAGGTCTGCTTGCAGTCAGTGTCCCTACCACAATGGTGATGGATTCTTTTCCTTTGGAACCATAAGCTCAAATAAACACTTCCTTCCATAAGTTGCCTTGGTAGTGGCATTTTATCACAACTAAAAAAAAGTATGTAAGACAGGCTGGCACCAGGGCATGGGCTATTGCTGTGATAGACTTGATCATGCTGGTTTTGGAGGAATGTTGAAGGCTTTGGAACCTTTAGCTTCAAAAGCAACTGAACCCTGTAAGCAGAGCTTAATAAGTCATCCTAGCAGGAGCTTGGAAAACATAGCAGAGAGCAATGCAGACTCTTCAAGAGGCTTCTGAAGGGAATAGTATTAACTAGAATAGAGACCATTCTTGCAATATTTTGGCAAAGAGTGTGGCTGATGTCTTCCCTGGTCCTAAGAACTTGCCCAAAGCTAAATTAAAAAGTGACAGGTTAATTTCTTTGGCAAATGAGATTTCAAGACAGCATAATATTGACTCTGTGGTGTGGTTATTAGTAGATCGGTCTTATTCAAGTCTACAAAGAAAAGAGTTTAAGAGAAAAACTGAAACAGTTGAAGAGAATAAGAGGACCAGGAACCTTTAATGTTGCAGCCAAGGTTTGTGCTGAAAGAGACCAGGAGCTAAGAAGAGGCTTGGCCTGCAGTGGAATGAAAGACGGTTCCCGCAGGGAAAGCACCCACCCAAATGGCCTAAGTTTTCCACTCCTAGAACGGAACAAAAGTCCAGCTATTGCCAGTGTGATTTAAGGAGACTGAGCTCCATCCTAAGCAGGATGCTAAACTTGGCAGCGATGTCCATGTAGTGCTGGCTTTAGAGTTATGAAGGATACAAAGTAACACAAGGTTATAGAACCTTCTCCATTGATTCTGAGTGTCACTGGACCCAGGTTTGTTGTGGCTGGTGAGTACCTGCATGGAGGCCCTGAGAGGACACTGGGTGAAGCTGGGAGCTGGGACAGTGAAGCCTCAGTTGTGTTGGAGACCCCAGGATGTTGGAAATGCAGGGTCTTGGTGTATCTGCCAAGGGGAGCTCTAGCGGAATGAGCCTGAGAAACAGGAGGAGATGGGGGCAGGGGTTGGATCTTGCAGGCAGTACAGCTGGAGAGACAAATGTAATCCTTTTTACAGTAGACTACAGGAAGAGAATTTAGTCTTCGCCCTGTTCAGTTTGGTCTTACTTTGGTCCAGTATTTCCCTCCTATGCTTCTTTCCTTCCTTCTGAAACTGTAGTGTATTTTCTGTGCCATTCTATGTTGAAAGTATGTGAATCACCTGATTTTCCAAAGGGTTCCAATTCCTTTTAGTCTCCGAATAGACTTTGGTTTTTTAAGCAGTGTTGAGACTGTGAAAAGCTACAGGGACTTTTGAAGATTGTCTAAATGCATTTTACTTTATGATATGGCCAGAAAGGGAATGGCATGCAGTGATTTAAATGAGATGCTCCCATAGTCTTGGGCTTTTGAATGCTTGTTCACCAGTGTGTGGCACTGTTTGGAAAAGCTTAGGAGCTATGGCCCTGCTGGAGAAGTGTGTCACAGAAGGGCAGGCTTTGAGGCTGCAGAACCCAGGCATTATTCCTGGGTATTCACTCTGCTCTCTCTTTGCAATTCAAAGCATGAGCTCTCAGCTGGTCCTGAAACCATGCCTACATGTTGCCACATTTCCCTGCCATTGCTGATGGCCTCTAAGCCCTCTGGGACCACAAGTGGGCATGAACTCTTCCCTCTGTAAGTTACTTTGAGCCTGGTGTTTCATCTCAGCATCAGATAATTAGTACAAGGGTGTTCTTTGGAGTATCAGAGAGGGGTGAGAGAGCTCTTCTGGGCCCTTTGAGAAAGAAATTAGCCCCTGAACATCTTCCTAAAGTCTCCTTTCTCTGTCCCTTATGATTGTCTTTGGAATTAGCATTCCAGTATATGGAGTGTGGTGATCACAAACACATGGTCAGATGAGAGAAGCAGAGGTGTGCTTGAGGAGGACGGGGAGCCTGAGCAAATGGTTTGATAGATGTGACCCTGGAGTGTGCCAGTCTCTGTTCCTGGGCTCTTCACTGTCCTCATCTATATAAAGTCACTGTTCTCAGAGGCATTTTGGTGCTTAAATATGGAGTTAGGTTGGTGTGGTGGATTGAAGGAGAATGTCCCTGGCCCAGAGGTTCACATGTTTGAATATATGGTCCTCAGTTGGTAGAACTAGAAGTGTGGCCTTGTTGGGGGAAGTGTGTCATTGGCAGTAAGCTTTAAAGTTTGTTGGTTTTTTTTTAATCATGCCATGTCCAGTTTCTCTCTCTCTCTCTCTCTCTCTCTCTCTCTCTCTCTCTCTCTCTCTCTCTCTCTCTCTCTCTTTCCTGCTCTTGTATCAAGATGTAAGTTTTCAATTGTCCCTACCTTTGCCGTTCTAGACTCTAAGCCTCTGAGAACATGAGCCTAAATTAAACACTTCCCTTCATAAGTTCCTTTGGTCCCAGTGTCCTGTCAGAGCAATAGGAAAGTAATAAGACAGGTTAACTTTAGCGTTTCTTCTAAGGGCTAGATGTTGTTTCACCTGATCTGCTTACCTGCCGTTTGTCCTCACTACTAAGCATTCAGTGGGAGGCAGAAAACACATAGAGTTTGCCATCATAGTGCTTTCAGACTTTGTCAAATGCCAGAGGAAACAAAGTCTCTCTCTCTCTCTCTCTCTCTCTCTCTCTCTCTCTCTCTCTCTCTCTCTCTCTCTCTCTCTCTCTCTCTCTCTCTCACACACACACACACACTGCTGATTTTGTTCCTGCTTGAGATCTTTTATCTATTGTATGTTCCTTACAACTGCGTCTTCCATTTCTCCATGTCTTCTCAAGCACAGAACTGCAGTATGAAATCTCCACTATCAGAGAAAATGGATTGAACCATGGAGTCTGGATAAAACACTTCATCCCCCCCCCCCCAGAAGTGTCATCATGCTCCCTGGATGGCTCTCTAACTCACAAACAACTCAGCCTCCTGAGTACCTGAGAATTAACAGACACATGCCATGGTGCCCAATTGGAGTTGGTCTTCTTTAGGTAGAAAAGCCAGTGAAAACCAGAAATGAATAAAATGGAGAGAACCAAACCAGGTATTCAAGAGAAGAACATAGCAAAGCAAGGTCCAGCAGAGGAACAGCCTCTGGGAATACAACCCTTTGCCAGCTGCAGACTCTTGTTCTGTTCATTTTCTCAGCTTGACACAAACCAGGTCATATGAGAAAACGGAACCTCAATTGAGAAAATGCCTCCATCAGACTGGCTTTAGGCAAGTCCCGAGGGCAATTTCTTAATTAAAGATTGATGTGGGTGTGGATGGCACCACCCTTGGGCAGGTGGTCCTGGGCTGTATAAGGAGAGAAAGCTGAGCAAGTGATGGGAAGCAAGCCAGTAAGCAACACTCCTCTGTGGTCTCTGATTCAGTTCCTGCACTGAATTTCCTCAACAGTGGACTATAACGTGTCAGCCCAATAATCCCCTTTCCTTGGTGAGTCGCTTTTGGTCAGTGTCTTATCACAACAGCAGATGATGTTCAGGCATCTGGAGGAGGCACAGGAGCAGGAAGCCTGGTTCTCCAGGTCTCCCTCACTGGACAAGAGAGATGCTGTGCACTGTGAACTCTGAACTCTACTGCAGATTTTACCCAATCTGAAAAGTGAAGAAGCTAAGGGCTCATAGAGAGAGCGGCAACGTAGTGAGACCTGGGTCTTCTTAAAAGATTGCCCGAATGGCTGACTGGCATGAGGAAAAAGAATAGGAGAGAATTAGAGCAGAAATGTGGCCATTGGATCTTGTGGGAAGTGATGCATATAGCCACTGAGAGGAGAGTCGGCTGGGGTCTGGTGACAACCAGGACAGGGCTCTGGCTTAATTTTAGTGGCAAATGCAACCACCATTTGCATAATGAGGGAGTGACCAGATCCCAGCTCTCTTCACTAAAGGGAATATTTGCAGAAAGCTGGGCTTCTTGGCCAAGAAGACAATGGTAGTCCTTTAATGAGAGACACTACTGATGAGGTATGTCTCCTTCCTTCCGTTTCTTCCTTCCTGTACTTTCTTCATCCTTTATTCACATCACACAGAAAACATGTCTGAACTTTTGTTTGACGATACCCTTGTCCCCAGAGTGACACAGGTAAGGGTGTCCTCCCCAGCCCAGGTAGGGAAGAGGACATCTGTCTCACTCTTACTCCAAGCCTGGGATAATATTCCCAACCTCAGTTCTCTCCTCTGCAGCATTCCTGCCCGCAAGAGGTATCTGAGCTGTTCTGTCAGATCTCAGCTTTGGCATGGACTTTATATCTCCCTCACACTAGACTGCCCGGGTAAAGTACCATAAAACATGACCGAGTGGGGACTATCGGTGGCTGTTTAGTATGCTTTAAAATTCTTTAATTTGCTGTACCACAATAACTTGCACTTTAATAAAAGCAATCTCTCCTCTTAATAGCCACACAATAAAGAGTTATTTATATGAGTCAGTGTGCAGGCCCTCGCCTTCCAGGTGTGTCCCAGATTTTCAGCACTCCAAGCGCTTTGCAGGGACTGGCGCTGTCTTACACAGCCCATACAAGCCCCCTAAACACTGCCATTTTGCAGTGTCACAGCTCCAGGGCCGCAGCCTGCCCCAGGCTCCTGGCCCTACACCATCCGCTCACACTGATTTATTTCAGTATTACATTTAATTGTTTCCTTCTTGTTGAAGCCTTAACATGCGATGCTTGTAAATCTGACCCAAATCCTCCATATGGCACTCTCTGGTTTTCCATTTTCAAATGCATTCGCCCTGGAATAATGACTGTGGTATAACTCAATTTGAGTTCTGCTGCTGGGGACTTTATTACATAATGCTTTCTAATTGACCCTCATAGTTTAATAAGACAGAACATTTCACCAGAACATTGACAAAAGTTATTAATTTTCACTTCAGCAGAGACCCATGTCCCAATTAAATCCCCTGATAATGCCTGACTGACTGACCTCATTATGGCTAATGCTTATTAGTCCTGTGGAGAGGACAGCATCACACACTGTTAAAATGCCTAAATGAGCACATACAACCATCCAACGTGATTACAATTTACATACATGACAAATTTTACTCCTCTCCGCCTTGTCTGGTGCAGCAAATGTGGCCTACGGGTGTCACACCACAAGATCAGCCATTGAGAATTTGGAAGGTGCCGTAAAAAGGCCCTGGGGTATGCTGAGATCCACCAAGGAAACCATGTCTGTCTTTCTAGGAAACTGCTTCAAGTATGAGGGTGTCTTTCCGTGAGGAGATTGCCCTGCACTTGATTCTCATTTAATGCAGAGCAGCTATTATTCATTTGCTTGCTGGAAGTTTGCTTGTTTCTATGACCCCCCCCCCCAGTCTACTCTAGGAAGGAAAGGAAAAAGAGATGAAGCAAAGAAAAACACTGGCACCAGGACAAACGCTGCCCCAGCTTCCTGTCATGGTGGCTCATATTAACATATATATTATAGCATAATATATTATATATATACATATATGTCTTTTATATATATCACATTTCTCTCTCTTTTTAATGGTGGACAGGCACTTGCATAATCAACACACCTGTCTTGTTGGTCAGTTTCTGTGTATGAACATTGTATATGCCATCCCACTCATTGATGGCTAGAAGCCCCAACTCAACCTAGCCTTCCTGTGGGAAAAGCAGTCCACAGTCAGCTGAAGAAAAATGGATGTTTGCACACACTGGAAAGATTGAAGGCTTGTAGTGGCAAGAAAATACAAGTCCCTCAGCTTTCTATCGTGGAAGGCTACACTCTGCCTTCCGCCCTTCCCTTCTTGATCTACAGTTCCAGCTTCATCTGGGAAGTGCTCTGGCCATGGCTCAGCCTGCCTTTGCTGTAAGCCATTCCCTCTAGGCTGTGTGATTTGACACATGACAACAATCTAACAACAGAGATCAGCCTTCTCTGGCTCACACCAATGTGACAAGTAATGTGTATTGACATAAGAAAGAGCATTCTGAAACCCTGAGTGTTGGGCGGGTACTAGACACTCAAGCTTAGCAAGAGATAGCTTAAATCACAGGCTTCAGTCACCCAGGAAGATAAAGCCTGAATTTAAATAATGATAACCAGCTGGAAGCTACAGTCCCCTGACATTGCTCTCTCACTCTCTCATGTCATGCCCCCCCCCCCCGACTTTTGGTTATTTCATATTGAGAAAGCAAAAACTTTGTGGAAGAGCAACAGCAATAATTATGATGAAAAGAAAAATATAAACTAAATCTCCTGAGAGGATATTTTAAATTCCTCCAGGTTTAGCTGGATTATACATTCTGCAAGTGTTTCCTTGTGTTGGGCAGTGTTCAGAGTACAGCGGCCACTGACCAAGTATGGGCCTATTCTCCGACCTCAGCCACTGGACCAGACACAGGACCTCATGGAGCTTGTGGTTTAACAGCCTGGCATAAATGAATTGTATATTTATAGCCGGATTAATTCTGCCAGTTAGAAGACTTTTCAGAACCTTCTAAGGAGACAGCTACAGTTATTGGTACCAGGGATTAAGACAGTCCCAGGAGAATTTTGTAGAGGAGGTAGGTGACACTAAGATTGTATGCTGGATAACATGTGGAAATAGTCGTCCAGGAAGGTTCTGAGAAGAGCAAACACCCTTTCTTTGTCCCCATGCATCTGACTAAGAGGCATCTAGGCCTACAATGTGCTAAATGCTTTTGAAGCTGTCTGTTCCTGGTGCTAAAGAGTGACTCTTTGTGGCATCTGGAGGGATGGCAGCTTCTCCCATAAGTAAAGGATTCAAAGGGGCATCATGGCTCACCCGAGGCCCCCATAACTGGTTGTGGAGTGGATGAATGAGGGAAGTGTATACTGTGCAGAAGTGAACTTGTTCACCCAAAGCAAAAGAATTATCTAGGAGCAGTGTGAACTGGTGGGAGGGGGTTATGTTGATGTGAGCTAGGAGATGCAAACATGTTGAAGAGGAAGCTGCTAAGCTTTGACTTGAGCACTCAGACATGACTCAGCATCTTCTCTCCTGGGCCGAATGAGCCGATTGTGCGTAACTCCTGTGCTTAGAGGCAGCGTGTTAACCATGATGTGAGTAATTACACCACAGAAATTGGTGGATGCGATGGAAGAGAAAAGTTCTGTGTGTGCTAATTCATGTCTAGTGACACACTGTTTATAGACCGAAATTGACAGTCATCAACCAGATATGGTGATGTTTATTCATAGTTCCGACACTTGAAAGGCTAAGGCCAGGGATCAGAAGTTCAAGGCCAGCCTAGGGAGCCTAGGGAGCCTCTGATTTAAGAAGAAGAAAAAAAGTCACTGACTTTGCAAAATAAATAACATCAGCTTTTATTAGAATCCTGGCAGATGCTTCTTCCCACAATGCAAAGCTCTGGAGGAATTCAAGAAGCCTACATGCTTTAGGTGAGACCTCAGAGCCTTATGAGGCCCTTTCTCTCAGGCTATCAGCCCCAAGGAAGAGTCTCCTAGGTCTTCTGAGAAGTTTTGAGTTAGTCAGATTCCTGAAACTGCTGAGTGAATGAATTAAGTGAAAAGAATGGTCAGGCTGCAGTTCTCAAAGACAAGTCTCTCAAATGACAAGATGAGAAATAACTCTGTGTGTGTGCGCACATAAAGGTCTGTACGAGGGTGATTCCAGGATCCTGAAGCTCATGGACAGAGTATGAAGTGGGAAAGTACTTGGGATACTGTGCTCTCTATCAATACCACAACCTTCTCTGGAAAATATGTCCTAGCTTACAGTAAGGCAGAATGAGACCCCAGGCAACCACACAGAGCCATTCAAAGCAAGCTGAAGCCACTTCAGATTCAGTGTTGCCATTCTCCATCTTTCTTCTGGGAAGAGCAGTCACATGACAAGGTTCTGACAATAGAGTGGAATTCCCGGAAAGCTTGTAGAAAGAGAGGGTAAACTTTTGCTCACTATGCACCCCTTTCTTCCTGACTGGAACATGAATGTCCAAGAGGAACAACCATTTTGTGACCATGAGATGAAGCATACAAATGACAGCATGTGTCAAAGATGATTGACAGGAAAGAGAAAGAATGAGGGGCTTCCAGGGGCTTCCATGTAGTTCTCCATCTTGTGTGACAGGAATTCTTATTGTGTACAATAGAATCCAAATTCTTGATAAGCTACAGAAAGCTTGGCCTTGTGTGACATCAACTAAACCTATTCTTTTTTTTTTTAGATAGGATGTCACTGTATATACCTATTGTTCTGGCATTCATTAAATAGACCAAGCTATTCTCAAATTCACAGAGATCTACCTACCTCTGCCTCCCAAGTGCTGGGATTAAAGGCATGCACTCCATGTTCCACAAAGATTTATTTATTTTCAGTTTACATACCATAAATAAATAAATCTTTGTCTACGTGTGTGTGTGTGTGTGTGTGTGTGTGTGTATTAACACATGCATGCCTGGAGCCCCTAGAAGCCAGAATAGGGTGTAGAATCCCCTTGAACTGGAGTTACAAACAGCTGTAAACCACCATGTGGGTGTTGATGACTGAACCCTGGTCCTCTGCAAAAGCATCAAACACTATTAATCACTGAGCATCTCTCCAGCCAGACCTACGCAGCATGGTGGGTTCCTGCAGTCTCATAGGAGCCCCAATACAAGGACAAGCTGCATATGATGAATTTAATGTTTCTGTTCATACAGTCAAAAAGAGAACAGAGTAAAGCATGGCTTCTTGGTAGCAGTGTTTTCCCAGGTGCTCTTTGTGTATTGGTGGTGAGCAGAGGCCTCTCCTTTAAGAGAGGCATTCTGACTCAGCATCAGCAGCAAAACTCACTTGACTCTTTTAAGAGGTACTGATGACAAACACTTAAGTGATGTTTATGAGCAATGGGCAACAGTGCTCTACTTGGTGGCAGTGTGGACCCTAAAATTTCCAGAGTTGAGGTTGTAAACGTGGCTACTCCTATTAACTCTGATATGAAGTTAAGGTCTCACAGACCAAGGAGCTGGGTGGAGCCAGCTGCCATAGCCAAGGCTTTAATTCTAACCTCAAGACTTTAATCCTAGCCATGCCCAGATTAAAGGTTACTATGGGTAAAGATAGAGATATACAGTAAAGACAGGTACAGATGGTAAAAAACCTTCTAAATGGTTTACGGTGTGGTTTAAATATATATATATAGGTTTGGGAGAGAAAAGAAAAGGGACAAAAACGTTCTTTAAAAAGAAAGAGTAAACAAATAAACAATAAATCACATAAAGATGGAAATTACACAGAGTCTGGATACTGTATGTTATTATGTTGTCATTGAATTTTTGACTGAAGAAGGAGGAGTTAGAATTTCTAAAAGACAATTGATTATAAAAGATGCTGGATTAATCCAATTTATATATTTTGAAAATGCCTTCACTTCAAAATTTAAGATATGTTACTTTGGAGAAGTGGTTTTATTTTTATTGCCACAGAAAATGGGAGGCTGTGCGTTCATTCTAGGTTAATGAAAATGAGGTTTGATTGAGGAAGACTTCCTGAAAAATCTCTGGTGTGAACAGATGGCTTAGATGATTCAACATTTTAGAGTACCTCTGTTGCAGGTTCCTCTGAATTCTGTATCTGGAACAGCTTCAAGGCTGCTGACTGAAATGATTCAGTCTCACATACTACTCTACTATGGTTTGTCCATAATCTAAAAATTTTGTGGTCCCCATGAAATTACCAGTGCCCTTAATCAGCAGGAAGTAGTCTAGAGAAATACGCCTACTTCCCCCTAGCGCGCCCTATGATGTTTGTCTTTGTTTAGAATGTTGGTTACAAGTTGTTATAAATAATGGCCAGAAAAAAAAAAAAAGCTATACAAAGGTTAGATTTGATGTTCTTGTTTTAAAAAGGGAAAATGTGGAATAATGTTCTTGTACAGTATAAAGATGTTTCACTTGTATTGGTTTAATAAAACACTGATTGGCCAGTAGAGAAAGGAAATATAGACCAGACAACCACAAGAGAATTCTGGGAAGAGGAAAGGCAGAGCAGCAGATGCCAGCCAGAAGCCACAGGAAAGAAGTGAGAATTTGACCCTGAAGCAAAGGTACCAAGCCACATTACTAAACAAATAGAATCATGGGTTAATTTAAGCAAAAGAAGTAGTTAATAATAAGCCTGAACTCCTATCCCAGCAGTTGCTATACTATAAAGCCTCTGAGTAATTATTTTATAAGTGGCTGCTAGACTATCTGGATGGGATGAAAAACTCCTAACTACAGACCTATTCTTAACTAGTTCAGCTACTAGATAAATTTGGATTCAGACTCTGAAGACCCAAAAGACATCCATAGCAGGGACACGACAAAGAGAGGTACTATTCCCTGGACAGCTGGTAATAACATGCTATTGAAAGAGAAATTTTGCTCCTGAGACCAAGTGGCTAGAGGGAAGCACTAAAGACCCAGGAGATCGGAGCAGGATGGGAAGAAGGTACACAAGGGACCAAAGCACAGCTTGTGGTAGGTGGAGCTTGAGTGGGTGGGGCATCTCTGTACAGTCAGGAAGGTGTTGCAGTTTGCAAGAGAGGATTTTGGGGCAGCTCCCAGCAAACCATGGGGGCTCCCTGGGACTGAATGAGATCACGTGTGTAATTTAAGTCTGAGACATGGAGCCCAGAGAATAAAATCTTTAGATTTTCCCTGGACAGCAGAAGGGCAATGGGGTGATAGGAGGAGCCCAGACCAGTCTAGAGGGGTAGGTGAGGGGCAAGAGCATGCCCAGAGGCTGGACCCCCCAAGCCCAGCACAAAGACAGCTTTGAGAAGAAAAGGGCAGTTAAGAGCGCCAAACGCAATGGAGTTGTCAAAGAGGATGAGGGATGAAAATTAGCCTATGGATTTGGCAATTAGGATGTCAGTTTTTCTACTAAAATGGCTCCCACTGAGGTCACTAATGAAGCCAGAGAAATAGAATGATTTGCCCAAAGTGGCATTGTTAGAAATGAGTCTATCGTCAGAAATGGAGGCTCCCGTCTCTCTGCTAAGTGCTCTTTCTTATTACACTTACTTTTAACTGCTTCAAATCACAAAACCGGGTCCTCATCTCAGAACGGCTCTTGTATCCTTTACAGTAGGATGCAAACAACTGTAGCCGTCTTCATTGGTAAGTTGTTCTTAATGAGCATCATTTTGTCCCCAGAATAAAGAGTCTCCTTACTGGATATTTGATGCCATACAGAGGGACAGAATCATGGCAAGTTGCCATCCCTTGTCTGCTAATCACTCACCCCCTCAGCCCTTGCTGGAGGCTGTCTTAAGAAGGGCTGTTTGATACAGTACCCAGCCCAGGAGCTGCTGCATTTCTAATCTGAAGTGAGGAAGCAACCAGCCTTTCCAGAGACCTGACCAGGTTTCAGAAGACTCAAACCTAGCTATATGCCCCTACCCATCACTACAGGTTACATAGCCTGGGAAGGTGACATTTTAGCCTGAAATTCTGATTCCAGGAGTATATCAAAAAGCCATTGAGCTCGTGAAAAGCCAGTATTAGCTGCAGGAAAATCCATTTTAAAATTCTTAAAGTTGAACCCAAAGTTCATGTTCCCCCTGAAAACAAAGGTCAGAAAGGTCACAAGGTGAGGGGCAAAGGCATCACACAACAGTGAATTTAACCTACTCCCTCCCGAGATGTCACACCCCTCGCTACCCAAGCAAGAGCATCTCGTGCTGAAAAAGAAACTGCTTTTCAAAACCCTTTGCACTTGAGAATGGGAAAGTGAAGCAGAGAGACACCTCAAGGCTGTGAAACTCTGGTAGCTACCTCCTGTCCCCGGCCGACAGGCAGTGAGTCAGCAGATCCAATATATTGCTGGCAGTTGGCAGGACATCCTGGTGAGTTGGCCATAGGCACTGCAATTCATAAAGGATGTGACTGTGAAGAGACGAGGAAGGCTGTTGCCTTGAGTCTGTTATTTCTTCCCTTCACATAAGCTCTAGAAGTATCTGCCATGTACAGAAACCACTGCAGCTCTGAAGATAATTTTTTCCTCAGTGGACAGAATAGCCTGTACTTCTGGCTAATTCCAGGAAGTAGTTGCTGCTCTTCTGTCTTGGAAGAAGGAGAATAAAGAAGGAGATGCAGCCAAAATAAACAGATGGCTGGGCCGGGTAGGGGATTCTGTCATGAGGAACCACACAGGTATCACAGACCCCGGGCAACCACACAAAGCCATTAAAAGGAGCCAACACTCAGCAGAGAGTTCTAGAACCACAGGAGACAGTGTGTGCCCTGCCGGAGAGAGGCAGCATTGGAATTGTCACCGATCCAAAGGTAGTGAAGTTTGCACGGAGCAGAGAGCACTGGCAATCGGTTTCCACAACCATGTCAGAGCCACTAAGGCAGATCTGCGGAGTGAATTTACTGAGCACATTTTGAGTGTCAGAGGCCCGCTTCAAGATATCTGGTCCAGACAGTGAAGTGTTTAGAATAAAGAAAAGATACAATACATATGACCCCTGTCCTAAAAGACAACTAGGCAGAGCTGTTAGGCAGGGCTTCCAGGAGCATCCAAGCTGGATGGTGAAGATCGTGCAGGCATCTGCCAGATCAAGATGCAAAAGTTGTACCATGAGGCTGTTGTTGGGTAACCAGGAGGCTGTGATTAAGATTCTGGTTGCAAAGCAAAGGAGTTTAGTTAAAACAGCAATGCTAAGGTGCATCATTAACAAAATGCAGCAGGTGATCTTCCAGAAGAATAAGTGGCTAGAAGTTCTGAAGGACTCCCTAGGAGCCAGGGAGTCACTAATGCTCCACATGACACAAGGGCTCTTTGTTCCTCCTGCTCTTTAAGCCAAGTCTCACTCTATAACCCCAGGTTGTCTGGTTGGCCACAAATTCATAGCAATCGTCCTTCCTTGACTACCCAAGTGCCAGAAGTATAGGCATGGGACACTATCCGAGTGTTCACCCCTTCTTTCTGATGTTCTGACTTGCTCTGGTAGCAACTCCAGAACCAATTCTCTTTCTCTATGGCATTTTGAGTCTAATGCCCTAAGATGCCTGGGTATGCCTCACTCCATCACTATGTTTTGATACAGAATTCTCAGGACAAATAATTGTATTCACAAGTATTAGGGCAATGACATCTGATTGGTGTCTGTAGGTCAGGCGGGGTAAGTAATGTCTGCCATCTTACAAGTATAAAAAGTGTGGATAGGAAATTAAGATCAGAATAGTTGCTGCTGTGAGCTTACAGGTGTTGTAGGAGACCTCTACCATTGGACTCCTGGTTGCTCCTTAATGCTCCCATTGGTACTGGTATAGGCTTTGGTTTATCATGAGAAATACTATGATGAAAATTATCTTATTGTGTGTCACTCCTCACAAGAATTTAAACTATATCATAAGGATAAATAATATAATCATTTTTATCATGGTAATAGCATAAATTCTGACAGATACATAACTGAACACACATTGTTGGATCAATTGTCACACACATTCTCAATTTTCCATTCTGCAGCTGTGAGCAGCTTCTTCTGACAGGAGGAAGACATTCTGGATATTTCATTCAGGTGACAAGTGACAGAAGAGCATTTGTAGTTTACTGGACTATAATGATGCTCAGAATCCAAATGTATGCAGTGAAGTTGTACACCATGAGCACTGTGGAACAGCAGCATCCTTGCTGGTTCAGGATACTACAACAAAAATGCCAATTTGGACTGGATGACTTAAACAATAGACATGTATTCTTCCCAGTATCTGAGAAATAGCGATGCCATCAAGCCCCATGCCCAGTGAGAATTCACTTTTTATACATGTATACTCCACAGGTTTGTGCATGCTAGTCTTCTGATGTTATCCCCTAATGGAAAAGAACAGAGCAAGAATGAGCAAGCCCTTTAATGGCTTTTTGTAAGGCCACTAACCCTATTCATGAGGGTTCCACCCTCATGATCAATTATCCATCTCCTAATATCATCATACTGAGGCTAAGAGGTTTAATATGCTAATTTGAAGATACAGGGTGCCAAAAAGAAGTAATACAAAGATTATAAGCACACTTGAGCATGTCAGTTCAGAATCTCTTTACAGAAGATATCCTGTAACCCCTGTAGAGATCTCATTGCAATGAACAAACGAGCAGATATATGTTGTCTCCATGGTAAAGAGGCAAATAAATAGAGTCTGCATATACCTGGTCTGATCCACAGAAACTACTGCCTGAGCACTAGAGAATCAGAACTAGACAGAGGCTACTCAAAAAGGGGGGGGGGGACAGGATGGAAAGAGATAGGCCTCTACCCACCCATGGTGTGGCTCTGAGACATTAAAAACTTCAGAATGGGCCAGAGCAGAGTCAAACCATGCGACAATACCCAGCAGAAGAGGCTGCAGTGCTCAGTATTGACAGCAGCTCCCAGTGAACAGAGAGGCTTCTGGAGTAGAAACACTGGCTAAGCTCACACTGACAACACTGACAGGTCATCCTAGCTATGCTGCCTAGTTTGACATAGCGATAGTCATGTGGGAGGAGACTCTTATTGAGAAAACGCCTTCATAAGATCAGGCTGTAAGCAAGCCTGTAGGGCATTTTCTTAATTAACGACTGATGTAGGAGGGCTCAACCCATTGTGGGTGGGGCCACTCCTGGATGGTGGTCTCTGGCGCTGTAAGAAAGCAACATTCCTCTATGGCCTCTACATCAGCTCTTGTATCCAGGTTCTTGCCCTGCCCAGTCTGAGTTTCTGTCCTGACTTCCTTTAATAATGAAAAGTGATACTGATGTGCCAATAAACCCTTTCCTCCCCAAGCTGCTTTGGTCAGAGTTCTGCCAGTAGTGGACACACAGGGTGTGTACCTTTGGTATTCACTGAACTTCCTACAGAAGCACTTGAGAAGGGTTGAGGAGTGCCTGCAAGTTATTCCATCTACACCACTAGCAGTTTGGATTGGGGAAACTTGATGACATGTAAATGTTATAGTGTTTGGAGACAGCACCCTTTAAGAGACAATTAAGTTAAAAGGAAATAAAACTCTTAGGAATTACAATGTGACTGGTATATTTAAAGTAACAGAAAGTTTGGAGTTGGGGTGGGAGATGGTTCAGTTGGTAAAGGTCTGCTTTGTGAGCATGAGGACATGAGTTTAATTTCCAGAAAGTATGCAAAAAGTCAAGTGTGACAACACCCTCTTAGAGCTGGGGAGGCAGAGACACATATACAAATAGCTGAGTAAGACAACATCCTCTTGGAATCAGGGAGGCAGAAACAGACAGATCCTGAAGATTCACTGGCCAGCCAGCTAGCCTGGTTAGCAGAGCTCCAGGCCATTTACAGACCCTGTCTCAAATAAGGTCAACAAAATTGTCAAGGAAAGACTTCAGTGGCTGTCCTCTGGCCTCCACACACATGTATGCACCCCCATACAAGTACCCACCCACACAGAGATCCAGGAATGTTCTTGAAGGGAAAGGGTGTGTAAAGCACCAGCATGAGGCTCACCTGCAGGCCGTGGTCAGAGACCACTGAGAGTTCTGCTGGGACCTCCACCCCAAACTCAAGTGAGATAATAAACTTCCATTGATTGAACTTCAACTTTAAATTCCACAGTTGACCTTTGGTGCTTTGTCAGGATGATCCTGCCAAAGGAATAGGCATCCAAAGTAAGACTTAAGGGCCCTCTTGACAGAGAGGCCTGTCACCTGGGGGTAACAAAACGTATCCCACCAAGACATCCAAGAACACAGGAATATCTACAGATGGATCATAGTCACAAAAATGAGTAGAAGATACGTGCACCCTAGCAACAAATCCATAAAGTGTGGAAAATAAGCCAAATAGCTCTGAAAGGATGTGTTGTGGTGAGGGAAAGGATAAAAACTAGGAGAGCGAGAAACTTGGAGAAAATCAAACAGTGCTTCAGCTAGAGAAATTATAGTACAAAGTTAAGAAAGTGCAAAAGTGTGATAAGGAAATCAAAGGTGGGGAATGAAAGGGAGATTTCCAGAGAGGCTGAGATAAATAATAAGGCTGTTTCCTAGCACAAAAGGAACAAGAGGTCAGTGCAGGATCCAATGGGGTCTCTAAAAGCTGCCAGAGGTAATTTATTGACAGAATATGAAGACATTACTAAAAATATTAAAAGACTTCTCTCCCTCTCCTCCCCCCTCTTTTGCAAAGGAAGGTGGGGACATGCCAGAGCAGACATCAATTCCCAGGAGGAAAAAAGACATATTGCAGGAAATCAAGATCGTGTTGGCACAGGTGACCAAGAAATTAGGACACCAGAAAAACCTCCTAAAGTCTAGAGCTTGGGCACAGTCTCCGGGAATGAGAGGCCCAGAGGCCAGTGGGGGGAAGGGCAATATAAACTTGTCAGGGCAGAAGGACCCCTGCAGACAAGCCAGGTCGGAAGCTGTTTCAGCAGCTTTCTTCATCTTGTAGATGAGCTTCCATCCCTGGTGCAGGCTTTCGTCAGGAGCTATGGGAATTCTGTAAGTATCAATGGTCAGAAGAGATGACCTGGAACTGAGATCTGAAACAGGAGGGAAGATCTGATCTGAGACGCCGTGTTATCGAGACAGAAAAGCAAGCTTCTGCCGTTGTCAATTATAAAATCAGTATGGAAACCCTACAGCACTGTCAAACTTTCTGCCTCTGACTAGTTTTATCCAGAAAATTTTCTTTTTAAAAAATATTATTCTATATTTTAATTACATGTGTGCGTAATTGCTCATGGTGTTTACCTTGGGCTTCACAAATTCTAAGCAGCAGATGGGGGGAGAGCTGAAGATGTTTGGAATGGATTCTGTCTCTAAAAGCATCAGCCTTGCCTGAAACCTACTACTTCTCATTCTGAACCCAATCCTGCGAATCCTGCAAGAACAGCATCAGAGCACCTACTGCCACACAACAAATTCAGAGCGAAAGCAAAGTATAATCTCTCCTTTTTCCATCCCCCATATACTTTGAATCTCACTATTTAAAAATATATACAAGGGCCTGAGTACATGACTCAGTGAGTAAGAGCATTTGCTGTGTAACCATGAGGACCAGGGTTCAAACCCTTAGAACCCATGTTAAAACAAACAAATGAACAAAAAACAGTCATAACTGTGGATGTTATAAACACAACATAGGGGACCAGAGACGAGAGGATCCTGAAAGCTCACAGGCTGACCAGCCTCAGTGAAACACAAGCTTCTAGGACAATAAAAGGCCATCTCAAGAGAATGAGGTAGAGGAGGACATTCATGCCTTCCTCTGGCCTCTGCATACGTGTCTAGAATACGAGCATGTACACATTCACATGCATGCAGCACACACACACACACACACACACACACACACACACACACACACACACACACACACACACACCAGACAAAAAGAAATTAATTAATCTAAGAAGACAAGAAACACTAAATCTCTTAGGTCAGGAGAAACACGGTGATTTTTACAAAGAAATAGCAGAAGATATACTTCATTTGGTGGACATGCTTTTAAGAAAACAAACCCCCTGATATTCCTGATATTCGTTCATCAGAAAAGTAGAGTGCTAAAAGACATATAGGAAGCAAGAAGATGGGGTTCAAGTTCAAGCATGTGGACTGAAGGTCTACTCTTTGATTATGGCATCTTGGATATTTAGCTTCTCAATTTCCTTATCTGTCAAATGGAGCTAATAGTATTTACTTCCTGATGGTGTCCTGAGAGCAAATTGACAAAGTCAGTTAAGTTGACCCATACTAGTTGCTCCATGGGAACTCCCCACAACTGCTCCCCCCTCCCCAACAGAAAAAGAAAAGCCCATCAATGGTTTCCAAATGTACATTTGTTTTGATTTCCCACTGGAAGATGAGTGTATTGCCTGCATAGTGTTTGAGAACAGGTTTCCATTATGCCCTCTTTTAAGAGTGATATGTTTGCAGCATACTCTGCTGGTTTTTCCAGCTTACACAACAGAGGCAGAGCAGCAGTGAGGAGCTGCTGGCAGAAGAGACAGTGCTCTGCTTGGGCAGTGTAAGCTCCTCTTCCTCCTTCTTTTTTCTCCTTTCACTTTATTAAAATAGATTTTCATATGACATATTGCTCCTCCAAGTTCCTCCCCACCACCCCTCCCATTCAGATCCGCCCTATCTGTCACTCGTCAGAAAACAAAGAGACATCCAAAGAATAATAGTGAAATAAGATAAAACAAAAACAATTAGAATAGGTCAAAACAAACAAGAAACACATATAGACACAGAGACTCACATGTTCACACACACAGGAATCCCATAACAAAATTGGAAATCTATATATCTCCAAAGATGCTATTGAGTTAGCTTTGTGTTGTTGCCTTCCTCTGCTAGGCATGGGGCCTGCTGCCAAGTGTGGTTTGTATTCCCCATGAGACTCCATTGCAGAAAACTAATTTTTCTTATGTAACTGGTATCAGTTGGAGATGACTTCTGGATCGGGGACGGGGCTTGTGTTCACTTCTAATCTCAGCGCTGGGCCCCCATCTGTGCAGACTCATGCAGGACGTGTGCCTGCTGCCTCAGTCTCTGAGTTCATGTGAATGTAGGTGCTGCCGTGTTTGTGGGGCCTTATTTCCTTGGTGTCTGTCTTCCATCATCTCAGGGGTCTTCCATCACCTCACTTCCTTCCACCTCTTCCTCCTCCACAGAGTTCCGTGAGCCCTGACGGGAGGAAGTCAGTGGTGATATCCTATTTAAGGTGGAGTATTCCAAGGTCCCTCATTCTCTGCGTAATGTGTGGCCGTGGGTCTCTGTGTTTGTTCTCCTCAGTTGCAAAAGGAAATTTCTCTGTTAATGGCTGAGAATGACATTGATCTATATCATTGAGTATAGTGGAATGGCATTAGGAGTCATTTATTGCTACATTCCTTTAGTAGAGAAGCTGTATTTCATTTTCCCAGGTCCCTGGCCTATCTAGTCTCAGGTCTTGACCACCTAAGCAATGTTGGGTATGAGTTCCATCTCATGAAGTGGGCCTTAAATCAAATCATACATTGGTTGGTTACTTCCACAAACTTTGTGCCACTATTGAACCAGTTAATATTTCAGGTAAGCGGCCACTGTAGACTAAAGGGTTTGAAGCTGGGTTGGAGATCAGATTTATCCTTTGGTAGCATGCAGAGTACCGTCCAATACCATAAACACTAATATGTAGGGATGAAGGTTCTAAGGAGGTATCAGCTTAACTTCTCCATGTTCAATGAGTTATGTAGGTATTTTTTTCAGCATTAGGGCTTTATCATCAGTTTGTGGAAAGCAACTAATAGCCTTGGCAATAACCTGGGTTGTTTGGGGGTTCCCTCTGGCCAACAACTCAATTAGATGTGACCTATTCCTGGTACTGGAAGCTTCATTTGGTGATGAGAGATGTCAACAGAGGCTTTTCTCTGTCTCACCCTACTCCTGTGGTCCTGTTGCTGCTTATAAAATAATTGCTCAGTGGCTTAATATTAATTACAAACTGTTTGGTCTATGGCTCAGGCTTCTTGCTAGCTAGCTCTTACAACTTAAATTAACCTGTATCTATTAATCTATCACTATGTGTCTCCTGGCTTTACCTATGTTCCATTACATCTTGCTCAATCCAGCTGCTCGAAGCATCTTCTCTGACTCCACCTTTATTCTCCCTGTATCTCTCTTGAATTTTGTGCCTGGCTACATTCTATCTTGCCTTAGGTCTAAACAGATTCTTTATTAACCAATGGTAGCAACACATACATATTCACAGCATACATAAAAACCATCCCACAACAGAGAGATGTCCAGCTGGGGCTTTGTCATCTCCTCCATTATTTAACGACTTCATTTAGATCACTTTCTCATTGGATTTCCATATGACCCCCTCAAATGGCCCTTAGTTTTAGCTCTCCCTTTCCATATGCCATCCTTTCCCCCTTTTCCCTCCCTCTTCCCAATTGATTTTTGCATTCTAGTCACACACACACACACACACACACACACACACACACACACACACACACACACACCCCTGTCTTTAGTAACTATTCTACTTCTTCTTTTTAGGGAGATCCATACCTCCCCTTGTCTCTTACTCTATATCTGACCTCTGTGGTTCTCCAGATTGTGAGTTCCACTTTCCTAATCCTTCCCTTGATTGGAGTTGTTTTTAAGCTTAGTCATGATGCAGTCTATTACATACCCAATGTGTGCTACTAGAGACAACAGGATAAAACCATATAATACTCCTGGAACTTCAACTCTGAGTAACTGAGTCATGGGATCCAACAGATACACATTTATATTATCACTGACCAGAAGGCTTCAGCTACTGGAGCAGGTGCAGCATGTTTTAGGAACCTGAAACATGGAATATGTCCTGGTTAGAAAGTTCAGATGCAATCTTAAAGACAGGATGCAGTCTGGAGCTTAGGGGTTGGTGCACCCAAGATGGGGGTGTGGGGGCATTGGGGAAAAGCAGCAATGGTGTTAAATGCCTGTGTGCAGAGTAGATACTCACACACTGCACCCTACAGGGGTGATGGGCCATGTCAAGTACCTCTCAGCTCTACTTAGGAGCAGTGCAGCCCTGCCAAAGTTTTATATTGGGACTTGATGTGAGTAGACGACTGTTTTGAAGCAATTGCTGGTACTGGAAACAAGAGAGAAGCATGTAAACAGGTTGGAGGTCAAGAGTGACCAGTAGCTTGATCAGCATGCTGACAGAGGGGACAGATGGAATGAAATACATTTGAGGAGCAGGTAACAGACAAAATCGACAAGGGTGTGAAAAAGGCTTATAGGGAATGCAGGGCAGGGTAGTGAAGGGGGAAGATAGGCTTGAGGGAAAAGAAGGGCCTGGGAATATTCCTAGGACTCTGCCTGTGAGATAGGTGGAGAGTAGAGTAGATACTGGGTAGGATCCACTGAACTGAGGAGAACTGGAAATCAGTGGAAAGGGGGAACTCAGTGAGTTCTGTTTGGAGTTTGAGAATACCAATGAAAAACATAAGCATTGTCAAGGAGCAATTTCATTACAAGGACCTGGAGTTTAGAGGAGTCTGGCTGGGTGTAATTGAAACCATGGGTATTATTTTTGGATGAGGTTCCTAGAAACACCCAGAGGTGAGGGTCGTGTGCAAGTTCTAATTAAGGCTGTGTTCCTAGAGGAGCCTGCTGAGGGCTGGCACAGAGCAGGAAAGGAGAAGCCAAGCAAGGGTGTGCTCTCAGGAAAACCCAGAAGAGGGTGTGGTCTTCAAGGAGGCCCTGGAGAGTAAATTATTCTTCATAGCTTCCTCAGCCCAGTGCCAAGGGGCCTCTCCAGCACAAAGATACAACATTTCAGGAATCCTGAGGGCACTTTCTCCCCCACAGGCTCAGGCATGGCTGTTCAGCAAAGCAGAACACAGACACCCCACAGAGAGACCTCAAGGCAAGTACATGAAGGGCTGACATGTCACTACTGAGCTGGATGTAGCTGCTTAGGAAAACAGGGAGACAGAGAAAAGATGGTCAAGACCCTGTGTTGAGCCAAGGTGATGTGCTGACTGGAACAGAACTTATAGAAAATAGCAAGGGGGCTATTATTTCATGCCCATCCTGCAGAAGAAGCAGAGGGCAAGTATTTTTCTCTCCACTGTAGGACCAGTAAAGCCTTGGGGAGGCCGAGAACCGGTAGAGTTGATGGGCAGATGCAAATTCAGCACCCATCTCCTATCCTTTACCTAATGCTTTTTGTCACAGGGCAAGGGGTGCTGGAGGGATGTGGCAGGGCAGGCAGGGGATTCAACCATTTTCCCAGTATCATTAGACCTAGTCAGATTCATGGCTGATGCTCACCTGGTCAGAATCTCAGAACTGGAAGTAAGAGAGGCAGGGAAATTCTTATTTTGGAGACCTCTTCATTAAGTGCCCTAGGATTATAATCTGTGTGAGTCAGGGAGGTAGGAGAAGAAGTTTGGAGCGCTCAAATCAAGACCTTGACTTTGCACAGCCACCAATCTAGCTGGGCTCTGGAGTCACCTCTCTACACTTTGGGAGACAAGAGAAGGTATGAGGAAGGCTTAGGAGAGCATGTTTGATAGTCTCTGCTGCTCAGACCATAGTCCCCAGCCATGGGCTCCGTGTATCCAGGCTTTGAGTTTTTTTTCTTCCCCTCTGGAAGCTGTATTGACTTTGTCTATTAAGCAGGCTTGCTTGGTGTCTGCTGACCCAGGTTCTTTCTCCCTGAGGAAAGCCCAAGGCCTGAGATCAGCAGAGGTGTGCTGGTTCCCAGGCTTCTCAGGTCCACAGGGATGGTGTCTGGGGGCCTTGGACTCTGGGTTGGGACTCAGGGGCATGCCTGTGGGACATGGAGCATGACCCTCTATTTGCCAAGTCACCAGCTCAAGGAGCAGTGAGGAAAATTGGAACTAATAATACCTGCCCCCAGAATTGCCTGGGATTAATTAGGAGACTGATAATGCACAGTGTGTGCCTAGGATGAAAATGAGTTATGGTCTCGTTATTAATATAGCTGGCTGGATGATTAGTTTACATAAAACAAGGCCACTTCTCAATAAGCCAGAGGTCATTAGGCATCTGCCCAGGGTGACAGAAAGAGAACAGCCTATGCGTGAATTTGCAAAGAATTACCACAGAGCTAGAGGCAGCAACGCAAAAATGTCCTGGCCAGTCTAGTAAATAAAATGCAAGACCTCAATGCAGTACATGTGCTATTTCTTCCCTTATAGACAATACTTCCCATAGAATTAGACATTAATATTAAAACTAAAAAGGGGGTAGGGAAGGTGAAACCTAAAACCAATGTAAAATGGAAGCAAACTAGTGTTCATTTCCTGTGGAGGAATTTTATATTTTTAATGGAGTTACTGTGGCTTTTTATTTCAGCGTAAGGTGAAGAGTCAAAGTGTGTGCATTTCGGGCTTCCAAGTGTGTGTCATTACAGGAGCAGACCCTTAAAATCACCAACATGCCCCAGGCGCTGCTCCCGCATAACTAATGTCACCCTGGCAGGGCCAGGGAGGGCCCTTTGACTCCCCTGGAAGTTATGCAGGGATGAGGGGAGTGTCAGGAATGCAGGATTAGGACCCATAATTGAGCCTGTCATTAGCAGGAGAGGCAGGCAGACTAGCAAGCTTTCCTAAGCTCGAATTTATTATGAGATAAAGACAGGGCCCCTTTGGTATAAAGTATATACAGAGATTTCTGCAAGATGGCAATTCTCTCTCTCTCTCTCTCTCTCTCTCTCTCTCTCTCTCTCTCTCTCTCTCTCTCTCTCTCTCTCTCTCTGTGTGTGTGTGTGTGTGTGTGTGTGTGTGTGTGTGTGTGTACTTGGCTAGCACCACAGCATTCTTTATGCTCTTTCTAATAGATTCCAGAAATGCTGAAGTTACCCTTTAGACTGGAGCTTCAGTTGAAGCAATGAAAGATCAGAAATACCTTAAAAATGTTGGATCTTCTTCTACCTTTTGAAGAAAGCCTGTTAGACTTCAGTGAAAGCACCCCGATTCAGTGTGCAGCCATAAATGGTCCTGATGGTGAGAGGGAATGAATTGTTTCTGTAAGTCTCACATAGACTGTGATGCCCATTGCATCACATGCCACCACTGAAGGCTCCAGATGAAGGCTGAACATCCAGCCATGGCAAGAACACTTTGGGTGGGGAGATATGAATTCTTCAGCCGCTTCTCCTATCCACCCTAGTGGCTTTCTAAGTAAACTTTATTTACTTATTTACTTAGAGCTAGCCTCGGTATGTAGGCAGCTTGGCCTTGAATTCAGTGTTTCTGCCTCTATTTCCTTCGGGCTGGGATCATAGGTGCTGTGACACACTCAGCATATACTTATAAAAACCAAAACACTTTTCATTGTCTTACTGTGATTAAAAATATAAATCTAAAGTATATGATTTTAAAATTTTTAGATGCTCAATTGAGTGGCTGTAAGTAGATTCACATTGGTCTATAACTATCACCTCCATTGATCTCTAAAATTTCTCTCTTTCCCAACAGAAACTGTCCCCATTGAACAATTGAACAATGACTTCCTCTAGCCCCTGAGAAATCTGACTACTTTCTATCTGTGCATCTCACTACTATAGATTCTCACATCAGTGGGGCCATATAAACACCTCATTTTCTACCTGGCTTATCTCACTTAACACAGTGTCTTCATAGTTCATCTAGGTTATAGTATGTGTCAGAAATCTCATTCCTTTCTATGGTTGCCTAATGATCTGTTGTGTGAGAGTACAGCTTGCTTGTTCACTTCCCCGCTGACTGACACTTGAGCTGCTTCAGTTATTGGAAGCTAAATGGCTCTGTGCACAGGTACATGAATATCTCTTTTAAAGCCTACTTTCAATTTGGAGCTATATGTTAATTTTATGTCTAAGGTTCTGTATTCTTCCACCACACTGTCTTCTGTGTTTGTTAGATGGTACATTCCCACTAATTTAGAACTACTACTGTGGTGGTTTTTCCACACCTCACCAACGCTTGTCATTTTGGTTGTTCCTTAACAGCCACCCCTGTGGGGGAAGGTAGCACATCATTCCGGCTTCTGTTTGCCTTACCCTAACCATTTGTGAAGTGTCCTTTCTTGTGCTGAGTACAGAGGTCTAGTCCAGTCCCCACTTTCAGCGGCTGGGATATGGATAGAAATGTTTACTATTCAATGCAGACCCAGCCCTCTGAGGATTTGCTGTCTAAACTTTGGGTGGGAGGCGAGCACTTCATAAAGAGGTAGTGGATGTTTTGCTTTGTGAAGGGTTGGTCAGGCTTCTGCATGTTGTTGTTTGCTTGTTTTCTCAGACAAGATCTTGCTGTGTTACTGAGGCTGCTGAGCATTGGCCTTCCGCTGACTCTCTCCCCTTAGCCCCTGAACTAGAGCTGAAGGGCCTGGTACCTAGTTTCCTTTCCTAATTTTGTAATCATTTTTGCTGAAATTCTTTTCAAAAATGTTTTGTTCTGAATCCTTAAGGAATGCTCCCTAGCCTGTCCCTAGAGAATTCTCCTGTGACACTGCAGGGAGATCACCTGGGGACTCAGGCCATACTGGTGTTTTAGATTAGAAACTTTCTAAAATGTTTATGTCTCCTCTAAACCAAACCGTAACTGTCTGTAGTAGTGACCCTGAACTTGGTGGGTGTTTGGGATGTGGGTCTGGAATAGACGGCCTGTAGTTCATCTCTCTGCTAGTGATCTAAGGGCAGGTTGTTTATTAAGGACATTTCTAGTTCACAAAAATGAAACCTCATCAAGTGCATTTTAAAGTATATTTATCATTCTGTCCTTTGGAGGGACTTGGGAAGGCCAACTGAGATATCTGGGACTCTCAACTGTGACAGCTTATTAGTGATGTTCAGTGGCAATGGCGTGCATTTGAATAGTTTCATTTTTTAACCTCATTGGAAACTGTGATTTAACCTAGATTCTTCTACAGTCAATCGTCATGATATTCCTGGTTATAAGCCAGTGCCAGGTACATTGTGAGTAATAATTATCCAATGAATACTTGTTCTGTGACCCTTTATGAGACGTTCTTATTACGTCTCATGCCATGTTTGTAAGGTGACAGTTGTCTTTGTGTATGGAACAGAGCATTTTGCTGGCCAAGGCAGGCAGGTTCTGCTGCTATATAAGGGTCCATGGTGCTTTCTGCTGTATCTGTCTGTGGCTGTTTCTTTAACAGCATAAAGAACAATTTTCTTTTTGTACAATCTTAGGAGAAAGGAAGAGAGAAAAGAAGGTGCTGGAGAGAATGTTCTATTTGAAGTCTGCTCTGCTGGGAGGGTTTAAGCCTAGGCCTGAGAATGTGTGGCTCCGGATGTGGGCCTAGACTGTGGGCCCAGGTAGCAGTGTGGCTAGGGAGGCTTCTCTTCTTGTTTCTCCTTTATCCGCAGCCCCACTCTGGGCATCCTGAAGCAGAAGTCAGGGTAGAAAGGATGTCCCAGGAAGCACTTAGAAAGCCAGCACAAGAGAGGAAGAACAGGCAGACTCCTGGTGGCCATGAAACAGACTAGCCACTGCAGGCTACAGGGGATCTCTCTGGACGCATAATGAAAAAGACTCTTAGAAGTTCTCTGTTTAAGCTGGGTTGCTAAGGACTGGTTCTTCCTATCTCTCTCTCTCTCTCTCTCTCTCTCTCTCTGTGTGTGTGTGTGTGTGTGTGTGTGTGTGTGTGTGTGTGTGTGTGTGTGTGTGTTTAAGTGCCCATGTGCACTAATGGAGAAACCTGAGGAATATGTGTTTGTGCTTCCAATTCCTATCTTTGTATCAAAGGAAACCAATGTCACAGTAGATGCCCCCTTTGGAAGTTAATAGATGAGGGAAAGGGCAAGCTTCACACCAAAACCACATCTGAAATCCCAAACAATTTCATCTCTAACTTGATATGGAGAAAGGCCTTTGTGTCAAATTAAAACTTAAAAACCAAATAGATAAACTAGTCTTGAATAACAGTAGTAGCAACTTTAGTGAGCACTCTGTCAGATATCCTTTATAGGCAGTGAAATTCTGAGCACTTTATGTGTTTTAGTTAATTTAATTCTCCCAACAGTCTTATGACTGGGGAAATCATATTGTATCTATTTCACAGATGACCAAATTGAGGCACAGAAAAGCCAAGTGACTTGAACAAAATCACATAGCCAATATTTGGTCAGGTGGAACTTTGTCTAGAAGTTTTGCTCTACAGCCTAAGCCCTTGACTACTATGAAGTCTATATTAAATTTGTTGGTTCAAATAATTATGTTGACCAATTACTTGAGAGTTTTAACTAGATACCTGAGGACAGTAAGCCAAATAGCTGAAGTTTTATTGTTTAAAATGCTATTTTAATCTTTTTAGGTTAGATTAATTTTATGTGTATGGGTGTTTGCATGTACACATCTCTGTGCATTACATATGTGCAGCACCAATAGTGGCCAGAAGAGGGCATTGGATGGTAGTTGCCACGTGGGTGCTAGGAATCAAACCCAGGTCTATTGCAAGAGTGACCTTATGTACTGAGCTCTGGGGATTTAATAAAAGCTCCAAAAGTTTCAGAGATATCAGAGGGATCTACCCACAGTTTGTCTAGGAGGATCAGAGAGTGGTGATTCACACCTTTAATCCCAGCACAGGGAGTATCCCAGGAGTGGTGACCTACGCCCTTAATCCAAACTGAGTTAAAGGTCATTTTAGTTTATAGAAGGAGTTCCAGGCTCCCAGGCAGGCAGTGGTGGGACCATGCCTTAACTTACCAAGAGACTATTTAAGGTGAGCATAGAAAGACACAGGAGGAGCCAGGCTGAGGAAGCTGGAAGACAGCTGGGTAAGATCTGACTGTGGTGTTTACTCTCTCTAATATCTCTGACTTTCTCAGAGATCTGGCCCTGAATCTCATTTATTCATTCAACACTGAGCCATATCTCCACATGTACTTCTCATGGTATTTTAAATGGTTCTATGCTGTGTTGTTTGGAAGGAAGGAAAAAGGTCTGTTCACATAGCCATAGCCCAACACAGAGGTCATCCTCAAGATCTTGGTGGATTACAAAGAACCCAGTCTCTCCCATTCTCTTCCCTACATGTTATCAGTTGACACAGCTTCAATTATCCCTCAAGTAAAGAAAGGGGGGTTGTAGTAGGAGGTTTCTGGCCCAGACTTTCGGGCCTAACCTCAAAGTTTAGGTCTGCAAACCCGCAGACCCGCAGTCCTACAGAGACACACAGACACTTTCATTAGTTTTTGGCTGATCAGCGTCAGGCCCAGGCATATCACTTGCTAGCTCTCTACCCTTAAGCTATCCCATGTCTCTTGTTCAGCCATGCGGCTGGGTACCTTTCTTTAAAGCTACATGGTTGTCCTCTGCATCCTGCAGCTTCTCTCTGGTGCTCTTCTGGCACTCTGCTCTCAGAGATTTTCTTAGTCTGGTAGCCCCGCCTACACTTCCTGCCTGCCTTTGGCCAATCAGCTCTTTTTATTAAACCAGTGGGTGGGACAATTATTTACCATGAAACAATGCAATACCCCTACAGGGGGTAGACTATATAATCCAGGTAGAAGTACATTTAGCTTTAGCTGCAAGTAACAGAAAATCTGGCAGGGGTTTAAGCAAAATTGCACTTTTCTTCCATAGCAAAATACTTTAAGCCTGCTTTGGTAGCTCAGGGGTGTCAGAACTGTATTTGTCTTGGTATCAACATGAGGTGACATGTCCATGTCCAGGATGGAAGGGGGCCACAGCCTTTACAGAATCTCTGAGCAGACTCTGGCTTCTGCCTCATCGGCTAAAAGGATTGCAAAGAGGACTGGGAAAGATTGCATGCAGCTTCCCAGCTGCTGGGCTGAGAGAAGGGAAAGAAGAAATTGGAAATACATGTCAAGTGAACAAAGAAAATGTGGTTTCCACATTTTCATTAACAAGGGAAGTCGCACAGTCCAGGCAGATTTGATGATGAAGAGTTGATGCTCTTGGGGAGAGACTGGTACAGCCCCTCTGTCCTGTTGCCATGTTCCCTGAAGCTGTCCACTGGCTTTTCTGTTCCCAGGCTTGTGATTTCACTGACCCACTCATCTCCCCGCAGACACTGGTTTGGCTTCATCATGCTTGAGCGCATGTCTGGATGTTTTAATGATGTGACCATCTTGCATTGTGACATGATGTGGTCTCCAGACACTGATCACAACCAATCTGTCTGGATGAGCCATGTCTACATCTCAGCAAGTTTGGCCAGGGACCCAGAGCCAGCTTTCTGTGTCAAGAGAGTTCTATAGAGGAATTTTTAATCGGTTTCTCTGTATCAGGATGAAGAAGCCTGGGGTCAGGCCCAAGACTCACAGTTTTCCCTCTCCCAGCTGCCTCCCCCAAGTTCTGGAGCAGTCTTGGGCATTCAGATAGCTCTCAAATACTTGATGGATAAAATCACATTCCTGGTGACTGATCAAAGATGTGTCACTTGTTATGAAGTGTGCCAAGAAAGTCACTCACCCATTCGTCCAGTAAGCACTTTAGTGATTTAATCTGTGAACCAATTACTTCAATATAGTTTCTAGAAATAGAGCTGCTCATCCTTTGAAGTGAGTTAATTGTCAACTGACATTTTAACTGTGTTTATTGACCTGACAACCACTGGGGTCTCCCACAGCATCAGGCACAGTGCACGGCACAGAATACATGGGGACATATGTATGGTGCCCATATACAATGGGAGAAAAGTGAGATGGACATGTATGACAACAATATGACCAACTCCAGAGGAGGGCAGCATCAAAGCTTGTGGACTCAAGGGGAGAGTGACTCACAGCCTGAAGAAATTGTGGATTGTGTAATTAGATTGGCTGCAAGAGCTCCTGTCCTTAGATTTCTAAGCTCACTGCCAGTCTGGTTCAGGGAAGATGTCTGGGGTATGACTCTGTCAGGCTTTCCCGGTTAGGTAGAGAGTAAGTATGCTGTGTCCTGGAGACCAGCCTCACATGTACTTCAAATTGCTTCCTTCAAGACACAAGATGAAGATCATCAAGGGGAAGGGTGCCATTGGAAGCTCAAGGCTGAGTTCTTTCTCTGAGTAGAGCAGATGACACATTTAATGTTTTCCCTCTCCCATATCTGTTGTTTTTCATCTAGATTTACATCCGACAATTTTACCAATGAAGATTTAGGAGTCAGAGGTTGGAATGAAAACCTGATAGCTCAGGGAGGTTGCAGAACAACTAGCTGACCTTCCTCCTTAGCTAGCATCTCAGAAAAGAGGTCCTTCCACCACACCAAAATACAATACAATACAATACAATACAATACAATACAATACAATACAATACAATACAATACAATACAATACAGTAAAATAAGTAAAGACAACCACATTTTAAGTCCTTCCCTACTACTTCCTGTAAATCTTTCTACCTGTCTTTAGAACTTCCTCTGACTCTCTGTGACTACTTTCTGTCAACTAGTTGCTGGTTCCACCACCTGACCAAAATTTTATTTTATTTAATTAACATAATCTCAGAGTTCACAGTGTGGTAGAATATCCAGCAACACATATCCCAACTGTGCACTTTGATCTTCTTGGAGGAAAAAGAATGAGTTACAGTTAGCTGTTAGCAAAGGGCAACCCATGAGTGCAGGGGTCTAAAGCAGAGTGATGATGCAAAAATTTCTTTCCAAATGGTCCATTTAGAGAAGCAAATGCCAACATATTTTTGGACACCTTTTCTTCATTTTAGGAGATGACTCTGTCACACATGTGTGAAGTGAGAGGGAATGGCATTCTTGAAATGTAGACAGTCTTAGGTGACTACTGGAACAGAGCTCAGTAAAACAGTACTGCTGCATGACCTCAAAGCGTCATAGTGTACTGTAGACTTGGCAGCAAAAAGCATGTAATCCGTGTTATGAGGTGGACTGGGAATCATGGCATAAAGCTGGGGGAGAGTGAATGAGACCATCACATATTCAGTTAGTTTTTGACTCAGAAAAGGAAGTGTAAGTGAATCAGGGGACATTTCCAAGCTAGCTAAGTGTGGAGCCTTTAAGGAAATGAAAATCCATTCACAATTTCATAACCCACACAGACACACATATACACACACAGAGAGATAGACACACAGAGACACACACACACAGAAACACTACACATAGACATACACATACAGACACACACAGAGAGACAGACACATACACACAGAAACACACAGACACATACACACAGAAACACACACACAGACAGACACACACAAACACATATACAGAGACACACACATACACACACTGTACTCCAATCATATTCATTTTTTATTATCTTCTCATTCCTTCCCCACCTTTGCTTAATCCCCTCTTCACAGTCCCCTCCTACCTCCCTCCCGTCTCTGTGTACATGATCTTCTGTGTTTAATCAGGACTGCTTGTATGAACATGCGTGAGGGAGCTGCTTATTAGATCACGGGCAATTCACCAGTGTCTACATCACTAAGGACTATGACTCCTCTTCCTAGCAACTATCAACTGCCTAGGTTCCTCATGGAGGGGTGGGGAATCATGAATCCCTCCCTCACCCATAATGGTGTCTATGGGTCACATCTTGTGCAGGTCTTGTGAAGGTAACCACAACTGTTGATTAGTTCATGAGTGCACAGCCATATCATGCCCAGAAAACAGTGCTTTACAGTAACACTCTCATCCTTTGGCTCGGGTATTCTTCACACTCCCTCACTCTTATGTCCACTGAGTCTTGAAAGATTCACATCTTTTAGACTAACCATCCAACATGTATGACCTTCAATACAATTCACTGTGTTTTACGTGTACATATCCTTTACCCTCATGCATCTCTGTTGACTGTGCATGCCTGGGGCCCATGAAGGCCAGAAGAGGGTTGGATTTCCTGGAAATGGAGTTACAGAAGGTTGTGAATCACTGAGTACTAAAATTGCATGAGGGTCCTCTGGAAGAGCAGTCACTTCTCTCAAGTACTGATCCATTTCTCTAGCTCCATTTTTATAAAATAAAATTTGTGCTTCTTATTATAACACAACAAGTTGTCAAGATATTTGTAATGACTGCTGATCCCATTGCTAAGTGATCACTGAGCATTTCATACGCTGCCTGGTCAGTACCAGGGATGCTATTTCTAGTCAATACTCTCTGAACACCTGAGGTACCACTTACTCCTATCTTAAAGATGCAGAAGTTGAGGTAGAGGAAATCAAGCAGCTTTAAGGAGATTTTATTATGCACAGCATCATGAGGTCCATGTGTCCAAGTTTCCAGCTCTCAAGCTAGAAAGTAGAACCAGGCTTACTTTTCTCCTTATGGGAATAACTGCCACACCTTGGCTTTAGACTTCTACTTTACAAGACTGATTTAAAAAAAAAAAAAATGCGAGAAGGTAGTGAAATGCTGGTTCCTCAGTACTCCAGTCAATGCTACTTTCTTGAAAGTGCATTAAAGTAGGTTAATGCAATCCAGATCCAACTGTTCCATATCAGTTTTAGTGGTGGCCTATCCACAATTCAGGTTAAAGAGCAGAGGATAAAAAGAAATACCTATATCTAGAGTTTTACAGAATTCCCTTTTCCTTTGACTGTCAACTGTCTTTAAAGTGCTATTGAACTCATTAGCCAATTCAGTGAGATAAGTTTACTGTTTGTGAACTGTTTCTGAAGAATTGTGTGCATGTCTGTATTAACTGTGTCTAGGGCTTAGTGCTGGGATGAGCGTCAAGAAATACAAGAGCTTTCTTTCGTAAGACATGCACTCATCCTCCAAGGCAATGCCTAGAGCTCTCAGCCATGGAAGGCAAATGATGAAAAAGGTGACAGCATCCTATGCAAACCCAGCAGGCGTCTGGTATATGGAACTGTTGACATTTCAAATGCACCTCAGAGACTAGAAACTGGTCTAGGAGATGATGGCAATTGCTCTGTCAGTTACATCTGGACTGGGCAGAGCTTTAGACAGAAATTGTAACAGAAGAGAAAGAGGACAGAGGTGGCCAAATCCTAGGACTTGCTAGCTGGCCAGCCAGTCTGTGTGACAATGGCAAGGTTAGCAAAAAGATACTATCTCAGAAGAACCCCTGAGGTCTACCTCTGACCTAACACACACACACATACACTGTGGTCCTGAGCATGGAAGTTTTTCTTTGCCCACTGAATACTATTTAATAAGAGATTATATTTTTGAACTAATATTTTGTATCAAACCTGGAAATAAAGCTATGTAGACATTATTCCACTCAATTCTCACAAGCCCACAAGACAGGTACTCTCATCATAACTTACCTTTTGCAGAAGAGGAAATGAGACGCGGAGAGATTAGTCACTTTCCCAAAGTCCCAGAGATTATCAGAGATGTACACAGAATTTGAACGCTAGTCTGCTTAACTCCAGGGACCATGTTCTTAACTATGTCATTGTCATCTGATATTTCCTAAATGCCTGCAATAAGGAAGGCGCTTCTGTTCTAATGTGCACCGACACGAGCCGTTCAAGACGACCTCAGATGCGACAGTCTCAGTTTCTGTCTTGAGCAACGGCAACATAAAAGTCAAACATTTCCTTAACAAGATGTAAGAGACGAGGGTCCTGAATTAAGACATTGTTTTGGCTGAGGATGGAGAGGAAGAACGAGACCTGGAAAGGATGGAAGTGAGGTCTCAGTAGAGCAAATCAGATGAGCACCTTAGGCTCTGAGATTTAGGGAAATGAAATACAAAAGGGCCTCAGGCAGACAATGCAGTGAGACATTTCAGTTTGGCTTGGTGACAACTGGCCTTAAAAGAGAAAGGAAGGAGGAGCTGGGGGAGGAGGGGGAGTGAATTGAGAAAGGTAGTGTGTTCAGCCTGTGTGTGTGTTTGTATGTGCACACGTTTAAAGGCATGTCCTCAAGTCTGCTCTAGTTAAAAGTGAAAGAATAGATGAGGTCACGTAGAAACAAAGTGCAGAGGGAGAACTGAAGAGAGAACAGAAGGTAAAAGATCACAGGAGAGGTAAGAAGAAAGCCCGAGGTAGCACAAAGCCCCGGGGAAGAAAGCCGGGCAGTGGAGCGACTGGTTTAATCAGCTTTGCCTTAGGCGGCCCTGGCTGAATAAAGGATGCCAGAGGAAGAGAGATCTTTTGGAAAGGCAAGGGTCAACAGTGGCTTCGGTGACAGCTGTTTGGGGGCAAAGGGACAAAAATGAGAAGACAGAGGATGGAGCTCGCTTTCAACAATAAGGAAACAAAGGGCAACCTGGAAAGCAAGGAGGGGCAGACACTGGAGAACTGATTATCCCTGAGGGGTTTTTCCAGGCTGGAAGTTGCTGTCAGCAGGGTGACAGCTAAGCTCTCAGAGGAAAGTTTAAGGCGACCATAAAGTAGATATTTAGTTGCCTCTCTCAAAACTGAAGTTCACTGTGGCTGTAAACTGTGAACAAATTTGCCCCAGGCTCTACAACTTGGGTCCATCCTGCCAGTTTAATGCTGACCACAAAGAGACCTGATACAGTCATTAAGGCAGCTGCAAACAGCAGCCTGCATCTGCTACTACCTGCTCCTGAGTTGGCTGTCTAACAGAGAAGGTACCGACGGCTGGGCAATGCTACTTTCTAGTTTGCTTTATAGAGTCATCTTTTCCACAAATTCTCAGCTCTCTTACATCTTCCAGCAGCATGGATCTCACAGGAGCTCTGGGCTCCAACAAGCTGTCACCTGGTCCTGCCATTCTGCCACTTATACCCTTCTCTGGGCCTCAGTTTCTCTTCTTCTGTGAGTCCCATGCAATCAGCATCTGGACAATGGCAGGCTGGTCTAAAGGCTCCCATTAGGGAAGGATGAGGGCAGGACAGGTTGGCATTCCCAGAGACGTATAATGCATGTGAGTAATGAAAACTAGCATTACACAGCCGGCTGTCATACAGCCAAGAACAACAGACCATCTTATTTACAAAGAACACTTGTAAGCTGGGCCTGGTAGCATACACAGAAGCCTAGCACCTGAAAAGCAGATGCAGGAGGACCAAGAGTTCAAAGCCAGCTTGGGCCTGTCTGTTTAAGCAAAAGGCTTTAGGGGTCTGGAAGTTTGGGACCGTGTGACAATAGCATGCAAATCAATTATTTGTCAGTTTATCAGAACATACTGACTAATGTTGCTGTTATTGTGTCTTTTCTCATTTGCTAGTTTCTCACCCACTTTATTTGTCTATCCATTTGTCTGTCTGTCCTGGCTAGAGGCCCTTGACTAAAGGAGAAGTCCCTGTCCCCACCTTTAAATATACAACTTTGAGCACATGAAGGCCAAAGACATTCGTTTCATATGATCTTTTAGTGCCACATTCAGACTATGGAGACTGCTGTAGAAAAAAACCTTTAGGTAAATATTTGAAATATTTTAAAACTGACATTCTGAATGATATTCTGATGCCACTTCAATAATGTTTTATAAAATTCAAAGGAAAAGTAGAGTTAAGTAAACGTGAACTTTCCCTTTCCTGAGACAGTGAAAGGCCACGCTATTTGCATATTCTAATGTGGGCTCACTGTGGCTCAGGGTACAAATCTTCAGAAAAACTGTCCCTAGCAAGCCTGACCTTTGGCCTTTCATCTGCAAAGTCGCATCTTTTCAAAGCGGTTTCTGTGTAGCCATTCCTGCACTGCCTGTGTTTTCTGGAACTGTCTTTGGAAGCACAATTAGAAGGCTTAAAACCCAGAAACACAAGCTCCATCCTATTTACACATTTAAAGTAAAGGTCACTCTCAGAAACTGGGCTTCCCAGATTTCTCCCCCTGAAATCCCTTAAGATATGTAATACCAGCATAAAGGGAATCACAAATCCAGTTTTCAGAAAATGGCATTAAATATAGATTTAAACTTTGACCTTTATTCCCAAGTGAGAAGACAAAAAATTCTCTTTACAGTGAAGGGCATGTTTCTACTAAGCTTCAATGAGTAGGGGAGAACCTGCCTGGTGGTAGCCAGGATTAAGAAGAACCAATCGATTTACCTCCAATGCAGGTGTGCTGCAAATCCGCTGGGCCCAGATGCAGCGCGTGATTGGACCTGTCTCATCTATATTCTAGAGTTTGTAGAGGAAGCTTCTGGGAAACAGGGGTCTTCTTGGCTCCGGGAATTGACGTTTCCACGGAAATATGTGAAATGCATTCAAAGTGAGCAACAACACAAGATGGAAAACACAGGGTCTCCCACCCCACATTAGGGTCATGAGTAATAGTGGGGAATCCGTGGGTAGCAGAGTGACAGACTAGGCAAACAGGGAAATCACAGAGACCCAGAGCATTCATATTTTTACATTTCTTATTACCCTGACCACTCTGCAGGTGCTGACCAGGTCCTGGGCTGCTGTCCCGTGCTGTGACTCCTCTCACCTCTACACTGTTGACAAGTTGATTTTGAGGTCAGTGTGGGGGAAGGATGGTGGACAATGGGAAATGTAGTCTATTGAAGAGAAGGGCTGTTGGTCATGTGTGCATCTGGAGACTGCAGAAGGAATTTGTTCTGATAGAGAGATGGCTTTGCTAGAATAATCAGAGAAGGAAAGGATGAAAGGAGAGAAAGGCACTGGGCTGGGAGTCCATATTCATGTCTCCAAAGGAGGCTCAGGATTAGAAAGCAGCACAAATTGTGCATCTGTTTGTGTTAGCCACTAGATAATGACTTTCCCACAAGCCTGATCTTGCTGATGTCACGGCCACAGTTACACTCCTGTCCCCAGTGGTCTGACTTGAACAAGATGTTTGGCAAAAAATTCTTGTTTGAATAAATGAGAAAAGAAAAGAGTTGTTTGCAGAGAGGGACCCTAGCCCTCACCTATCCAATCCTGTCACTGTGCAGATGAGGACGCTGAAGCCCCGAACGGTGACTTAACTGAACCGTGGTCCCACTTACTGTCAATTGCAGAAATAAAAACAAATATATCAATATCTATGGGCATGATCACAAACATATCCAGAAACTTACTAATTGCCAGGAACTGTGTCAACTCTTGTCAGCCTATATTCGCTATTTCTCTCCAGGGTTCAGAAGCTTGCAAACTACATTTCCCAGACTTCCTTGCCAGCTTTGCTTAGGTTCCGCCAATGGAGCATACTCACAGAATACTGGACACTGAGCACTCAGTCATCATTATTTCAATCCTTCAACTACTTAATTAATTGTCCAGGTGGCAGCAGCAGCAACAGGCAACAGGAGGTGACCATAAGGCCCCAAACCTGCTGTCAAGTGACAGTGCACATGTGTTCCTTGGCCTCCTGGAGACATTCACAGGGTACAAATTCTAACCCCTGCTTTCTATCCCCCCGCCCCCCACAAGCCCTTCAAGACATTGGTAACCAATCTCTTGTCTTAAACTCCCTGCTGAAGTATCCAGTGTTATTTTGTTGCCTTTATTGCATTTTGAGGACTAGTCCATGGTATTCTAAGAGAAACCCTGAAGTGTGAGCCACGGAAACACCACTTTAGACAAGAAGCTGATGCTAGAAGACAAGAGAGGACTTGTCTGTGGCCACAGAGCTTGGTGGTGGCACAACAGAGATGGAAGCAGGGTTATCTGAGGCCTGAATCCCCACACTGAACTCAGGAGTGACTTTCCCATCCTGGTGAATTCCCAGAATACTCACTACAGGGTTTTCCTCCCTGTGATGTGTGGAACTGACTTCAAAGTGCTTTTTCTTTAGAATTCTCTTTCTCTAGGACCCATGAGTTCCCAGATGTACACTGGAGCTTCGAGATGAAGTAATCTCTGTCATTAAAAACATTGCAGGAGCAGACATTTCTTTACTGGACAAAGGAGCTAACAGAGCGAGAACTGTTGGCAGTATAGCCCTTCAGTGATGGTTTGCAAGGAGGAAGTAGAGGAAAAGGGTGAGCAGGTTCAGAATTATTACACGGTAGATGGAGTCCTTGTCCTGTCAGAAGAACATGGACTAAGCCTGGGGGCTAGAACCTGATAACTTAGGATCCAGGGGCTTGGCACGTGGGGTAACTGAAAATGCTCCCTAGCATATGGGGAAGCTCTACAAATGCTGGCTTCAGTATAAGGCAACAATGCCAGAATATGTCAGGATAGGAGTGAAGTCAAACCCATGGAGATGTTCAGATCACAGGGATGAGAGGTGCATATCTGAGGTAGAGGGAAGTACTTGAGGACAGTACACCCACAGGATGGCTTCCTGAGACAGAGAAAGTCAATATTGGGTTTGAGAGAGGGTTAACATGAAACATCAGGGTGCAGTCCCCAGCAGCAGACACACAGTCAGATATTGTCAAATCAAATCCTACATCATGACGTACACTTCATGGAACTCTCCCACTGTCCTGAGCTGCCTGAGAGCCTTGGTGTTGCCCAGAAGAACCGGTCTCAGAGGAATGCAAGGCAGACTTGACTTCTGCCCAATCCTTTCCAGTCTCTCTCCATCCCTCCTCAGAGCTGCCCATGTCCCCAAGCCCCAGACTCCATCCTCCCACCCCTGGCTCCCTAACCATCCTGTCTCAGTAAGAAGATTGCTGAGAACTTTGCTGCAGGAGTCCACTTCCTCCATTCAGCATCATTTAGTCTGATCTCAATCTAGTCATTTAGGTCCTCGATAATGAAATGAATCATTAAGATGATAAATTTCTTTGACATTATCAATATCTTGATAGAACTTAAAATGTTCTTCAAAAAAGCTCTCATCCTTTAATCCTGGCCTTCAGCATATCACTAAAAAGAACTAGTCACATGAACTCTCAACAGCATGGTAGTTTGTATCAGCCAGGAAGGCTTTTGGCAGTTACAGAAAGCCATATGGTAGTGGATCTCTGTAAAGTTGTTTATTTGCTCTCCAACACTAGCACATGTGCACACATGCACACACACACACTCACATAGGCATGCACACATGCACATACACACACATTCATACATGCACACACACATAGACACACATACAAAAACACACACACATATACACTCTTATACAAGCACACATGTGCACACACACACATACACACACTCATACAGGCACACATGTGCACATACACATATATGCACACATACTCATACACGCATGCACACGCACACACACATGAGCTCATAGATGCACATAAATACACATGCACACACACACAGACACATACACACACACTGGGCTGCCACTGTAACCCCTAGCAGGGCTACACTGTCTCTCCTGCCCAGTCTCCTTCACTCTGTGTCACAGTCATAATTGTAAAATGGCAACAAAGAGGAAGACGAGGTCATCTAGGTTAGGGTGGCTATGTGCACAGCCAGCCTCAAGGAAGGTGGAAAAGTTTGCATTTTATTGGGTTTTAACAGTTCAGCATGATAACACTCAAAGTTGGAAAGGGGGATGCCCTAGGAAGTGAGGAGGGACTCGTGAGGAGTCAACAACAGCAGTGTCTGCTGCGAAACAGCAACATGAAGAACTATGAACTCAATGAGGGACACTGTGTCACCCTCTCTGTTCAGAACCAAGGGCAAAATAAAGAGCAGATACAGGGGTGGAGATGCAATGTGAGGCAAGAGGCCCCTACAAGCGCTCCATGTTTTCTTCTTCCCAGAATAACCATGAGCGACTCTGCAATATTAAGTACACCCACCGCACTGTACGACCGGTACCACTATCCTGCTTTTATTTTCCACTGTAACTGTATAAAGCTTTTTCCAGCTATAGCATCAGAGATGGGATCTGAAACAAGAGCAATGAGGAATCTTAATTCATCAAAACACACAAAACATTTCCCCCGTAAGTCTCTAAAAACTTGGAAACACTTATATTTTCATTCTGGAAACACATAGTTTCTGCTCTGGCCGGTTTAGCCTCCTCTAATAAACGCTCTTGGCTGCATCTCTAGAGCAGAGGGCGGGGACAGGTCCATGAGCTGCTGTCCCTTCAGTCGAGGACCTAAGTGTCAGTCTGGCATGTTTGTCCTCAGGCCCTGCGATCAGTCATCTCCTTTCAATGTTTCCAGGGCCATTTGTGAGCTGGATCATTCCTCCAGACCCCTGATTCCTGTGAACTGGGCTATAACTAGAACAATGAAGAGAAATGTGGGGAATGTAAAGGCAGTTGCGAGCCCACGAACAACCTTCCACAGTTGAAAAATCTCCTCAGGGTCTCACAGGCAGAAGATGGAGTCCCGCAACATCAGTAGATGGCGGGGCTCTGGAGGGAGACAACTTGTGTAATTTCCATCTCTTGAAACATTTAAAATGTGTCTGATCAAAGGAGGGGAAAATTAACCACAGTGTAGGAAGACGGTAGGGGGACGGGCAAGATGACCTAATTTGCCTTTTTCATTACTAATTTCAATAGACGTTGTCTTTGGGAATTCCACCCTGAGATTCCAAGGCAGGGTCCTCCACGGGACCTGGGCAAAAGAAGAGGACATGCAGGACCCCTGATTTCCTAAGGCTCTTCTGTTGCATCCTTTAGAATGTTGCATAGAAGTAAATTCTCCTCAGATAGATACATGGGCCCCCTTTCTTATCTACATAACAACTTTGGAGACACTTTCCCTTTGGGTTTCAAAGGATGTGAGTTTGGCCTATCAAAGCTGAGACTATGCAATGAATTCATTACTTGCTGAAATAAAAATCAACACAAATACATCTTTGCTTTAAGAAAGGGGGGGGGGGGGACACGATCCTACACCACTTAGTTGCTTTACCAATTTCTGGATTCAATTAATTTTTAACATGGGAGTAAAGTCCCTTTTATTTTTTTTCCTCCTTTCAAGCCAGACATTTATTTTTAACAAGGGATGAAATCATCTGAGAACAAAACGGGACATCTGTTACTTTATATCTGTTTATTTTAAGTACTTAAATCTGAGTTTGATTTCACACAATTTTGACATTGTTGCTTCATTAATAATCCTTACGTAATTGCAACCTCAGAGTGAGCCCCAAGATTGCAGCATTCACTTCTCGTTAACACAGACTGATAGGAAAGCCAGAGTCACTCAGGGGAAGGGAAAGTCTTCTGTGTCCAAAGCTGGCCTTCATGCTCATCTGAGCCACAGTGGCACATCACCTGTGGAAGGGACTAGAAAGGACCTCTGCTGGGTCCCAGCACAAGGCAGAAGTATGATGCTAACATCTGCAGTGCCAATATTTACAGGGGTTCTTGGATGGTCAGCCTAGAGGACCATAGGATTGCAGAGAGAGCACATGCTACTAACACATATGTATAATAGGTACCACATCATCCACCTGGTCAGCTGACCTGTCTATCAAGGGCACTGGGTGCTGATGTTACAACATCAGGAGGTAGGGCAGATGGCAGTGTGGGAGGAGTGTGCCTCTTCCAAAGAAGGGGCTCCAGGCCCAGTGTAGAGTAGGATGGTTTGGCCTAGTACTAATGGCTGAGAATAAAGAGATCGGAATTAAAGAGGAGAATTTGGAATAAGAGTAGTGAGTGGGGCCAGCAAGATGGCCCAGTGGGTAAAGGCACTGGTGAATGGGTCTGAGTTTGATCACTGGATCCCACAAAGTGGCAGGAGAGAACTAACACCCACAAGCTGTCCTCTGACCTCCACGGGGCACAGGCACACCTACACACACACACACACACACACACACACACACACACACACACACAAATAAATAAATAAACAAAGCAGAAAAATGTTAAAAATTAATTTGCTTGATTCATAAATAGAGAAGTTAGATAATGAGCAGTGTGACTTACATGGATGGCAGGTCACTTCCTTATGAAGGTATGCATGAGAATGATAGATGTGTCCGTTTCAAGATGGAGATGTAAGCTGAGCCCTGAGAAATGGGAAGAAACTGAAAATGGAAAAAATTAGAGAGAGGAAGGAGTACACACACACGTACATACACACACATGTGTGTGTGTCAGAGAGAGAGAGATTGACGAACTGGAGCAATCACTATCCTAGAAAGGTATAGTGGAGTATAGAGAGAGATTGACTCCTTGCCAGAGTGGCTGGAGGTTTGTGGGAAAGAGACAGACTGGAAGAAAGAGAGAAGGGAGAGAAAGGTCAGTGGGCCCCATTTGTACCTAATTGCCTTCACATGGGAAAGGAAGTAAATGGCAATCAGGCTGGTTATGATGGGATGGATTTACAAGAGGGCAAGTGTTAGCTTGGGCTGAATTCTGTAGGCTGTTGTGCAGGCAAGGGCAGCTGTGGATATGTTGAATGCCTGCCAGGGAAATCTTCGATGGAATAGAGAAAGCTGACGGGCGAGGGCGCTAAGGCAGAAAGGTGATGGGGTCTCTGTGGCTCAAGGAACCAGGTCATGGCGGTTCAGGGAGAAGACTGCTAGGCTAAGACTGGAGTGGGAGGAGCCATTCCCTTTAGGACTTTGGCTTTGAGGGATTCATGTGGCAGTTGGGTGTCTCAGTCTGAGGTCACTCTCAGAGCTTTGGTGTGGAGATTTTATTCTGGAGTTGTTGACAAGAAGATGCTTTTCAAAACTGACCCTCCCATTCGTTACTTTCTAAAATAAAAGTCGTTGAGGGTTGTGCTGGCTAGAGTTTTTGTAGGGGAAAAGAAAGGGGTTGTGTTTACTTCACAATATACCTGAAACATTTTAAAGCACGTTATAGACCTGATGACGTTTCCTAGGTGCTCATCTTCAAAAAATAAAAATAAAAACATCTCCTTACAGACATTCCCAGGAAATGTCATGGACAGTCATCCTGTTGTTCCGGGCTATTGTCCTGGTCACAGTGCTGCCTGATTACACTTTTATCTTAGTTTTCACAAGACCATGAGAAAGGAAGGTCGGCCAGCCAACTCTGCCCAGCATGACCCAAACCAGTTAAACCCGAGGACCCGAGATAACTTTGGAGTCATCTAAAATCATCCCTCTGTGCTTTCTCCACCCATACAGGCCTACACCTGCCCTCACATCCTTATTCTATACCTTGGCCTGGACTTTGGCTCTCTGGGCAGAAGGCAGGCTATGGAGGACAACTTCCTAAAGGCAACAAAGTTCAAGGGATTTGGCAGTGACCTCTCAACTCGGTTATTCTAGGTATTGTACAGCAACTTCCGTTCAGTCCTGATTGCACCGCCTCCAGCAGACAAGAAGAGATAGGTGAGGGCCATGGTCTGTCTTGAGGCTTGCCAAGAGAGTGCTGGTGGGGTGAGCTGTGCTAGCTGTAGTGATGGGGAAGAGCCGTGTACATGTGCACTAGCAATTTGCTTCCTGTTGCCTTAACAGTGCCTTCTTCGCCCAGACATGCTCATCAGAGAGATGCTTGGGAATCTTCCTCCAAGGACCCCACAATAACCTTCAGTAAAGCCAGGGAGGGCCTGGGAGATGTCAAATATTTAGGGTGTTGACTCAGGTATCTTGCTGGCTCCGCTTTGCTAGATAAAGTGTTCTGAGCCTACCCCGGCAATCATGCTCACGGTACAATATGCAGAATCGACATAAAGAGAGACCTTGAACATACAAAGCAGTGTGCGCACTAGAGGGATAATGGCAGGCTCCTGCCTCTCCAGAGTATTAGCCTATTTTTATTGATTTATTTTCTTCACATCATCTATCTTCTGCCAACCCCCACCCATGTGGGGTGTGTGTATGTATGTGTGCTCATGTATGCATGTGTGTGTGCATGTGTGTATGTATATGCGCACACACATGTGCATGTGTGTGAACATGTGTGAACATGTGTGCGCACGTGTGTGCGTGTGTGAGTGTACGCGCATGTGTGTATGTGCACGTGTGTGCACGCATGTGTGCATGAGTGTGCATGCACATGCATGTGTGTGTGCACATGTGTGTGTGTATGCTGTGTTCCTGCTGGTAGAATTTAAACATGAGCACAAAGTCCTTATCAGATTCACTCAAGATTCATCCTCAACACTAGTAAGAGTGCCTGATCTATTGTAGTCACTTAATAAATGTTGGAATTGATGATTGAATCAACCAGACAATCAACCATATAGAATCACAGACATCTAGGTATTAATCAAAGAGGATCAAAGTGCAGAGGGTTCTCTATTTTAATTGATTTGAAGGTGAATTTTTTTTTTAACTTTATGCTGGTGAAGAAGTGTTCTCACACAACTATTGTCTTTCACCTTGAATACAGTAGTCTGTAAGTTACATAAAACACTCTGGACTTTACTACAGAATGGCACAGTGTTTGGTAGGTGATTTTACAGCTGGAGGCCAATATAAATGCCCTGATGACACTTATGGCATGCAGGACTAAGCCATGGTGCTCTGTAGGTTATGTGTGTGCAGTACACTTCCAACATACCATGTGTTGGATAGCTTTTTGTCTTCCTGATACAATACCTAAGAAAGCAGCTTAACTGAAGGGAAGATGTGGTTTTGACTTACAATATCAGAGAGTCAGACTCTGTTTGGTTGCCTCTAAAGCTCTGGGTATTGAGGAGGCTGAACAGTATGGCAGCAGAAATATGTGGAGAAAGAGGTTGCTTGTCACTGAGTGGCAGAAAGCAGAAAAACAGAGAAGGGGACCAGAGACAAAAGGGACCCACTTCCTTCAATCAAGTCACACCTTCCAGTTTCACCACTTCTCAATAGTCTGCTCAATGATGATCCATCAACAGTAATTCATTGATAAGGTCAGAGCACTCATCTCTCAATCATTGGATCTACCAACTTGGGACCATGTCTTCAACACATAACTTCTTGGGATTATACTTTTTGTCTAAATCATAACAGGTTGTATCTCCATAAATTTCACTGCAAACTGATTTTATAATGGGCTTGTCTTCATATAACCCCACATAGTCAAGGGACATCTGTCATTCAATAGGCCTCTATTTACCTGAATCACAGCCACAATCCCCAACTTTGTTGTTCCCCCAAGGGCAGAACACAGGGAGGAAGGTGTAAGCAAAGAGACATAAAGAAGACAGTATGTACAGAAAACGTCAGAGCCTCTAAGAGAGAGCTTAGGCTGCTTTTGAAGATCTCCGGGTAGCAAAGGTAGGCTGCATTACTCCCAAGCCAGAGAACTCAAGGATCATCTTTTGATCATCTCATCCTCTTATTCCAGGCTGACTCACATGTCTGGGGAGGACATTCAGGTGCTCTGAAATATAGTGATAATCAAGAGAAAGAGGGAGTCTTAAATTGAGGATGGAGAGCAATATAGTCGGGTTAATGGAAGCAGTAGCGATATTAAATGAAATTGCTCTACCACTTGTTCATAAGACGGCACTGGGGAGCCTACTCTTTGCATAAGCAGGGATGGTCCTGGGATTTCAAGGGAGGGCCAAAGGCTGGAAGAATCAGTCATGCAGCAACATTACGGTTCATGAGAGCCCAGCTCACAACCCCTCGGCGCACCTGCCGCATATTTACTCAGGCCCACGTAGGAGCCAGGCAAATTTGGGCAGGATTTCAAGGGAGTCTGGAGCCAGGGGAGGTTGCTTTAGTCCAATTAAATGAGGCAGTATCAGGTGGAAAGTAATTCTGAGTATTCACCATTATAGAGAGTTTTGTGTTTAAGCCCCTCCATGGACCTTCTTTTAATGAAGATCTAAACTGCAGGGTCTGAGATGGGCACCGGGTATTGCTCCAACTCTCGGAACTAAATTTCTCCCTGAGGAAAACAGAGAAGAGCCAGAAAAGTTTCCTGAGAGCTATTTTTTGGCTCCTGGATACACTTGTACCCTGTTCCCAGGAAACATCCATGGGTATGTGGGTATGTCCCCTCCATCCTGAAATAAGGACGTGGAAACTAAGGCCCAGACATGCAGACCTGAGCTTCATACTTAGATGGGTCCAGTGAGCTTAAAGTCTTTGAGGCTTTCTCTGTGCTTCCTTTGCTTCCTCCTGTGTTGGTTCTCTGAGGCTCAGGACACAGAGGGAGTAGAGAAGAGCTAATATGGATTTGGAGAGCCAAGAGCCTTATATAACTGTCTCAGGAAAAAACAAGCCTACTAGCTTAGGTAATAAAAGAGATAGGAGGCAGGTACAGTTCACAAGGGCAAAAACACAGGGATGAGCTACTCTTACACCTTTGGAGATAGCAGAGAAATAACCCCATCACTACATATGCACTGAAAACTTGAGGTACGCTAGGCATTGTTTATATCCAGGTGACAGGCAGAGGGAGAAAGACAAAGGCTTTTAAGACAGGATGTTGGTCTGAGATGGCAGTGTTCTGTAGAAATCTGTACAGCAAAAGAGATGAGATAAAGCATGAATACACAAAAGAACACAACGTGCATAACTATAGTAGATGGCACACCCTTATTTCTGCCTCCAATTCCTCCTTCCATGCTGTGGCAGTCTAGGATGACTGAGATGCTGTGTTACCTGAGTGTTACACAGAGGTCCAGACCCACAGACCTGCTGCTCCAGATCCCTTAGCCGCCTGCTGCTGCTTACGGTCCCCCTAAAATGACTCAGAAGAAGTCCATGCTGTTTGGCCTATGGCTCAGACACATTGCTAGCTAGCTCCTTCATCTTAACTCACCCCATTTTTATTCATCTGTCTGCCTCGTGGCCCATGGCTCACCTGTGCTCCTTACATGTTTCTTCTTTGGGCAGCTGGCTTGATCTGATCTCACTCTGCCCTCCTTCTCCTAACGATTCTGATTCCCCACCTACTTCTATGGTGCCTGCCATGGCCAAAACAGTCCTTCATTTGGATTGATAGGCACAGCATACAGAAAGACATTCCCACATCACGAGTTGAGTTTCAGGCGTTCTCAGCAGTAGCCACCAAGATGGCAGGGGGGGGGGGGCATTAAGAGCAGAAGTCCCCAGAACTCATAAGCCTAAATAGATTTTATTAGAACTCATACCAAACTTGGGTTTGCAGCCTGTGTTCCAAGCCAGGTTCAGCTACTCTTCCTCAACAAGATAATTATAAGAGCCAGATTAATAGTGTGTGTGCATGCATGCATGCGTGTGTGTGTGTGTGGGGGGTGCTACTCAGTGTGGCCACATGCATTGACAAGAGACCCAGAAGCCTCTCCAAGTCCATCTTCCAGGTCCTGAAATGATACTGACATTTACATATGTGCACCTAAGCTGTTCTTCCCAGGTTATGCTCTCACTTACCACCATTTTCTGGGCTTCAGTCTCCTCTTGGGAGTTAGCCTGACAATGGAATGAAGTCCTTCTCCAGGGGAAAAGTCCCCCTTCTGGAATCTTCCTTCTCTCAACATGAAATTCCCAGGGAAATTCTCATTTCTTTGAGGTCCATTATTTCAATACTCCGATAGTTAGATACAGTGTGTCTGTAGACTATCTTTATTTATTCCAGGCCACTACCTCCCTAGTGTCCTGTAGTTGAAAGTTTCTGGCCTGTCCAGTCTGTAGTCCAAACCCACAGATCTGCAGAAACACACAGATGCTTGTATTAATTTTATGCTGATTGGCCTGGGGCCCAGGCATATAACTTGCTAACTCTTTGCCCTTAAACTAAAGTGTGACTCTTATCTTGTTTAGCCATGTACCTTTTCTCAGAGCAGCATTTCAACTTCTTTCCTCTGCATCTGCTGGTGTCTTATTGTGCTGTCTCCGTGGTATCTCTCTGGTTTCTCTCTGTTGTGCTCTTCCTGTTCCCAGAGTTTTTTTAATCTGGTAGCCTTGCCCACACTTCCTGTCTGCCTTCGGCCAATCACCATTTTTATTAAACAAGTAGGCAGATCAATTATTTACAATTGAACAGAACACAATCCCACTACAGTGTACCATAGCTGGCAATCAGGCATTTTGCTCAAAATCATGAATCTTTTGGAGAACAGTTCACAGCCCAACCATAGCAATACACTTATGTTTCACAGCATTTAAAAACTTTTGTATCACATGTGGCAACTATTTTATTAAACTGAATTCATATAGCTTCCTTTCTACATGTCCCTTTTGGAATCAAGGACTACTGAAGTTCACTTGAGGAGCAGATTTTCTCCATGTGAAGGAACAGATCCCTGTATTTGAAGAATATTTTTTTTACAAGCAATTTCTATGATGGGAAGGATGAAGGAGCACAGCTTATGTCTGTTCTGTTGTTTTATGTGATCTTCTTTATTTGTGTTGGATTTTGAGACAGTAAGACAGAGGGTAGACTGTGAGATATAATGTTTTCATTCAATAAGTATAAATTACAGTGTACACATGAAATATTTTGCTGACAGAGTAGTATCTTTAAAGTTGAGAGTTCTCATTAGTTTTAAGAATAACAAACAATAAAAATAGAAATAATTATTGCTTAGTATTACATGCTGTTTACCAAAAATTAATATTGTGGTGTGATGTCTGTGTGTGTGTGTGTGTGTGTGTGTGTGTGTGTGAGAGAGAGAGAGAGAGAGAGAGAGAGAGAGAGAGAGAGAGAGAGAGGCTTACTCCATATGTAATATGCTAAGGCTCCTGCTTCCTAGGAATATCAGAACTTGTCCTGGAAGGATTGGGCCAGACTCATGACTTCGACATTCCCTGAGCTGGTAGAATTGTCCTATCTTCACATACAAGGCAGAGCCAGCTGGAACTCACCATCTCTTTCCCTATCTCTTCCTGTTCCCTAAAGCTTTTGACTCTAACCTTCTTAAAACTCAATGTTTCAGAGTCTCCCAAAAAGAATTCTGAAAAATAAGTTAAACATATGTTTATATATGATATGTGACTTATTTTGCCCTGTTTCTTCTTTCTTATTTCTTTGTGACCCTGGCTTAATTTTTTGAACCATGAATTAAATGAATCTCCTACGGTTATCTACCACCCAGCCTCAGGTATTTTATTATAGCAATGGCATATAGGCTAATATATATATATTGGAAAGGTGACTAAAAAGGTGTCCTTGAGAAGAATGTGGGCCATTAGGAATGAAGGATTTAGTCCCTTCTCCCTCCAAATTAGAAACTGATCAAAGACCATTGTTTTCAAAGGCCACTGACCAGAGGACTGAAAAATATGGAGATTTATCAGAAGAATTGAAAGAAGACATGTGGGACAGATTTCCAAAGTAGGAAAGCATTATTTCCCTGGAACTCATCCAGGGAAAACAGAACTTGGAATTTCAGTATTTTGCAAGAAAATGGAACCAACCTTAATGGGTAAGGCTCATGGACTGTGTACAGGGCAGCAGGGTGATGAGAGGTTCACAGTTAACACAGCATGTTTATGAGAGACTCGGCTCACCAAACAAACTCCACCTCAAGGCTTCAGTCAGAGTCTAGTAAAGGAGGCGGCTTCAGACCACTTCATAGATCTTCATTTTGGTGATGGATTTGATGTGAAGACTGGAACAGGGTTTGTAGTGGTGGGAATCAGAAAGTGACTAAGAGACCCACAAGAATGTGGCACTGCGCCAAACCCAGACAGGAGGTTTCCAGTCCTGTATCAGAAGTCAGTCAGTCTCTCTCTCTCTCTCTCTCTCTCTCTCTCTCTCTCTCTCTCTCTCTCTCTCTCTCACACACACACACACACACACACACACACACTTGCTCACTCTCTCATAGGGACATCCAAGTTTAAGACCAATCCATGTTGCAGAGACCTGGTGGAACTAGCAGAGTATGGGATCAATATGAGATACGCTCTGCACACCTAAGCAGTCAGGATGTGAACTTGAACTTGACTGGAACTGAAACAAAGTCCTTGGAGTCCAGCTGGCAGAGTGCCCCCTCCCCCAATTCCAGACACCGACAGGGAAGGCATTCAGAAGAAATTTCCAAGACAAAAAAAAAAAAAAAAAGTCTGGAAAAAAACTGGAGGTTGTTAAACCAGACAAAAGGAAGCCTCAGGACAACACAGTGTCTTCTTCATGTCCAAGGGCTCACTGGCAGGCAAGGAACAGCTGTTGAACTGTGGCTCTCCCAGACTTATATATTGAAGTCCTGACCTCCCAGGCTCTCAGAATATGACCTTATTTGGAAATAGAATCGTTGTAAATATAATCAGTTAAGATGAACTCATACTAAAGTAGGGTGGGCCACTAACACAATATGACTTGTCCTTGTAAAAGGAGGAATGTTGGAGACAGACAGCACATAGGGAGAGCCCAGAGAGCTTGTAAGTGAACATCAGTGACCAAGGAATACCAGACTGCTAGAAACCCCCTTATCGTCGGCTTAGGGAAAGGAGGAACGGAACAATTCTCCCCCACAGCTCACTGGCCCTTTGGCCTCTACCCTCCAGAACTACAAGACATAAATTTCCTATTGTTTATACAGCACAGACTGTGGTACTTCTTAATGGAGTTTTAGTCAACTAATGCTGGGATTGAAGTCAGTCTTCTAGACATCAGACCCCTGCCTGGGTGTGCTTAAGAGACAGTTTCTACACAAGGCAGGCATGAAGACACGTCTGATAACTCAGACCCGAGGGCTGAGCAGCCTTTTCATACCATACACTTCCTACACTTAAGGATGTGCAAATGGAAGTGCATTAAACTACCTACTGGGGAGGTACAGGGAAGTTCTTACCTTGAGTGGAGAACCTAAAATTTTCTCTAATTAAAAAAAAAAAAAAAAAGCAACAACATAAAGTCTAAAATTTTAAATTGGAAATTGTTCAGCTTCTAGAAAGAAACAGAATCTCAACATATAAAAAGTAATCCCTAATGTAAAATCTGACTCCTTGGCATTTTTTTTTCTGCGCTAGATGAAGTGCTATTAGTTATTGGCATTGTCCTGGGCCCTAGTCTTTAGCATGATCCTTTTACCCAGCTGAGATTCTCTGCCCAACATCTCCCTACTTCTGGAAACTACACCTTGTTCTTTACATTTGGGTATTTTAGAATCTTAGAATCTAAGAATTCTTAGAATTTTAGTATATATATATATATATATACATACATATATATACATACATATATATATACATATATATGTATATATATATATAAAAGTAAACCCTAAGAATGCTTCTCCTTATGTATCATTAGGTAGATCATTTTATTTATGTATTGTCCTCAATGTTGTCAGCTACAAGATTTCCTTCTATCTTAAAACTGAGCAGTATTCCAGTGTGTGTGTGTGTGTGTGTGTGTGTGTGTGTGTGTGTGTGTGTGTGTGTGTGTGTGTGTGTTTCTAGGAAGGGATGGAACATGGGACCGTGCTCATTCTTGGCAAGGACTCTACCTGTATCCACAGCCCTCCTTTTAGTTTTTATTTGGAAACAGAGTCTCACTAAGTTTCATAGGGTGGCTTGAACTCACCCTATACCCTCACTGCCCTGAACTTTTGATATTTCTACCTTTGCCTTCCCAGTAGCTGAAATGACAGCCCTAGACCATCAGGTACAGCTCTGTCAAACTTTCGTCTGTAAATGGACATAAAGCTACTTCATATCTTAGATGCTGTAAATAGAACTCAGTGAACATGAGAATCTCCTGATGTAGATGTGGGCAAGTGAGGACAAAGTACTGTGAGGGAATTTCTTTAGTAGCCTTAAGAGATAAATAAGGAATGGCATTCTTGAACAGTGAATTGCAGTAAAGATACATGCAATAGAAATGCTTTCTACAGAGGTGAAACCCACAGATGGTTTCTATTCTGCCTCCTGAGATGTGTAGTCTACCTTCAACCTGCCTTCACAGCTTCACAGAAAGACAGCATCACTTGGCTCCAGGTCAAGAGGACGACGAAGAAACCATGTCTATTACCTAGCTAGCATTCTGAATGGAGTGACTACTTTAATCGGCAATTTTTTTTCCCAGAGCAAAAACATAACACATAACACACACACACACACACACACACACACACACACACACACACACACACACACGTGTGAGAGAGGGCAGAGTCACAATTCTAAAGAAAATTTAGATTGCATACTATAATGATCTTTGGTGAATATTTGAAGCTTGGCTTCTAATATATCATCTTACTCTGTTTTCCTTCATTTTGATAAAGTTCCTAGAAAAACTAAGAGAACAAGATGTATTGGGGTTCATAGTTTTAGAGGTTTTAGTCCATAATCCCTTGGCTTGTTGGCTCTGAGTATAGGAGAGCACAGTGCACCCGCAGGTAGATGGACTCCATTGCAGAGATCACACCACAGTAACTGAGAGAAAATAGAGACAAGAAGGGGCAGAGGCCAAGTGTTCACATTTCAAGGGCACAGCTATGCCTCATACCTCCTCCCAATAGGCCACACCTCTTAGAAGTTCTAGCCTTTCCCACAAGCTGGCAACCAGTGCTTCAACACAGCCTTTGGAAGACATTCCTGGTCCAAAGCAGAGTGATCATGGCTTGTGACTCCATCCTCTACATGCTCAAGAAGAAAGGATGGGTTTTAACTTTTCAGTGGGCAGCCAGCTCATTTGAAAGTGCAGGCTGGAAGCCTGAGACTCCAGCCTTGAATTAAACTCTAGTTATGGATCCATACATCTGCAAAATGGGATGTGCTGTACCTGTCTGATCAAAGTGAGGAGCTGGCTCCATGGAACTGGACTGGGTAGGAGTGTTGGGAAGGTTGTGCATATGTGTCCCTTCACATCCTTATAGCTTTGGGATGGTAATCATAGGTGTCCACTCTGCCCTGTACTTCATCTCAAACCCCCAGGAAAGTAAAGGTCAATGTATCTTGACAGAACCAGTCAAAATAAAGAGTAATGGCTAAAATTAGGTAGGTGGGACTTTAAAAGAAGGAAAATCTTGTGTTTAGCAGAAACTGTCTTTAAGGAAACCCGTCACAGGAAGAAACACAGAAATGGCATCAGCGCTGCCTACTGTGAGGTGAGCACTTAGAGATACCAGCCTTCTTATCTAGAAGGCTCCTCTTCCCTCTTTTAATCTTATCCTTTTCCCAAGGCTGCCCTTTCTCTTTCTCTTGAAGTCTGATCTGATCCCAGTGTCGTTCAGATTGGTCCACATTTATCACATCTGGTGACAAAGTAGTGTCTTCCAAAGGCATCTGCCATCTTTGTCCCCAGATCACCTTCAGAGCCTTCCAGTTACCCTGTGCCTGGTCTCCACCAGCAGGCCTGACTCCTCCACATGGTGTCAGCCTCCTCATTAGGCATGCTCTGAAGCTGGCTGGTGTCAGAGCTGGCCAGTGCATCAAAATGCAGGGCATGCCTTAGGCTCCTGGGAAGCTGCTACATTCTGCATGAAATATGAAGGCAGCATCCAGCCCAAGGGAGACCAAGGGTGGGTTTAGTGGGATAGCAGCAAGGTGGCTCCTGGGGAGGGGATTCTGTGGGCCAGAAAGATAAAATGCCCCCCACCACATATTTTAGAAACATCTTTTGAGGGGGAGAAGGAAGCAGAGAGGGGTATCTGGCTTGTGTATCCCTGTCTGCTGGGCAGCTCCTGACACTTGCTCCTGGGATGCATTCTTTCTGCATATGCTCACAAGCTATCTGTGATTATGGTGATTTGCCCTTTTGAGAAAGGCAGCTAGCTTCCTCTCCCGCTGTGCTCATCACTGATTCTTGAGTTTCTCTTTGGGGACAACCTGAAATCACAGAACCTGTCCATGTGGATTTCAGAATACCTGACAGGAAGAAGCATAATAAAAAGTAATGATTGTCCAGTGAGCCCTGGGGATGCTTGCTGTACACTATCTTGGACCTGTAGAGGTTAAGCATGTTTAATAAGAGGTGGCCCCAGATGGCCCAGAGCCTGTTCTCATCTCTCAAGTTCTTGTCCCAGGCTCTGAAAAGATATCAGGGGAGAGAGAGAGAGAGAGAGAGAGAGAGAGAGAGAGAGAGAGAGAGAGAGAACACCATTCATTCCCCTCACAGTCGTAACAAGCCTACTCTGTGTCTTGGACACACTGTGGGGAATATTCTATGGACACATCCCTTGGTGCAAGTATATAATTTTGTGTTATGTGCAAATCTCTACCTAGGAATCAAAGCTTTAACAATGTTTGTCTTTATATAACCGAAGTATTGGCGTATAGCAGGTACTCAGCAAATACTGAATATTTAGTAAGAGTTCCTTACCAACCCACACATGCAAGTCATGAAGAAACATGGATGCTTAGTCTCTCCAAATACGGAACTTTAGAAAAGCTCCTTTTCTCAAATCTATATATGCACACACATTTTTTTTTCACCTTAAAAAGACCTCTAGTTATGATCTCTGTGAACTCCTTGGAATTCAGTGACATCTCAATATTAAATGCACAGTTCTGACTTCTGGATCTCCCCCCTCACCCCGTCCCAAAGCCAGGAGAGAAGGGCAGATGGATTGTCCTGCTTGCCTTTCCCTACCTGTGATGGAATTGTTCTGCATGTCTTGCATGCCATATGGGTGTGAGGGTTTCTTTGGTGAACTCCACACCGACTTTCTGAAGATTTATTTGTTGTCTGTTGCAGTCTGCCATGTGCTTTCAGGAGACACCTTCATGGGGCTGCAGAGTACCTTGTTGTACTGCTGGTTGAAACATGGTATGCTATTACATTACCTTCAGTAAATAGAATTCCATGTCATGACTTGCTGTTAACTGGGCAATTGCTAGCTTCTTTGTGAGCTGAGAGGAGGCTATGCTTCTGTATGTTTTCTAATACAGCAGGATTCAAATAAGATGTTGACTTTTTATAAGACCATAAGCTCCAGGGGTCAGGGCACTACCTGCCCTGCTCACCACTGTATCCCAGTAGCTTGAGAATGGGCATCCATCCAACATCTGATTGACTACTGTAAAGGAATATGTAATAGCCTAGAGTCAGTTACATGCCCAAGGTGGGACAGTTAGAATTTTCCCAAGGTTTGGTGCTCAGAGGCTAAGTGAGACAAGCTGACTCTCCACTAGCTCCCAGGATGAAGATGGGAAGTTCATCAGAAAACGCGCGCAAACACACACACACACACACACACACACACACACACACACACACACACACACACACACACACACACACACGCACATGCACACACACATGAACACGCACAAGATGGGGGTGAGCTAACCCTAACAATATAATCTGATTTTTGTGTGTTTAGCCCCAGCTTAAGAACTAACAAAAAGAGTTTAAACTATATGAACCAATAAATTCCTTATTTATTTATTTTAAGTTGCTATAGAAGTAAGGTTTCTGTCACTTAAAACTGAAACCCATCTGACAGGCACACCTATTTCTTACTATTCTATCTATCCTTGAGACTCTTAGTTATAGGACGCTAACAGCTGTTCTTTTCTTTATATTTAATGCAAGAGGACCTTCTAAGTGCCTCTTCTCACATAATGGTCACCTTGCCCATGCCTCCTGCTTGCTTTGTGGAGAGCTGTGTCTAAGAAGCACACCCAGGGCAGATGTATTGTTCCTATTCACAGATCTAAAGAGAAGGAATTCTTCAAATTCCTGAATGGCATAGTTCCCACTGGTGGCAGATTTTACAACCATGGAATACACCATGCCATGTCAACAGCTCACATCAATGTGATAGTATACCTGGTGAGGTTCCTTGGCTCTAACTCAGCTCTACTGGCCAGCTTTCACCTGTGGATGGCTTGTTTTATATAAATGGACCTGAACATCTAGAAGGCCAGCACACAAAAGGAGAGACAGGGGAAAAGATAGATTTTGCCAACATACTGCCCGTGGCTTTGCACACGTCTGGGTGATATTAAGTCCAGACTCTAAGGCTCAAAGTGGCCCACCTGTCACTTGCCAAGCATTTGATGTATTTAAGTGACAGAGTGGGTCTGTCTGAGTGTGTGTGTGTTTTCTCCTTCTGCTGAGTTGCCTCCTGGGGCCGTGTTCTGATTTGCTTTGTGTGGTCTAGACCACTCAGCAGCACTTTGACCACACAGTAAGTTCAAAGGTGAGAGTACTATCGTCATTTCATACTAACACGAAGAGGGACCATTACAGACCACCCTTCCATTTGGTGGGAAAATTGTTTGACATAAGGATACACAGAAACAAGGGAAATTTGGAGTCCAGTGTCCTTCCTCTGCAGCCCACCCAGCCTCTGGGGCTAGAGTGTGGCTGGGAAAGGCATTGTGTTCCTAAACAAGCAGGATGCCTCTGGCTGGGTGACAACTATTGACCCACCTCATTTTTGTTCTGCAGGTGTTGGAAAAAGGATGCAGCCATCTCTAACCCTCAACAGGGAAGGGTGGAAAATGCTGGACTGTGCATGCATCAGGGTGGACATGTGTTTATGTGTGGTCCTTGGAGCAAGGGCTGGGAAGGGACCAGCCTGCAAAACAACATCAAGAAACCGAAACATTTTGCACTAAGAAATCAAATTATTGCCTGTGGAATTCTTACCCAGCCTAAGAAGTGAGTAGTAACCACTCCTTTCCATTAGTTAAACAAGAAGGGTTATTTTTCAAATGAAAACTTTCAGTATGAGAAACAATTGAATTCTCAGAGCTTTGTTAGAAGTGAGATTCTCAGTGCTCCAATAAACATGTCTATGTGGATACTCAGCTGCACAGGCCAGTGGTGGTACCCTGATCCAATGCTAGATCAGGCCTAGCTGGTGGAGGATGAGCACTCAGCTTCAGGCTTCCCAAAACAATGCCAGGTAGAAAGGCCAACAGAGAGAATGAACCATGACCTGAAAAGAGTTGGGCTATTCTGTAAGGGAAAAAAATGTGAAAATACAAATATTTTTTGTAAGTTGATTATATGATCTCTTTTCCTTCCCCAAGGCAAGGATCTCCTTCTGGTTGGAAAATAATCTGGAAATTTAAGCCATGCCTGATTTAGTAGGATGAGTTTCACCTTCCTAAACCCCTGACCTTCAGAGTTCTCCCAAACAAAATCCATTTTCTCTTCAGAGTCATGGGTGATGCCATGCTCGCGGTGTCTTATTCAAAAAGTCCCTGTCTTGGACCTATAGAGGAATGGCTAAGAAGGGAAATGTAAACTGTACTCCATCACTTAGAAGTATGTTCTGCACTTTCTCTGGGACTCTACTTGCCTAATTGCATAGAGCAGGAGTAATGGGTCCTATAGTACAGGGTTGACATAAAGATTAAATGCCACGGTGCTTATTTACAAAGCACTCACTACCCTTTCTGAAGAGAGGTAGCGCTTGATTGAATTGTGGCCATTGTTATCAAGTTAAAGGGACCTGGCATATGTTCATAGGCTGAACCTTTTTAAATTAATAAATAACATTCTTTGAGGTTTCCACTTTCTCCATCTCACTTGCAGAGAGCATGTTGTTTAAAAAAATAAGAAGCAGGCACAAAATAGGAGCTCTTCAGTTGGAGCTTCCTTCTCCAGTCATTCTGTGAATGTTTCAGGGAGTGCTCTATTTAAGTTGGCTGGCCCCTGGTTTTGCCGTGAGTAATACACTGGGCTTAATTTCAAACTCCACACAGCCAAGATCACTGGATACTCAAGCTTCCCCAAGCTGAGTTGATACAGCTGCTCTGTCCCTGGTCACTGGTGAGTTGTCCCTGAGGATCCCAGAGGGTCTTAACACAAACAGGCCAATTTGTATGGGCCAAGGCAATAGTCAAGGACATGGATTCTACAGAGCAGCACCCATGGGAGGCAGGACTAAGAGACCTGGTGAACTCAAAGGGAAAGTCAGGAGTGCTCAGACAGAGAGAAGATGCCAGGCAGTGTGGACAGGGAGGCCTCCACGGGGCTTAGGAAAGCAGGGCTGCCTGAAGCATCCTGTAGTGAGGGAGCCTAGAAGGTGAGAAGACAAGTCTTGCTCATGATGTTACCACAATAACAAATGGAAGGCATTACAGCTTTGCAAGTGAGGATCTTTGACATCAGTTAGGTGAGACAATTGATTCTTGCCTTTCAAAGCACTGAGTATGGCTTTCTTTCAAACACACGCTCCATTACAAATAAAACTGTATAAACCAAATTCAATTTAGACATGCCTTCCTCCCCTGAAACTTAGCTCTGGTATGAAACAAGGCTTGCCTAAAGCCACTTGAGAACACAGTCTGTGGAATGAAGGACAATGTTCCTAGGCAAATGGAGCAGGTTAATTTCAGGCCAATGTAACCTCAGTGACAGGCAGACTGGCTCACAGGTCCAGGAGGCTAATGACTATGGAGTGCTCACCTTCCAGCTAGGAAATATCTCTTTGGCTTCTGAGGTAGCAACACTCTTACCTTAAAAGGTTTGGATTGATGATCTGGGCCTAATAAAAGTGGATTCCCAAGTCTGTTGGGAACAACAATCATTTCAAAAGTGAAAGATAATGAAGATATTCTAGAAGCAATAAGATTATGAGTATACATTATAAATGATAATTACAGTTCACCATCCTAGGCTTCACAGTCACCCAATATTATAACTTACTACTGTGAGATTGATTTTTCTCTGTGTACTTTTGAAGGAAAATTAGTTCCAAATTATAGATTTTCCCCTTTATTCTGATTTGTGGCCCTCTAATTGAATTTTCCACGTCCTAAAGATAAGTGTATCATGAGGATTGAGGTCTGGGTTTGATCTAAACTCAGGGAACCTCTGATACTCTTGTATGGGCAGCTTACTCGGTCATCTCAATACTGTGCTGGTGCTGAAACATACAGCATTGTCACAGTTACAAACTCCAATCTATAGATAGAGTTAAAGGATCAAATATTACTAAGCAACTTTGCTTCAAAAGTGCAAGTTTGGTTCAACACAGAAATCAGTCCATAAAATTCATCAAAGTAACAGAATAAAGAATAAATATCATGACAATTTCAAAAAATGAATGAAACAGAATATTTAATAAAACAGTAATGTTCATAATTTAAAATCAATTATTCAATAGTTGTTACAATACTAGAAAAGAATGTCTAAAATTTGATATAATTTTAATAATATTTTAAAATTAAATAACCCAAATAATTAAATTTAGCAAACTCTTTGTAACAAATATCTAAAAATGCAAACATTTTTTTCAAGATTTAGGCAACTAGTGTAAATTGGATCATGAAAATACACACTGTAAAAATATTGACGATTTTCAAATTGATGTATTGCTTCAGAGTAACATCCATGGGAATCCTGACATGTTCCCTCTGCCCTCTGTTTCTCATTATCCTCCTTCCCTTCTTTACCTTTTTATTTGTGAAAAAAGAGAAAGCTAATTCTAAACTCTATGTGGAATTGCGAAAGATAAAACATAATCTAGATAAAGCCTAAGAAGGAAGCTTCTCCTTAAAGCATTCATTGGTCCTTAAGGCATTGTGGGGATGGTGTAACCAGAGACACTGGACCCGTCCACCAAACCTGAGAGTCCAGCAGCATGGCTAGAGATTTCTGTATCTCTGTGTGCAGTGTGCAAAGAATGGTCTTTTAAAGAAATGGTTCAGTTATTTGAATTTCCAAAAGAAAAAAATCAATTTGGTCCTATTTTATACTATTTTTAAAAAAATCATTTACAGATGGATTTTAGATCTACTGGGAAAAGTTTAACAATCAAGCTTGTATAATGTAAAGTAGAAAAACAGCCTTATGACCTTAGGCTGGGTCAATCTAAATGAGATACAAAAAATCACTAACCATAAAATGAAAGACCAAGAAATTAGTATTCTTGAAATAAAGAACTCATGAAAAAAATAATCATATGATTAAGAAACTTAAAAGCAGAGGGAGCTACACTTATCTGCAATTAAGGGTACGTATTTAGAATTCAGTTATAGATTATACTGGTTTAGGAAAGGGGCAGTAATAGGTTCTTTTCTGGGTTCCATGACCTCTCCAGCCACAAGTAGTTAGATAGGTTTACAGTACCAGGCATGAGTCCCTTCCCATTGACTAGGCAGTAAGTCTACTTAGGCACCCGCCAGATATAAGTTCCACTACTGTATCTTTGGGGTTATTCTACCATGCTGGTCATTGTTGTGGTCATAGACATCACAGCTAGGTAGAACTTCCCACTGCTTTTCTCCCTTGGTAGCTTGCAGGATCCTTCCAATACTCTGAGAAGTGGCCCTTAGTAAAGAGGCTTCCAGGGCAGATCCACATCAGTCCCCCAAGCCCTGTGTCCTAAGTGTCTCATGTGTTTAGCAATAGTCACAGTCTTTCTGGAGGACCATGAGAGCAATAGCAGATTGTTTAGGGAAGTCTAATAAACTCTCTGACCAACAACTAGAAAGAAAGCTTCCTATGCCTTCTACTAAGGTTTTTGTTATACAAATCTATGGTTATGGGGGAAGCATTGTCACTCCCAACTGGTATAACTGTAACATATATATATATATATATATACACACACACATATATACACTTTAAACTTATAACTTTAAATATATAATATATACTTTAATATGTTATATATACTAGTTATATATGTTATACCCTATACATTAGCTAAAGTTCAATATATATAACTAATATATTTATGTGTGTATATGTATGCATATATTAACTTTAAGTAACCATAAATTATAATTCCTTTTCAAACATCCTTAGTGTTATTTACTATTTCCTTCCGTGTTATTTACTCTTTCCTTCCCTGTCTCCATTTTGCCCTCCCTCCCCACTCCGCCCTCCCAGGTATGATTCAGTCACCCATTTTCCCACTTCCCTTTCATAACAACTGTGTCCTGCCCATACCCTCTGTAGTCTCCTGTATCTCCCCGTGGCACCCGTGCTATGACCTCCTTTTACTTTTCTGATATCTGCAACTTGCATCTACAGATTCAGATTCACAGAAAGAAGGAGGAGGAGGAAAGAGAGAAAGAAAATGTGAAAACCACAACCAGTCAAAAGGCAGAGAGCAAACGATTGCAGGGTTCCTTGCCAATTAATATATTTACAACACAACCACCATATTTAAGGCTCAGAACATCACAGAAGAAGGGGTAGAAAGATTGTAAGAGCGAGAGGACAGATACCTACTTCACGACAGTCAACGAGAGAGAGATAGATAGAGGGAGGGACGAAGGGAGGGAGGATTTCACATTAAGCATAGGGACTGAGAGGAGAGGGTAGATCTAAGAGGAACTGGTCGGGGAAGACTTGAGGTGAATATGATCAAGATTTATTGAATGAAATTATCAAAGAATTAATACAAATATTGTTTAAAAAATAAAAACCAAGAAATAGTGGTGTTTTATAATGTGCACATTCTAGCACCGGGATGACAGTGAGCTCCAAGTTTGCACAGAGGCCTCCAGCATGAGAGACTGTGGAGTGCCCATTCAGTCCTAAATGGGACATCTATAGCATACCCCTGCCCTGAAGGCTCAGAGGTCATTCCAGAAGAGGGGGTGGAAAGATTATAAGGGCCAGGGGTACTGAGTGTCTACAGCAAGAGCGAGACTGTTTTCTGGGTACACCGGGCAGTGGCATGCATGAAATCAAAGTGGCTGTTATAACACATACAAGACCTGTGGACAAGATTCCAGCATAGTGGGGGATGGTGGCACAGAGTCTCATCCCTGATTGAGGAGGTACTGGCAATGGAAACTTTCTGGGAGGGCAAGGGCAAGTTTTCCTTAAGGGTGTGACTCCTGTTAAGTGAATGGTGCATCAGGGCAGGGCCCACTCTCAGGAGTATTTGGAATCAATAGGTTCAAAAAAGAAGTACACAGTTGGGTGGGTAGGAAGGGGAATTAGATCTAGAAACAGTGGGAGGGTGAATATGATCAATAGAAATTCTCAAAAAATTAATAAAAATACGTGCTATTTTCAAAAAGAGAGAACCTGTCTCATTATATAAGATGGGTAGAATTGAAGGAGACTCGACATAATCCTTGTGCCTGCACAAGCAGGCACACACACATACACACTGCACTGGCACAAACGTACATTGGACATGCTTTTGTATGTGTGCCTACACCTCTTATATCTGAATTCTTAAGATTTCTTATATAAACACCAATAAATAATAAATTAATAATGGCCAAAATAAGTGGGTAGTCTTTTCACAAAATAAGATACCTCAATTTGTTTTTTAAAAACACCCTTTGGAAAATATGCAAATCCAGCAGTCCAAACTTAAGTCACAGTTCGGTTGCTATAGACTGGAGATAAATCAACAGTAGTGAAGACTGGAAGCAGCAGAAATCTCACTCTGCTAGCATGAAGCCTGCCAGGTGCATCAGCCTTTTGAGAAAAGAATCTGTGGTGTCTACTAACATTAACATATTATACCATACCACATGACTCAACCATTCCCCTTGGAATAGATCTACAGAGATATATATGGACACCAAAAGATATACACAGAATGTTTGTTCATAAGGATGCCATCTTTACTAGTGAGAGACTGGAAGCCATACAAATGCCTGTTTGCACTACAGTGTTACATAAACCATGTATGGAAACATGGAGTGTTCTGAATCAGTGAGAGCAAACAAATCTCCTCTTCCTGCCTAACAGATAAAAATCATAAGTATAATATTAAATAAGTGGAAGAGGCAATAAAAATATTTTATGACCTTATGACCCTTCCAGAGAGAGAGCGAGCGGGGGAGCAGGTCCATGGTGATGAAGGCAGCTCTGGGGTGAGAGCGCTATCTCATGGCCAGTTCAGAACGGTAGAGTCATGAGTGGGTTCACACTAAGGGTCTATCAAACTGTACGCTAACTAGGAAATCGTACCCAAGCTAAACTTAAACATGTAAAGCTTACAAAACCGCACTAGCAAAGCTCTTCTGAATGACCTGCTTCAATTCATCTGGGGTCCTGTGTTCAGTTCCACAGGGCGCTGTGTGGTGTGTGCCGAGGCTGACTACTGTTGACACGGCTCCTCCTGTCTGTTCTTCTACCCTCTGCTTCCATCGTGAATGAGACATCTTGATCCCAACCTTCCTCTGGCTGCTTTGCTCTTAAAGTTGGTTTGTCCACTTCCACTTCAACTTTTCTCTAAAAAATGTCTCATATTAGGATAGCTTTATGTTTTTTTTCTAAAGACTATTTGTTTAATGGCCCGATTGAAATATACTATTTATTTTTCACCCCTTCCTTTAACCTATTGCTGTATTATAAATTTTCATCATTATGATTAATAATTTTATCATTGCTTAGATGGTTTGAGCTGCCACCTTATTTCCCTCCCACAATTAAAAAAAAAAAAAATCCCCCCTGCCCTTTTGCTAACAGCAGTGAGGGCAGGGCTGGGGGAGTGGGCGGGGCTGGGGAGTGGGCGGGGCTGGGAAGCAGAACCTTTTCTTGTTATTTGTCCTTCAACTCTAGGGAAGAACCAGATGATCAAACACTGTAAAAGAGAAGAGGATTCCGAACTGATCACTAAACAACACGCTTCCCACTTACCCAAAGTGGTTAAAGAGACTGCTTTCCTCGAAGCTTAAGCAAAGAAGCCATCCGACCTGTGTCCGCTTATGGAACTATTTGCCCTAGCTTTAGGTAGATTATTTTTAAAAATAAATCTTCTAGTCCTCAGATGAAGATGCTGAAGAAACCAGAGAGTTTGTACTTCTTTTTTTCATATGAAGGTTTTGGCCAGAAGTTTTTCAAACACTGGAATAAATTTTTAATTTGGACTTTGATATCCAGACAAGCCCAGTTCATGTTCTCTTGGGTCTCCTTCCCAAAGACCAGACATCAAACACACACTGCTGCTCACTGTCTTAGCGGAACAGCAGAAAGGCACACAGCATCATCGTCAATAGAAACTGCATCACAGTCTGCCTGCCTGGGCTGCACCCTGCTTGCTACCTCGCACACTGTCTGCTCTGTAGACCAAAAGCAGAGTTCTTTCACTAAGAATGAATGATGCGGATGGTGCTGGAGAACATGGAGCAGTCCACCTGGGGAACTGGTCTGGAACCTTCTCATAACACTTACCTGTCAGGGGAGATGCCATGATGACAAAGGTGGTTTTCCCAGAGCAAGGCTTATCCAGTGCCCTCTGTGCTGACATCTAGGATTTCCCCAAATTGGGGAAACTTGACTGCATGGTTTGTAGTAGTGAGTGGGAGACTGTGTTCACACTATCCTCATTTAAAGAAAAAGAAAAGAAGCATAGAACAAAGAGAAAAAAGCAGACAGATGCTGTGCCCTGTCACTTGGCTTTCATTGTTTATCATTTTTTTCTAACACTCTTCTCCCCAATTTGGGTTGTAGAGGACATCCCCATGCTTATTGTAAATAAGCTCCCGAAGTGTAACTCTCAGGTTAACTTTTTAAAACTCCACTGGCAAAATGGAGAGCAGGAAGGAGAAAGGAGTAAAGATTTGCTGTGACAGGTATGAACGTGGCTCATTTCCCTTCACAGCTTATGTGAGAGACTGAGGGACTGAAACTCCATGCCCAGCATCCCCTAGAAAAATGACCACCCAAGCAGTTCTAATCATTTCCTGTTAATTGTTACCTGGAATAGCCAGTGGTGGAAGCAGCATCGAATGTCATTGGGGGCCTGTCTAGCACACTCATGTCCCGTAATGAGATACAAATGATTTCTACAGCAGTACTGACAGGGTCCTCAGAAGAAATCATGTCTATTCTTATTCCAAGTCACTTAACGTAATTGCTCTGAGCCCTATAGGGGAAGTTGACTATTGGTCACCCAAGGTCTAGGACAATTCCCCCATTTGCTCATGAGAATAATTGTAGTTCCGACTTAATTTATGGTTCTTCTCTAAGGCTGAGGGACAACTATCCACCGCATCCCAGAGGAGTCTACATGTAAGTATACTTACTAAGTCTTCCCAGAATTCTTTCCTCTTTGGCCTTGACTCTGAAGTGGCCTCTTGCAAACCCAGGTGCTCATGTATGTTGCAGATATTAATCTCATACCTGGCTTTTCCAGCAGGCCAAACACTTGGTCAAAGCTGCTATGGTTCTAATATTTGTGTACTGCCAAAATTCCTCTTAAAATTCTACTGCAAGAGTACTAGGGGGTTGGATATTGGTGGTTAGCTATGAAGGCTTCCACTTCTGGAATTGGTACCCTTACAATGGGCTTGAGGGAGTGAGTTCACATCTTCATTCCTTCCCTCCCCTCTACCATGGTCATGACTAACTAAAGGCACCTTCATCTAAGGAGAGCCAGGTCTCGCTTGGTACCAATGCTTGTGCTTTGACTTGGACCTTTCAGCCTCTAGAACTATACAAATAAATTTCTATTTCTAAATTACAAAGCCTAAGGTACTTTGTCCTCAGAGTCTAAATGGGCTGTGTAATTTATGAATTTCTTCTACTTCCCCCCAATCTATCTCTCATCCTTGCACAACAAATAAAGCTTAAGGTCTCTCTTGCATTTCTGGAGAAGGTTATTTCCTATGTGCACTCATCCTTTTGAGAGTCTCTCCGTCCTCTGAGATCATTTGCATGGCTCATAATCATCCTCGGTCTTCTGCCAAGTATTCCTAACTCATATTCTGCCTCCAGAGGTCTGAAAGCCAAGGAAGAGGGAATCAGCAGTTTCCACCTTTGTGTCTGTCGTCTCCAGGATCAGACAAAACCCGTGGAAACTGTATCCTATGATTGCCCTATACCCCCATACTCGGTCTTCACTTGGGCCCTTCTTACCAAGTGGCCTTCCAGACTCCCCTGGCCCACTGACCATCATTTCATGGTAGCAAATGATCATTCCATGGGAGCAAAGGACAGAGCTCACCACCTTGTTTTGTAGTGTCAGACACTCTCTGCTAGGATGCATTGGCTTTTAACACTCCCTACTCTTGCCTGTGGGCTGTGTAACTCTCCAGACTTTGAGACCTTCCGGCCATTGAATCTTGCTTAGTATGTCCTAGTCTACCATCATGTTTGTGCTGACAGGTATTCATCTGCAAGCCCCGGGCCAGTTAAAGCAGTGTTTCAAGGATTTTCTGCATGTGGTACCCCTCCCTTCCTGGGCTGTTGTCTGAACTACATCCTCACCATATCTTATCCTTCATCCATTGCATCTGTCCTGCTGCTGTATTTTTGGTACTCCCACTGTGAGGTGTTGGGCCCATATCCTGTGGTGAGACTGAGGCTCTTAGACACAGCCCTCCCTGTCCCACCTTCAGCCAAGAGTTGCATCCCCTGGCTCAAGTATCTGCTTTAAAACTCCATAAAGAGAGAAGTGGCATTGGTCAGATAGGCAGGAGTTTTACCCAGTGGTTGCTTCCCTAGGGCCCCAGTCCTTGACAGTTTCTAGAGATGGAATTTCAGGCTACATAGAAGGGAAGTTTGTGCTTCCTCCTCCCTTGTGCAATGCTTCAGAACTAAGTAGAGCACCTCACACATACACATCCCTTTGTTAGCTAAGAAAGATGAAAGCAAGGAGGGGGAGGGGCCTCAAGGGATGATGACGTAGTACCAACACCCAGGACCATTAGATTGGGGAAGGGCTGAGAGAGAAGGGGTAGGGGTCAGGACAGGGGCTGTGCCTGCTTCCCTTTTAAGAGGCCAGACATATCTGTGGTTGGCTGGGCCTATGGAGAAGGAATCCTTGGACATGGGCCTACAGCTTAGACCTCACTCCTAGGGGTGAGAAAAATGAGGTGGTTATTTGTTTTATGGAACTAGCCTCCATGAGGTTCCAAAGACCAAGCTGCAGTCTGCAAGCCACGCGGCAGACTTTCCTCTGGGTGTGAGGGGATTGCCTTGGTTTGGTGGGATTCGTTTGTTTTTTAAAGGAGCCTGTTTATTTTCTCTTCCTTTAATGTTATGATTTTTTTTAGACTCACAAGGAGGAGGATACATAATGCAGAGCCGAATCTTCAGTCTCCTATTTTGTCAGCTGCTTGTGTTGATTAGAAGTTCAATAAAGAGCCTGTGATAAAACAGAGCTGTGTTCAAAGGATCTTGTTATGTTTTTAAAAGCCTGAGCTTGGCAGAAAAGATGTAGCATATAGGCAGGCTGTCTTGATATGTTCCTCTTCCTCCAGGTCAGAAAGGGAGAGGACTGAGAGACATTCAACCGTTTCTGGAACCTGTGTGATTCTCAGCACACATTTAACCAAGTCCCACAGATGACAGGGTTCAGCGGAAATGAGAGGGGGCTGTTTACCAAGTTGGTGTAGCTGGTGTGCCACAGAGGTCCCTCTTCCTACAGCTCTGACTGACAAGCTCTCTGTAAGATGTCAGCCTAACTCAGAGAGAGGGCCAAGGAGGGCTTGAAGCAAGTGAGGTCACAGAACTCCAGGAATTCCACACCCAGTGTTTCCCCAAACTCACCCAAGATGCCATTCTAGCAAGAGCACATCTAACTGCCAGGAACCCATTGCTTTAAAGACCAGGGATCACTCAAGGATCCCCAGAGAGGTGTCAGTGGTGCATACCTGCTCCCCTAATCCACCACCCTCCTTCCCCCAGATAGCTACTTCCTGGCAGCCAGCTGTCTCTTGACTCATACTCGAAAGGAGGTTGAGAAATGGCTGTATATGAACATCAGGCTAGCCAAAGTCGCTGACTTTATGCAAAGCAGGCAAATGCAGTCAAAACACTTACAGCAATCAATTCGAGTTGTTGGGTAAAGTTTTTTCCATGTCCCATACATTATTGAACAGTTAATTTCGTCTTTGTGCCTGCAAGACATTCCAGCTCTCAGATGACAGCTTTATCCATTAAGGAGCAAGCGGTGACAGCCTTGCAGTGAGAGCCTTGCCAACCCAGCCTGCTGGGAGGCGTGCCCACATCACCACCAAGAAATCTTGGGACACATCAACATCTTAATCAATATGCGAGAGTCAATTCCTGGGGAAGCAAGGGCTTAAGCAGGAGCTGATTATGAGGTTCACTGGCAGATGGGACTTGATCAATAGGAGGCGGAATCACACAGGTGCCATCACAACATCCCCCCACAACACCCAGCCCCCACCAGAAGGCCCCCATGCCCTCTTCTAGCATCTTTTCTAACCCACCAACCACTTACTCTACTGGAGCTTGCTTGGTTCATTTCTTCAGTAAGTATATTGGGAATGGAGAAAGCAGGGTTTAGGGACCAATCAAGGGCAAATTTATTAATGGGTACACAAGTTGAGCCCTTCTAATAGACTACCTGGAATCAAGACTTCCTCTCCACCAACATCTGAGAGAACAGTAGCTCCTAATATGTCTACACGAGAAGGAGCCTTGATCTCCCAATATGTGTCTGCTGTGTTATCTTTTCCTTGGGAGATAGAACTGATGTCCAGTCACACAAGGTGGATACCTAGAACTGCCCAAAGCACGAGGTCTACCAAAGTCCAGTTTGGTAAAATCAAGGAATTTATTGGGAATTTATGCTCTTTCTTACAAAGCATTACTGTAGACCTACCACAGTATTGCTCTGTTCCAGTTGCCATGGCTACTCAGGCAAAGTCCAAGACAGCATCATGCTATATCCAAAAGAAAAGTCACCATACAGCAATGCTTTGATTCTCTTCCTCATCTGCTGCATCTGTGACTTCCTAACTGGCACCTGAACTCCAAAGTATCTCTTGAAATCTATTCATGATTGGCTGTCAGTTATGTTATATCACGGATGTCCTCCAAGACTTTCAATGTCATCCTGTGTAATACAATCCAAAGTACACTTTGTGTTTGCAAGACTTCCCATGGTGTGGCTCCACGAAGCTCATGACAGTATTTGAGCTCTCCTCCTTAAGTACTAACATGCTCTTTATAACTTCATAATGGCCTTCCTTCCTTTGTTACTTAGGGTCCCTGGAGTGGTCTCTAATTCCCTGGATAAGAGCTGATGATACCACAAAGTGTTGGGTTGAGGTTTGTATCTGTTTACAAGATGAATGTTTGCATAATTGTTCCATCAGGAGATTATCTGCTCTATGACAACAGGCTTTGGAAGGTTGCTCATAAGGGAATTCTGCATATCTGGCCTCTCCCCTTATTGCTAAAAATGTTGTCATCATTGTAATCCAGGTGGTCCCCCTGTCCTTCAGCTCTCTTTACTGCTGTCTTGTTCCAACCTATTTGCAGAATGTATGCCTTGTAGGAAATCTTGAAGAAAGAACCCATATAAAGTACTTCAGTGGAGATTGGGTGTGTGGCCCACTCAGACTGCCTGGATGGTTCTCATTTCATTCCTGGTATTTCACGTTGGGAAACTGAGTTTCTCCCCAAGAAGAGTAAAGCATTCTTGGAGCCCTTTCTTCTGTTCATTGCCTCCAGTTACCACCTGCCTTGCCTGTTCCTTGGCACTCCTACTGTCCACCCTCCAGACAAGTGACTAAGGACAGAAGACATTACAGTTACTTGTCTACACCTTCTTCCTAACCATGCATTCCTCTGTTGCTTGACAGTCTTTAGGACACATAGTAAGAAATGGTAAAAAGCCACCACAGAGACAGGAAATCGAAAGGCAGAAAGAAAAAAAACACACAAAACTCTACCTTTTCTATAAGTGAGACGTTGCAGGTTCGAGGATAGGCTCTGGGGTAGAGTTGGAATTCAAGATTTAGAAGTCGTAAGGCATGGATAAATTGCACCGGTTTGGAAGTGGGGTAGGGACTAGTAGAGGATGGATATGGCTGGTCTGAGAGGCAGAGGTGCATCCAGGGAGAGAGAGAGCAACTCTGGCTGACTGACATGCAGGATTATCAAGGTAAGAGAGGGGATCAGGACTTGAGGTACAAAAAGGACTGAGTATGGCCTTGATGATGGTGCCCAGAAAGATGAGAGAATCCATACAAGAAGAATTATTATACCTTTCCTCTAATTAACTGACAAGGGTATTTGGACAGTGTATACTCAGGAAGAGTGGAGTTTCAGGCTGGAGTGAATTGTCCCTGACTCTAAAGTCCACTGCCATGGGTGTGTAGAAGCTGACAGAAGATTAAGGCTGAATGTACTGAAGGTAGGTCAAAATATGGAGGCAGCTAATGTTTATTATGTGCTCACTTTTGAAAAGGCCTCTGTATGACACCTAATTTAATTTCATCTTTACTACACCCCTATGACACATGCATCATCTGTACCATTTCATACATATGGAAGTTGAAAGGAGAGAGGTGACTTCACCTGACTTGCAAGTTGGAGCTGCAATTCTGAGTGGGCCCTGAAGGGTTCATGCTGAAGTACCATTTCCCTTCTGAGAATGATCAAAAACATGCCCATGGAAGGATCTGAGGTAAGTCCACATTGCTGGGGTGGTTATACTTGAACATGAGATCTAATAGAAGGTCAAGGGCTTCTCTGTGTCTCCTCCACTGGCTGCAAGCTCTTCAAGAATGAAGAAAGCAAACCCAAAAGCAACAGCAGCATCACTACTATTTTGGGATTATTGTGTGCCAGGCTATCTGTTGAAAGTTAATGTGAATTGTATTATTCCTCTCAATCACCCAAAAGCCCTTATTCTGTAGATAAAAAATGAGTTCGGAGAAATTAAATAAAATGTCCACATCACACACTAGCAAGTCGAGAATTCAAATCTAAGTTGTCTTTAAGTTTCACAGCTCCTTAGATGTCTATGGTTCATGAATGGAATGCACTAGGAGGTAAGGATGGGGAGCATGCCCATGGTTCATGAATGGAGTATACTAATGGGGATTCTTTCTCTAACTGTTCACTGAGAATGAATGTTTTCCCGCTAATTCCTGCTATATAGTCTGAAAGACTGAATGTTCTCATGCTCCCGGGTCACAGCTGTTTTTCACAGGAGCAGGAAAACTGTAAAGGACCAAGGAGTAAAGGGTCCAGGCGACATGGACCCTGTACTTGCTGACCATATCCCCAGGGTCCTTTTCCTATCTGTCCAGCATCCTTGTGGCTTAGTAATTGGAACAGTTTTGTGGACACAAGACTTCTGGTACCAAAGGGCATTTCTAGCTCAAAGCCTGTGTCCTGAGCTTGACAGCCTTCATTTTTATCCAAAGGGAGTGGGTAACATATGAGGGGAAAAACTGGCCCTGTAAAGGGATCCCGAAAGAATGACATATTTGTCTATGAAGTATAAATACGAACAGCCATGGAGATACGGCCCTGTGGCGCGAGGCTTTTACTCTGGCAACATTCATCTTTTGCCAGGAAACCCTAGATTTAGTACCTGAGGGACTGGAGTTTCAAATACCTTCTACTTTTTTTTAATACTCTGCCAAGAATTTAAATTGGTAAAAGCTGGGGACTGACAAAACTTGATCCCCAAGAGCTTTTCTGGCACTGGTTTATCAGAGAATATGGTGCCATTATTTTTATTATAATTATTATTTTTTTCCCATTGGTGGGGTGAGGGCTCATTTATAACCCAGTGACTTCTACTCTCAGTTGTATTTTTCTTCAAAAAAAAAAAAAAATTCCCAATGCTTAAATAAACAGAGGCTTTGCCGTTTGTGATGGTGTTAGAAGCTGCCATTGGATTTACATGCAAGGGGTTTTCAAGCCCTTTCATGTTTTTGGATCAAATTAGACAGGCTTGAAAGGAAAGAGCTAATTTTAGGATGCCTACTGCCACCACCCACTTCTCATGACCCGAAACTCTCTCACACCTTAGGTCCTCATCATGTCCCAACTGTTCAGGGGGACCTCATGCCTCCCTCAGTCAGCAACGTAGAGAGCAGAAACAGACATCAAGGGTAAGACATCCAAGTTTGCAGCCAGCCATCTTTTCTAAGCCCTGGAACTTTGAACATCGTCTATAAACTGACCATTGGATTTTCCTCTGGGGGTTGTTAGGAGTATGAAGTTAAAACAGATGATGTGAAATTACTGGAGTTCTTTAAGTGGCCATCTGATCTGCACACAAGGAAAGGAGGAAAGAAAGGAAGGACATGGTGGAACAGCTTTGGGAGGGTGCCTCCCAAGTTTAGGGCCTTGACATAGATGTTTCTAGCTGAGAAAACAGCTGCCACCTTGGGGACACATAAACCAAGAAGGCACTGTTAACTACCCAGCATCTTCAAGGTCCACATTGAGCTCTGTAGCCATAGTTCCCACCTCCTTCAGATTCTTGTCTGATTTCACCCTCAAGCAATTGCCAGAGTCAGTTCCCTGCTACCTGCCTAGGGTGGCAGGGGCAGCAGCAGCAGCCAGAGCATTCTCCGACAGAACTGGAATGTCCGAGCTGGCTGAAAATGACTTGAGTTTTATTATACAATTAGATCAAGTCTCTTAGGTGTAGTAGCCTTCCTCATACTTAGAAGAATAGATTAGCCATTAGGACTTTGTATATTTTTTCCCAGTAATTGACACCACATCCCATTTTCCTCACCAAGGGGAAAAGAACCACATAAAACAATCATGATTTGGGGGGGGGGCTGGGGCATTCAGCATGTAACAATCTCTCTGCCCCCTCTGATCTACTTCCTTCACCTAGCTTTGAATATCTCCAGAAGACAGGCAGAGCAAGCTTTGTTTTGTTTTGTTTTTCCATTCCAGAGCCCCTCAGGCTCAGATTCCCTAAGCACTTTGCTAAGAATAACCCAGGCATCTTTTGCCACCGTCAGACAGCAGCCACTTCTGGGCCTGAGCCTGGACATTCATAAAAAGCCTGCAGAAATATCCCCATTCTCCCTCTCTGATCCAACCTTCCTCTCCTTCCTCTTGTATATTTAGCTTCCAGGCTGGTCCAGGACAGGTCCATTTGTCACCCTTTTCAAGCAACACCTTTCCTAGCCTGGCCAGGGAAAAGGGCTGTGTGCGTCTTTGAGACCCTTTGGGTTTTCTGAGCTAAGAAACAGGGAGAAAACAGGTCCAAACCTCAGCTCCATTTGTGTCCACCTCTTCATCTCCTGCAAGTGTAAATTTGCTGAGGACAGGGAGAAACCCATCACCCGGATCCATTCCAATAAGGAAGAAGGCAGTCACCTAGGTAAGCTTTCCCTGTACTTGGCATGGCCTGTGTTTACAAAGGGCCTCCATCTTGTATTCAGCCAAAAGCAGACACCTCAGGCCAGGCAGGCTGCATTCACACAGGCAAAGTAAACAGATGTCCTCAGATGTCTGATCAAACATTCGTTTCCTTTGTCATGTCCTTACAGTCTCAAATTTGAGCCACAAGGCTGCGTGACTGCAGCAGGCTGTTTTTATGTTCTGCCCATTGCTGCAAAATATCTGGAAGCTAAAGGCCCTTACCAACTGTAGTGGTCCCTGTTCCAAGGATTCGTGGCCCACTCAGCTTCCCTCACTAGAAGACTCACAGGGGTGTGTAGGCACCCACAGGCCAGAGCCATCCTCAGTGGGATGTAACTGCTGCTACTCTGCTCCCCTTCTTTCTGGATGAACCATCAGACAGTGGAGGCGGCAGTGACAAAATCAGGTGAAATGTTGTTCATTTTTCAGCTCGGGTCGATGGGTCCAAAGGGATGCCTTGCTGACACATCCAGGCCGGCTCCTTGGAGAGAAGCTGAAATGCCCATTTTCCAATAAGATCAATAAACCCACTCAGACACTTTCCACTCAGAACAGCTTTCCTGGGGTACCCTCTGGCCTTGTCTGACTGTATGGGCAGTCATAGCAGGAGATGACTTCGTGTGTCCCCCCCAGGCCTCACACTCACCCAGTGTTGGTGCTCCCAGAAACAAAGGCAACATTTTTCATTTGGTCCCCAAAGACCAAGTAAAAGCCCAAGATGGTATTTGCCATAACTAGTGATGACTTGTGAACACGTCTCTTGTTCCCAGCATGGCTTAAGCTGAAAACCTACGGTTTGAATAAAGCATGGGTCCCTCTCAAAATTCCTATGTCCTATCTCTCAGTACCCTTTGCCAAATCCAAATCCGGACAGCTTTCACCCCAGCCTTTGACACTGAAAGCACAGAAGTCCCCGGGTTTGGAAACAAGTAGATGTAATTATTTTCCCACTTCACATGCATTAATTTTTTTTAAAGATAACAATAAAATTTTTAATGTATTATTTTTTTAAAAAAAATTCTATTACTGCTTTTCATTCCCCTGCTTCTACATCATTAGCCAGCTAGGGGCCAGGTTCAGCTGGGCATTCCCCAAGGGGCACCAGGAAAATACCTGAGGGTAATACAGCATGGTGGCTTTCCCCTCCCCCCTTCTTTTCCCTATTGCCATAGGAAACCCAGCTGGGTCCCCTAGCCTGCACAAGCTCCTAATTTAAGTTTTAATAGGCGCAGCATTTTTACTGCTTTTGGCCAGGGTGTTTTGAGAAAGGTTAAAATATGTGAAAAATACACGCTAAGAAAATCTGTTTAGAAAACAATTCCAGCGTAAGTGCTGAATGCTCTCAGCTTCTGCCCCCTTCCAGGAAGGCGGCTAATGGCAGCCACACAATTTAGCTCCATTTTGGGGGTGGGGGGTTTCCATTTCCTTCCTATGGGATTTTTTTTTATTAGTTTTTTTTAAACTGTTTTTCTTTCCTTATGCTGGTTTACTGCCTTGTATCTATCTACCCCCAAGGAGTTTAAAAAACCTCAAGTAAGTATTATTAGATTTTTCTTCGTGTATTTTCTGATTCTTCTGGTGTGAGAGTGTGTGGTCAGAGTCTGTATGCCTATGAGTTGGTGGTGTGGAGGGCAGCATGCCAGAGCCATGATGTCCACAAAGGCCAGGGAAGAGCCGCTAAGCCTTCCCAGTGTGTGCTGAGCAGTGAAGAGACCATTGTTATTGTAGTGGAAAGTGGCTGTGTTTCCTAAGCTTCGAGGGGTATCTTGTGTGAGTCGGAGAGTGGTGGCATGGATCATCAGACACTAACTATCATTGACACCCATGTGCATCACAATTGCTGCTTTCTAGGATTTATTTCTTTAGGTTCTCACAACCACACAGTGAAGACAGGGAACAAAACAGTGTTCGAAGGGTACATCACCTCTGACACCCTCAGACCAGGACCCGATTCTAATCCAGTAACTCTCCAAGATTGGAAATAATCTAAACTGTGAGAAGGTCTACATAATCTTGTCCCTGAAGACAAATATATTGATAGAGAATCATGAGCAAATGCTTTTTCCTCTTGGAAAGAGGCAAGAGGAAGAGGAGAGACTTTGCTTCAAGCTTTAGAAGAGCAGTTCATTTTTCAGGGTCTTCCTCCCGTGGGAAAGGAGCATGTTGGGCTTGCTTAAGAAGAACAAGGAGACTTTACAAATAGTTATTTTCTCCAATCTTTCCAGCTCTGTTTAGTGTTCTGTGACAGACATCGCTAGTGTATAACACGTGGACCAGCCCAGTTCAAGGCAGCTCATAATATCAATCACTCTTACTGTCCTGGTCTTCATTGCAGCATAGTAGACCAGGTCATGTCTTTTGCTTCCTTGGTGTCATTTACGCCATCTGATATCTCCCCCACCTCAAACTATTTTGTGTAATTGATTTATGCTAATTCTTTTTCTTTTGAGCTAAGGTTTGGCCCTTTTGTGAGAGCAGTATTTATAAAATAGTGCTGCTAATTTTAACAGTAAGATTTTGAACACTGTTTCTAGAAAAGTACGTACAATGATATAATATGCGTTTGTCTAGGAGCCCCTCAGGGTCATATTGGCGGGTTTCTAAGCTTGCTGTGTGATGATGGGCATGGCAGCACAACAGAGCTTTGGAGATTAAAGAGTCTTGGCTGGACCCCTGCTGGGTCCTATACCAGGTCTATGTCCTTGGGTAAATTATGTAAACTTTTTGAATTTCACAAAATGAGGCTATGAAGACTTTCTTTGCAATATCATTTTTAGATTATTAGTAGTAATTTTTTCAAAATCTTACAGAATTTATATTCACTTCTATTTTCTCTCCCTGTCTCTTTTCAGGTCCACCACCACCTCCCTACTCACCTAACTTTGTCTGGGGCCACCCAGTGGAAGGTGGTTGGCCCACCAGGGACCCCACACTTACTTCTTCTCCTAGTACTTGCTAATTGCCCGTAGTGGGCTGGGGCTGGGCTTTAGGACCACCTCCCTGCTCCGTGCTGGAATTTCGTATGACTTGATCTTGCACGGGTCTTGTGCGTCCTATCACTTCACAGTTGCGCAGGAGTCATCATCACCTCTGCTCTTACCATCTTTTTATCCCTTTTCTTCAGTCATCCCTGAGCCTTGGGAGGAAGACAATGGTGTAGAAATCTCATTTAGGACGGAATGCTCTACGATCTCCCACTCTCTGCAGGTTGGGCCACTTGTGGTTCCCTATTAGTCCTCACCTACTGAAAAAAATACAGTACTATCTAGAGGGTTAAAGTTAATATACTGCAATAATATAAACAAAGCACTTTGCAGTCTTTGGTGCATAGTAGACGCTTAATAAATGGCCACCAGTGTAGATGGCTGTATGTTAATAAGGCACAGGCTGCTATCCCCATATGTAACTCGGTCTGAAAGTCCCTCCCTTCCCCCACACCCCAGCTGGATCCTGTCTGTCCTGATAACTGTAAACATTGCTGAGAAACTGCAAATGATGTTCTTTGGGGGCAAATTTTTACTTCACCAGCCAGAGAGAGCTTTTCAGAATTTGTCTTCCACTGTCTCTCGGGAGTATGGTGTTATTGTCAGGGAATTGTGCTCAGTTACAAGACTCCCTCATAATTAGGGAACTTGTTCATTTTTGTGATACTATTTTCCCAGGGGCTTACTGCACCTGATTACATGAATGGACTTTCTTTCCTGTCTTGTTTCTGCTATTATTTCTCATGTTTTTCTTTCTGTGGGGGTGGGGTAAATGAAGCATACCTATGGACAAGACCTCCAAGTTGGAGATCAGGGCATAAAACACACAGTGCTCCTCCCCCCGTCTGGGGGCGTCCATCTTGGTTTCTCCCCAGTCAGAATAACACACTTAGCTCCTTGGTTGATTTTGTTGATTCTAAGCCACACAAGGCACTAGAAAAGCTGTGTTTTGTGGTCACCTCAGTTTGCCTATGAGAAGCAGATGACCCCAGTGGGATGGCACTGACTTCTCTCACTGAAGGAGGGCTGTGTTTATTTACTGTAAGGGAGAAAGTGGTGTGTTGGGAAGGCTTCCGGCTCTCTTTCTGTGACTTGCTCAGGATGCAGAAGGGAACACACATATCCCCAGTAGCTGGTTAGGTGACATGCTCACATTTCCCTCTTTAGGTCCAGACCATCAGTCCTCAGGATGGCAGGAGAAGGTTGGGGCTTTGTAGACAGCCCTGGGGACAGATCTAGGTCCTAGGCAGATGGTTTCTGCTGGGGGAAGGGAGGGAAATTCCTGATAGAAAACCAAGATAACTGAAAGAGAATGGCAAGAGCCAAAATCATGCCCGGAATGTAGGGAATTCATGGGGATGAGAGAGAGGATGCAGACATTGTACAGAACAGACAGCGAATGAGCCAGTTCCCATATCCACCTCTGCTTTATTCTCTCGGAACAAGGAAGCTGCCTTTTCAAAATGGACAGTGGCAAGCCCTCAGGCAATACTGGCCACCTCATTTCTGACTGACCATGAACTTACAGGATCATACTGCCTGAGTGTGAGAACATGTGTGTGCTGCGCAATTAAAAAAGAAGTCAGGAGACTGAACAAATCAATGGTTACCGATTCATAATAAGTTTCTTTCTATATATTTATTTATTTTCCCTTTAGCCACTAAAGAAGCAACGGCAAGCTTGCAGCAAGCAGTTGTTGCCAGAGGGTGAATCATGGCTATATTGATTTGATTATGTAAAAGCTCAGAGGAACCTCAAGCCAGATACAGAAATATCTCATAGCCCTGAACCCTACGGGACACACACTGGTAAAAAAGCAATCTTTGTCTTGTTCCTGATAAAAGCATCATTAGTTTCCTCATAGTGAAACCATTTCTCTGCTGATATAGTATATGGTTTTCTTTTTCTCTAGAATCCACTCAGACATAATTAACACTCAGTTACTAGACGTAAGGCTCTCTGGAGTGCCCTCTCCAGTTAGGGAGGGGTTAGGAGTTAGAGATGGACGCAAAGAAAGACAGAGACAGAGCAGGAAAGGAGGAAGAGAGAAGAGAGCTGGGAGGAGATGAGGAAGAAGGAGGTCGAGGCGGGTAGAAGCATAGTATGGAATTATCCCTCTTTAGCGTTTTTTTGTTTTGTTTTGTTTTTGTTTTGTTTTGTTTTGCATCCCCCTGCCTGGCTTGCACAGCAGCGTGGTGAGAGCTGGCGCGGTAGCGCCCTCTGCTGGTTATGTTTATCCTCCCAGCTTTGGAAGTCCATGACTGAAAAAGCCTTATTTATGCCAAACCTATTCTGGGGAACCCTCTCTCCACGCTTCTGTTCTTAGCTTGCTTAAGAATATCACTTCAGACATCACTTTCCAGGGAGAAGCCTTGACTTGCACCTCGGCAGACAGACAAAAGCTTCAGGAACCCTTGAAGATCCATGAGAAGGCCCTGACTGAAGCGTTCCTGGAAGGCAGAGTTTGAGGTTCCCTTTTAAGCTGAGAAAGGGGATGCTGGGGGCTAATGCTGTTAGGGCTTCCTGGTTCCCACCTAGGGACATCCTGGCCACCTGCAGGGGTGAGGCTGTGGCCTAGGGGGACACCCATACCAGGGAACTCTGATCTCTGCCTGGGTTTCAACTTCCTTAAGAGAACAGAAATGCCCAGTGTGTTTGTCAGCCTTCACATTTCTGAACAAATAATGGCCTCCTCCCCTCAAAAAATGTTGATCTTAAACCTTTGGGTTGGAGGGTTTGAATATCCACAACAGGCAGAAACCAGGTCTCATGGAAGTTTACTCTAGCACCCTCTGTTTATGTTAGAAAGCCCAAGGCAAGCACACACATACACACAGTGGCCATAAAAGCATAAATAAATGAATGAACACTTTTTACACATAGGGACACAACTAGAACCACATGGCTAGACTTCCAAACACCAGCATGTCTTAACACAATCCCACACAGGTGGCAGCTTGCTCCTTAGCCTCGCCCTTATGGGTCTTCTTCCTCGGTCCAGACAAAGCTGAGGGTGTTTGTGAAATAGAAAATCCCCGGAGTGTCTGAATAGGGCCCCATTGTTCAACCCTGCAGGCCCAGCCAGATGTGGCTTCCCAACCAGCAACAGATTCTCTCAGGGACATCTGTATTTTGAGGAGTTTCTACAAATCACGGGGGATTAAAAAGAAACTTCTCAGAGAGTTTAAGATGAATGCCACAGAAGTCTGGCAAACATGGAGGACAGCAGCATGGGTTCTGAGTCAGCAAGCCTGGAGTACTTCAACTCACACAGTGTGTCTCCACCTGGCCATTTGCAAAATGACCGTGACAACAGTTTCTGCCTCATAGCCCTTAGTGTCAAGAGTGGACTAGTGGTTCAGAACCTCCCAGAATTTGTCTTTGACATGATGGCCACTCTGCGAATATTGGTCAGGTAAAAAAGTACACAGTCCAGGTTGATTGTGTAATTCCCACCAATAATCAATAATCAATCCTGGGGCCTCTTCTTACATTCCCCATGAGGTAAAAGAAATGGTAAGATGTGCACATGGCCCTTCCTCTTGTGGTTTCAGGTGCTCTTTCCTGTGCTGCATTGGCAATGGCTTCCTGGATGTTGTACTCAACAAAATACCGCCTTTGGGAAGTCAGCTTGGAGAGCAGGTTTTGCCTGCAAAGTCCTCACATGATTCCCAAGCTCTCCTTTGATATACAGTATTTCTAAAATCACACAGAGGCAACATTCTGCTCTCACTTGAAAGAGTAATTTCAACCTATTTATTTTGACATCTCTTTTAAAAATTGGAATTGTAAAAACGATCAAACTCTTGACCAATGTAGAATGCCTTTTTAAAAAATTCTTTTCTTATAGAGTAACCCCAAAGTGGAATGGATGTAAATAGGTCAAAGGGTGTGGTGAGATAAACTGGCCAATGAGCTATAAATAGTGAGTGCATCAGGAGAGAAGCCAGGCCAATGTATGGTGGTCTGGTTGAGAAGCTGAATAACAGCATCTTTCCAGCTGGAATATTTTAAATCATCTACTAGACATTCTTGAGAGCAGTGTAAGAAGGCACCAGGCTTCCCATTGCTCTCTGGACAGGCCTTCTCCACCCTGAATTTGCATACTCTATTCAGAAACAAAATCCAACCAAACCTGTCCTTCTTTGAAGACAGAATTTATAGAGTTGACATCACACTCCCTGGGGTTTCCACAGAAGAGCCTTCTTTCCTTTGTGTTCTTTCTTAGCCTCATGCCTCCGAGCTACTTTTACTGTGGACCTTGAGGCCTTGCCTCACTGCTGAAACCTTCAATGACTTTCATGTCTTCATGGAAACACTGATACAAATACACATTTATTCTAGAACCAAGTTCTTCCTTACTAGATTATAATTCTTTGAAAAGTATAATATATGTATTGTCTCCATAATAACTGCTAATTGATTAAAATAGCAGAGAGCCAACGACAACTTGCTTCATCCCAACTATCTAAATAGACATTTGCTGTGACCCTGAGGTGACTCCACATGGAGTGGAGTTCTCTATCATTGATCTAAATGCAGAGAGTAAGTGCCTGTGAAATACTTAGCTACCAACAGAACATTCATGCCACACCTCCTCTAAGGTAAGAGCCAGAGGTCAAGGACTAACATAAAATGGAGTCTTCTGGATATGACACACTCATGAACTCTCTACTGCTGTGGGTGCCTACACAAGATTAAGCCAGTCAATATTTCAGCAGAAAAGGGCCTCAAAACAAAAACAAAAACCTATAAACCACCACCCCTAGCTGACAAATTATTGACGGTTGATGGCTTCTGGAAGAGGAACAGTCATATTTCTTTAAGGCTATGACCCCAGTGGATGGCCCAATACCTATGGGATTATGAGGTGGGGCAGGACATGAGGTCGATGATTGAGTTGGCTCAAGATAGTAGAAAGGAAAGTTAATATGATCAAAAGGCAATGTAGGCAAGTATGAGACTCAAAAAAAGTAAAGTGTCTTATTATTTAAGAGACTTGTGCCCTTTATCCCCAGTAATTGGGACAGATTGCTTATCATGAGAGTGATTAGCTAGACACACCTGTGGGTCAGGAGGCTGGAGGTAGTCACTACATCAGGCAACAAAAGATGCAAGCCAAACCACGTGGGACAAGAAATCTATTGTCTCTGATGTTAGGCCCAGAGAAGGTGTGGGCATTTCCCCATGCCCTACCCACTGCTGTCTCTCAAAGGCCAATTGGTTCAGAAATTTCCATCATCAATGGACCAAAATTTGACTCTTGGCATGAGCTATATAAAACTCAGACAGGAATATTTCAGAAAGCCCATTTCCCAAGATAGCAAAGAGGCTTGTGTGAAAATTCAAGTAGCTCTGTGCATCTAAGTCAGTCTTCATAATGCCTTGTCCATATTGAGGTCTCGCATCTCTATCCCGACTGTTTGGAAAAGTCCTATTCAGAGCTCAGTCTCACCCTCCCACTTCAGGATGATTTTTATGACTCTTAGCACCACACAGGCAAGAAGAGACCCTTAGCCGGACTCCCACAGCTCCTGTTCATGCCTCCTTCATCCCAGTTCCGTCCATTACCATGTCTCCTTGTATGTAACCTGAGGATAAGATCAGTGCACTGTCTCCCAGTGCTGTGAGATCAGAGTCTTGGGAGCATGCAGTGTGTGCTCAGCTCCTCTTGGCTATGTGGGCTTGGGCACTGGATGTAATGAACAACAAGTCTCTGCCTATTGCCTATTGAATCTGGGACTGTGTATTTTTTGGAATCCTTATCAGTATCCCATCAGAGTAGCACTACTGTCTACCTCTCAGTCAGTATGTCCCTGTAAGAAACCTTTACCCACAAGTTGAATAAAAGCAGCCAGAGTCACAAATTTCTTGAACATAGTTACAATCACTCAGTGTTCCACTGGCCCTCTGGAGTTGTTTTTAAATACTTAAATAGGTATTATACTTTTTACTTCTAGAAGTAGACCTGATTATCACTCCTACGTGGGAGGAAACTTGCTTCTAATTAGTGAAAGGAGGAGTCTCCTCTGCATGCTAGATGACCAAGTCCTGCCAGCTCCTCAACATATCATCAGATGAGGTGGCTTCTCAGAAACCCTAAGCCCAAGTCATCAGCTAAGTAGCTCTTGAATTTTCTGACCCATTAAATTGATACTTATCATCTTGAGCTACTATTTGGGGGTAGTTTGTTAGGTACAGATGATGATTACATCTGCAGTATATCTTGGGCCAGATTTCCATATAAAAGTAGCATAGGTAGAAAAAAATAGCAAAGAAAAAACAGACCTTAGGTAATTTCCTGTATAACTTGATATTTAGAAGGACAGGAAGCTCATGTCATCTTAGTGGGGTGAGCTGCCTTCTTCCCTCCTGGAACCTCCCGTCACAGAGATGGCTTGGTCTTCTGGAAGGACAAGATGGGCGTTAAAAGTCTCCATGACAGGACTAAGTTGACTTGAAGCAGCTATGACTATCTTCAGGAATGGGACAGAAGAAGTCACTCAACTCAAGCATCTGCTCACATCTGGACTCTGCTATTCGTCCCGACCTCAGGAAAGTCATAGACGGTCTCAAAACCTTGATTTTCTTAACCAATGAAAGGCACAGCCCACATATCTGCCTTTTTGTTGCAGTGAGAGATGAAACAGGACACCAGATGAAGGATTTTGCAGGCTGTACACACATCAGGGCTTTGGCTTGATTTGCCCACAGCTCACACAGATGTCCAACATTTCAGATGTGCTCAGCGGCATCTTGCTGCCGCAGAGAATGTCATTTGTATGAGTTTATAAAGATCTGAAAAAAAACTCCTGAAGATTTGTAATTTGAACAAATGACTTTTAACTTAGGAAATTTTCGACAGCAGTGGGAAGGGGCCTTGAAAGAAGGGAGCCAGGTCTTCTGAGAGGTCACAGATGAGTCAGTTCTCCTTAGCTTTGGCAGACATGAGAAAGACAATGAGGGAGTGGCCTAACTCTAAGGCCTCCTTTTACTGCCCCTTTGAGGTAGGACCATTTCGCCTCTCCAGACTCTCCATGGGTAAAATTCCTCTCAATTTCTTGATTCCTCTTGCTCCCCACCTCCCTATCTACATTATTCTGTTTTGTCAGGCAAACCCAGAAATATTAAAATGTGGCTTGAGACTTACAACTTCCAGGTAGTTGAGACAAGTTAAAGTTAAAATAATTTCTTAACTCACAGTTTCTTTCCAGGAAATACACCCAACACACATACATACACAACGCCTCCTCCAAACACATACACTCACACACACATACACACAGCACCCAACACACACACACACACCCACACACACACACATACACACACAGCAGCCCCCTAACACACACACACACACATATACACACAGTGCCCCCAACACACACACAGATACACACACAGAGCCCCCCAACACACACACACAGCAGCCCCCCAACACACATACACACACAGTGCCCCCCAACAAATACACACACATACACATGCACACTCATACACACACAGTGCCCTCCAACACATACACACACATATACACACAGTGCTCCCCAACACACACACAGTGCCCCTAAACACACACATACATGCACACGTACACACATACACACACAGTGCCCCCCAACACACACATATACACACACACACAGCACCCCCCTACACAGAATCATTTAGCTAGTTCCACCTGTCCTTTCTCACCTGTCAAAGCTGTCAGTGTGACACGTCCTATTAAAGTCAATTGCAGATTTCCCTGGGGCATAGGCAGAGGCTCATCTCTGGGTTCTAGATAATGATGATTCCCACTCAAACCAGCTCTGATTCTCTTCCAAAGACCCAGAGTATCCAACTGTCTGCATCCATCTCTTTATTTAGGATGTTTCCTGACTGGCAGTAACCATTTTTAGGGCACAGTCAAGGTGGAACCAAATAAGGACAGTTTCAATTTCCAGACTTTTGGGTTATATGCAGAGAGAACCTTGCAAAATTATAGCCTTTTAGAGTCTATGAAGGATGAGGTTTGGGGCACGGCAGTTTCTAGAGCAAGTGTGTATCATGAAACCTTGGACCTTAAGCAGACAGCTGGGAAACATCAAGTGCTTGTGTGTATTTGTACTCATTCTCAAAATACACCAGGATTGGATGATCTTCTCTCCCATTTTCTACTTTATGACTGAGACTTTTTGAATTTTTGGAAAATTAACACTCTTGTGTGTGTGTGTGTGTGTGTGTGTGTGTGTGTGTGTGTGTGTGTGTGTGTGTGTGTGTGTGTTGGGTGCATCTATAGCAAATATATACAAGGTCATCATAAGAAGTGAGAAACAGCATAGTTAGACTACTAGAGTCTCCCTGCCCTTTCTCCTCCTCTCCTCCCCTTCTGTCCTTTCCCAGTGACCCTCCACTCCCTATTTTCCATCTTCTCTGCCAATGATCCCCAGTCACCTCAAGCAGCACAGCTTATGCTACCTTCCTGTATCATCTGCTCCTTCATCTAACTCACGACTTATTTCCCCGGGCTTTTGTATGGCCCTGTTTGGTGGTCTGTCATCTCCCCACTTCAGTTAACCTTGATGGAAGTGCCTCCTTCTTCTTGGCTCATGGAAATCTAGATGAACTAAATTCACATTTTATGATTTATGACATATTGTGTGTCCTGGCTCCCTTAGATCAGTAAACATCCTGGGCCCAGCCTGCTATCCTGGGACAAATCATATGATACTTTATGAAATGCTGTTCAAGACTATCTTTCAATCAAGAGTGACAGGCAAGGAAACTTCTTCAGGAAGGAGAATATGCACAGGTTGGGTAGTCTGAGTGCTCAGTGTAACCAAGGTGTCCTAGTCAGGGTGACTATTGCTGTGATAAAACATTGTGGCCAAAGCAACTTGGGGAAGAAAAGTTATCATAGTTCATCAGCAAAGGAAACCAGGGCAGGAACCTGGAGGTGGAAGCTAATGATTCAGAGGCCATGGAGGAGTACTGCTTACTGATTTGATCCTTGTTGCTTTCACAGCCTGGTTTCTTATAAAATCCAGGACCATCAGCCCAGAGGTGACCCCACCCACAATTGTCTGGGGCCTCCCATATCAATCACTAATTAATAAATGTCTTACAGGCTTGCCTAGGCCCTGCCTCATAGAGGCATTTTCTCAATCAAGGCTTACTCCTCACTGATAACTCTAGCATATATCAAGTGGACATAAAATCAGCCACCACAGAAGGTGAGGCAGGTGGCCTCAAGGTAGAGACATTTAATTTCCCTTCATCATCACCATTTTTTTTAAAAGGAAAAACCTTTAAGTTATCCCAAATTTGACCTTTCGTTGAGTCTTGTTATTATAACAGGGTAGAGTACAGCAAATAAGGATTCTGTGCTGGGCAACACCAAGCTCTTGGAATGTCTTCAACATTTATAACCAACCACAGGAGTATACAGGACCCAGAACAATAACTTCCCAAGACGGTAGCTGCGGGTGTGCCAGTGATTGAGGTCTGAATCGTGGATTTACACAGCCTGACACACCAGGTGGAACTGGATTCTCTTTGTGTCAGGCCATGCTTTAATTTGGAAACCCCTTGAAGACTTAGCATACAGGAATGATGTCATAAAGAAAAGCAACTTTATGACTGTCTCATAGATGAAGGACTGGTCAAAGGAAATCAGCTATGCAAATTGTGAGACGTAAGTCACACCTCTATTTGTACTGTGACAGTGTGAAAATTAGAATTATATTTTGTCAATATGTGGCGGGAGCCAGAGCTACATGTAATGTCTTATGTCCAAATTATATGGGGTGTGCCCCACTACACCCTTGTTTTTTTTTCTCACTTAACCTTCAGGATTGTGTTGAGCTTGATTAAAGAATCTAATAGAATTGAAGTGTACATGTGACCATTAATAAAGACAGAATTGGCTGATAATGGAGAAATAAATTACATTGTATTCTGTTGGTCATCGATTGGTTTAATTCTGCCAATTCTATTTCAAAGTCATAGGAAATATTAGAAAATTAAATTCAAGATTCAGCATATGTCACTATGAAATAGGTACCTCAGCCAAAAGACCCCGGCTATTATGTTGAATTATAAATTTGGTGGGCAAAGACTGATTGAAAGCTACATTATTAGAAGATAGCCCAGTGCTTCATTGGGAGGTAGGTGAGCATAGAGCACCACTACTAACTGGGCAATTGGCAATGGGTGCTGCTGGGAAATGGAGAGTTATTTTTTCTTTAAGAGTGTGGTTCCTGGTATGTTGACCACTCTTTAGGGTAAACCCTATACCCCACAGTGTTTTGGAACACAAATTTTAACTCCATGGCCTTTTTAAGGACACAAAGTTAGGTGGGGTAGAAGGTTAAGAGTGGATCTGAGAAGAGGGGCAAGTGTAGTGAATATGATGAAAAAGTATTGTACGAAAATTTTAAAGATTAATAGACATGGTATTTAAAACTAATATTACTAAAAATATCTGTATGTAATTTTATATAACTTTATTTTTTTAAGATTGTAATTACATTACTTCCCCATTCTCTTTCCTCTCTCTAACCCTGTCCAGGTACACCCCCTTTCTCTCATTCAAGTTCATGGCCTCTTTTCTATAATTGGGGTGGGTGTGTGTGTGTGTGTGTGTGTGTGTGTGTGTGTGTGTGTGTGTGTGTAGATAGAGAGGGAGAAAGAGAACGTGTGTTTCTAAATATATAAATACAATCTGCTCAGTCTTTATAATGTTACTTGCATACTTATGTTTTCAGGGCTAAATATTTCATAATGGATAACCAACTGAATGTGTTCTTTCCCAGGAAAGATTTTCTTCTCCTATCCCTAGTCTTCCGTGGTTCCTCTTATCCTTTGGTTTCTGGGGCTAGAGAGCTGGCTTAGTAGTTAAGAGCACTGGCTTATAGTAGAAGGCTTGGGAGCAGTTCCCAGTAACCACATGGTGGCTCACATCCATTGGTAGCTTCAGTTCTAGGCAATCTAATGCCTTCTTCTGACCTCCAGGGACAAGGCATACAGGTGGTGCTCATGCTACATGAAGGTAAGACACTCACATAGACAAAATAGGATAAACCTAAATAAAGGTAAATATTTCTTCTATCAGTAATGTAAGAGCTCTCAGTTTTAGTTTGCCTAGTATAGCCTTGATTAGATTTTAACAACTCACTCTGTAACCTTTGAAAAGATTTGGATAGACAAGGCCTGTGATGTGCTTAGCACAATTTCTGGCACATGATAACTACCAGGCATGCAGCATGTGTTATTTTTTTCACCCATTTGGGGGGGGGCAGGAAAAAAGTAGTTAAAGAGCAGCATACCTCAGAAGTAAAATTTAAAATATAATAAATAACACAACCCTGTAGCTGTTATTAATCACAGCTTCATTTAACTTTAATTCAGTTGAAAAATATATTTACAATTCTCCCTGAATCTGAAAGGTAAAAACCAGGTTTCCCAGGATGGCATATTGGGCAGCAGAATGCCTCACACTCATCAGCAACATGTTCCTTTGCAGTTACTGGTGGAAAAATGATAGCCCAGAAGCAGCTATAGAAACAGCAATAATCTGCTTGACTATTGATCCTTATTACGGGTAAGGATTTGTTTGTCTTCCCAGCCCCTTTCTGGAACTCTTCCCGACCCATTCCCAGGGACTTAAGAGTGTCACTGCCCATCAGTTTGGCCTCCAGAGATTCCTGAAAACAGGAATTTGCACTGGTGCACTGATTTAAAATTATAGTGTACATGGAGTTTAAAGTCTTTATATTTGTATTTATTTTAAAATAGTGTTTATCTTTTGCCTTTCATAATCTTATCATACTCACTGAAACATCGGTGTGAGTTAGAAATGATGTCAGAAGCCAGGGGAAGCTCAGCTACAGTGAATTAAGCCATCAGTGCCTCCATTATCACTTAACATATGTTAGTGGTTCATCTCTATTACCAGGAACCCAATTCTTATGTCTCACACTGATCCACCTTCTTAAATACATTGGTCTTTCTGTGATGGTCTCCTTTGATTCATGATTGCAAAACCGACTTCTGCAGCTCGCTCCAGACATCATCTCTCATGCAATCATCTCCCCCAAAAATGAGCAACAAGAGAGAACCCCTCCAACACATATACATTTCTTCCTTTTGGCCAGGATTTGTTATGACCCTCCCTAGTCACAGAGTGGCTGGAATGCATGTTCTGGCAGAAGAGAATGGAGTTTCCATGCCCGGCTTAGACTGATCATGACTCATCTCCTGGAGTTGGCTGATGGGGTATGAACATATGGGATTATCTAGAGGAAAATAATATCTATCATCTGCATTCAGCTTGAAAACATTGAGGTAGGAAGTGTTACTTTTCATGTCTCCCCTGAATTCTCTCTCACCCCATCTCTTAAGTCAGAAAGGAATACTGTTACACTCTTCTTTACAGAAAAAAGAAAACATTTCCCTTCCCAATGAAATGTCTTAGCATTAAACAATGACTCAGGAGTTCCTATGATTCCAAACCAATTATATATAAACAGATCTTGCTTTGGGATTCTGCATATACCCTCTAGAGAGGGAGAGGGGCCTATTGTTAGTGTCTAGAGGGAATATGTAGACAGTGGAGGCTTAGGAGTGGTTCAAATGAAAGGCCGACCAAGGATGGCTTTTCTGAGGCCTTCTATTGATATTATAGGCCCATAGTGAGAATATGGCTCAGATCCTGGGACAAAGACCATCCTGGCCTTGACTTCCTGAGTAAGATTGGCTATCTGAAACCCCTGGCCCAGGAACTACTCTGGCCTCTTTACTGTGCTTAGCCTCACACAGGTGCTGGCTGCCTCCAAAAACAGCTATGACTTGGAAAGAACAAGACATTGACTTGGGGACAACATATTCCTGGAGGGGAATAAGATCCCATTTAATGAAAAAAATTAAATAATATAAAATGATGACCAAATGGAACAATCAAAGGACATAAATGTTCTTGAGATTAAAAATATAATTTCTAAATATTGAAATGAAACAGGAAAAAATGAATAGTATCCTGGAACAGGATAAGCACTCAGTTAATGATGTGGAAAATGAGATGGACAAAATATATCCCAAGACAGAAAGAGTATGTAAAGAGAGGACAAAATGAGTCTTTAAAAAGTGTCATGGAAGAGCGATCCAGGAAGCCTATTGGGGAGATGGTGGCTGGGAAAACAGAGGTACACTCTGAAGGAACAGAAAGGAAGAAATCCACCTGGCTTTAAACATCATTTGCATTTGTAGGTTAAAAAGGCTAAGTGCCTAACAGGTTATAAAGAAATTTTTCTCTTCAGCAGAGAACAGACACATGTCTGAATACATCTGGCTAAAGATTTTGTAGTGAAAATGATTTACTTAGGTAGAAAATAGCATGACCCTCCCCACCCCTACATACAAAAATAAATGTAATGAAAAAATTTTAAAAGGAAGCTAAACATACAGTTTAAGGGAATAGGAAAGTAAGTGTGAAAATCAACTAAAAAGTTGAAATAGGAATTGTATAAAAAGCAAAGATGGAATTGGTTGAGCTCACAAATTTAAATGATACTACAAATGACTTACAAAACCAAAGTAGGTTTTTAAAAATACAGATAGAGCTGGCTGATCCATGTCAGTTTTAGGAGCAGAGAAGGAACCAAGCCATGCTTGGAAGGAATGGGGAAGAAGCAAAGTGGTAGATATTGAGGGTGCTACCAGGAGAGATGAAATCTACAATCCCAGAGAATTTCAGGTTAACTGCCCTAAGGACTTCCTTATTCTCAGAGTAAGTCTGTAAGGGGATTTGTATTTCCACCAGAATGAAATCTTTTACAACTTCACTAGAGAAAACCACAGTAGGTTTAAATAGAGCAATGTTGGGAATTTATTGCATAAGTTTGTAAAACTGTCGTAAGTGACATGTGTCATCTAGAGAGCTTTAAGCACAGTCAAATTCTCCAGCGGTACTTGTTTTGGAAGGCAAATCAATGCACTATTTTATACATAAATGCCAACAGTTTAAATCCCCCATCCCTCAGTGCGCTTCAGTTGCTTCTGAGAATTCTCCAAAGGCTTGAATTCTGTGTCCCAACCTGTGATAGCAACTGTGACTCATAGAGTAGGCCCTGTGATTCTTGGCTCTTCTATTTGCTATCTTGTGTGATATATTGTGTAGCTAATAAACTTTGCCTGAAGATCAGAGCACAGTGTCAGCCACAGAGTTAGCCATAGTGGTCAGAGAGTGGTGACCCCTGCCTTTAATCCCAGCACTAGGAAGTTTGAACCAGAAAGAGATATTGCTAGACAGAAAGGGTTATAAGTCATGTGGAGAGAGTTCATTTGCCTCTTCCCTTTCTGATGAGGACTCAGGCATTCAGTCTGAGTATTCCTGGAGACAGAATCTTTCCCTTTTGGCCTGAGGAATTGGCTAGGTGAGAAGTGGCCGTGGCTTGTTCCTCTGTCCTCTGTCTCTCTAATCTTTCAGCTTCCCCCCCCCCCCCCCCCCCGCCAATATCTGGCTTTGGGTTTCTAATATAAGATCAATTAGGATTCTTGGAAAATAATCTTGCTTTGTAGAATACACCCAACTTCTTATTTCTTCCAGGCAGGTTCCATCATCTTCTCCAGGGGGTCTTTTTCTCCCAATCCACACATTTGGGGAGATCTTATGCTTCTCCTGACTTCAAAAGAAAGCCTGGGACCTAAGCCTGACCCAACTGTGCTTTCATTCCTGGGGCCATTTGATTGCTTCAAGATGGCAAATGATTTAACCAAAACAACAAGATACACGGGTATTTTTGCTGAGCACACGGGGGAAGAAGTTAGCATTCTTTCCAACTGGGCCTGAGTTGCTGGCAGCCATTTTGATGCCATATAGAACTGAGTCACGAAGAGTGGATCCAGTGAAGAGTGGATCCTAGGGAAGGTGACTGTGATGTCTGCTTGATCCCTGCAATAATCTTAAAGCTAAAACTGGTCTACTCTTCAGCCTTTCAGTCATATGCTCCTGACATCTGTCAAGTTATCACAACAAAGAATAGTTATTAGATTGGCAGGGCAATGAGGTGATGTCTGAGTCTGAAAGCGGTTTGAAGCTTATGTCTACCAATATACCAACTCTCTCCCTCTCTCCCTGTCTCTGACAGTTTCCTCAGTCATCAGTGGTCATTCACATTTCATCAGTATATTTAGTACTGCCACATGACCCAGGAATCTCTCTTTTGTGTTTACTCAAATGGAATGGAATCGCCTAGTAAGATATTTTCATTTCCACACTCACCAAGTTTCTTTTGAGTTGTTCTGACAGCTTTTGTCTTTAAGCTGTCTTTCCAAAGAAATTATAACTTCCCCCAAAGGTCCCTGTCTCCTACTTCCAACCAAACTGCTCACCATTTTTTCCAAGTGTGCCCATTTGTGTCTAAGCTTCACACGTCTGTGTGCAGAGGGGCCTGCTGAATGAGGGCTGGCAATCTGTGTCAAGGCTCTCTAAAACCAGCTCAGGCTTCCTAATTCACCATGTTTCTATCTTGAGAGACAAAAAGGCTGTCTCTTTAGCACTGAAGCACCTGGAGAACTTTCCAGTAGACAGTAAAATAGATAGGGAAAGGCTGAAGGCCCTTCAGACTTCTCATGAAACATTTTTGTTCAAGCTACACATATACATTTTTAAGACCTCTAAAAAAATTTTCCTAACATTTAAATGTTTTCAACTCACTGACTCCAACTTTTTAAGGATTAATAAACCTTTGCAAATTTGTTCTTGTTAGCCATTTTAATAGATCTGTCCTGCAGACATCTTCTCCCTACCCCTTCAAAATAAAACAAACCAAACAATAAATCAAGAGCATTGAAATGAAATCCAGTCTCACATCACAGAACGGCAGTTTTATGGGTGGGACGTGTGCTTGCTAATTTCAAGAACAAATTATTGTGTTTTATTTAGTGCAGTTCAACTTATACACTTTTAGCTACAGGAAATAAAAAATAAAGCCCACAGGCCAGTTTTAGTTTGGCCCATTTTTCCTTTCACAAGCATCCCTGTAGTATAAGAAACTCACTAATGTTAAGTCCACACCCCACCCCACCCCCAGTCCTCCTGTCTGAGAGTAAACAGAGCCACTGAAGCTGAGGAGTTAAGACACCTCCCATGTCAGAGTGCCTCATGAAGCTGCCCTAGTAACAAGGCTCCTACCTGGCAAAACCCATATCAGTACTTAATAGATTTAGGCTCACTTTAGCAATGGGATTTTGGTAAACCTGATGAAATTAAACCCACTATGAAAACTAATAAGGGAGATCCCAAAATTACAAAATGCATGTTTCATAAATATGTATTTCTCATATGGTGAGGTAATGAATACAAGGAGATCTGGCATCCCTTCATGGTTTCCTACCTAATCTCTTTTTAGTTGAAGCAATTCTGAGTAAATATTAAATCTTTATTAGAAAGTTATAATTTTCTTTTAAGAAAAGGTCCTGACTAAGTGTCTCTCCTTAAGCTTGGAAATACAAGCAGTGTTTTGCTGATTACAATTTTCTTGGGCTCAATGAGAAGAAATTCATCTTTGTGTTCTAACCTCTGCTTATAAAGAAAAAGGTACTTGCGGTCAGAGGAGGCAGGAAAGCAAGAAGGGAAACTGAGGACTCACCAGGTTGAAGCGCCCAGCTGCCTTTGCTGGGAAGAAAACCCATCATTCTGGTGGCAAAAAGAAGGTTCTAAGCCAACTCTGCTTCAGGGCTGGCCTGAGTTCTTGGGGCCCCCTTTGAGGAACAGTCCTAGAGATCTCAGTTGGCTAGTTAAGGTATTTGGGTTTCTTTGTTGTTGCTTGCTTGGTTTTTTGTTTGTTTGATAGCTTGATAAAAGCTAGACTAGATCTGAGAAGACAGAAACTCAGTGGAGAAAATCCCTCCGTTTGGTTATAGGAAGTTTATAGAGCATTTTCCCAATGAATGATTGATGTGGATGGCCTGGCCCACAGTGAATGGTGCTATCCCTGGGCAGATGGTTCTGGGTGGTATAAGAAAGCAGACTGAGCAAGCCAGTAAGCAGTGTTCCTCAGTGCCCTCTGCTTCAGTTTCTGCATCCAGGTTTCTTGCTGCCTGGAGTTCCTGCAGTGACTTCCCTTTGTGATGGACTACAAACGTAAGTTGAATTAAACCCTTCCCAAGTTGCCTGTGGTCATGGTGTCTATCATATTAATAGAAGCTTCTAACTAGGGCACTCATTGTAATTATAGGAGTGTTATAGAGCAAGGCACTTATTGCATAGATGGGTGTTATCTATGTACAAAAACCCTCTGCAAAGGCTAAAAAACTAACTCCTCTCTCATTTGATTTATTTTTATTTTTATTTATTTATGTGTGTGTGTGTGTGTGTGTGTGTGTGTGTGTGTGTGTGTGTGTGTATGAGAGGTGGACTTTTCAGATTTTGAAGCAGGACCTTACTTCACCTAGGCTGGTCTAGAACTTTTTTCTTATCGTCCTGTCCCAGTCTCCTTAGTGCTGGAACCCTCTTAAGCTAATGTGTGAGCATCAAGGCCTGCTTCCTATCCCAGCCATCAATCATATTTTCTTCCTTTCTTTCTACCTCCTTGTTGTGGGACACCTATTGGCTCTCCTTTCATTACAACAGTTGAGCACAATTATTTCAACTCTCTGATCACCCATAGAAGTCAAGGTTACATGGTGGTGCCTGAAACTCCAGCTATTTCTTTATTGGGGCAGAAGATCCACATAGCTGCTGGTGGGTGCAGTGTGGACCTCCTAGGGCCTAAGCAGAGCTTATGCAACATCTGGGAGGCAGTTGATGTGAAGCTAACTGGGCAATGTGTGCTTTCCCTTGGCTCTCTCCTGGGTCTCTCACCCCATCCTTGGCCTCCGTCTCTCACTCTAATCCTCTCTCTGACATGTCTTTTCTCCAAAAACATGGCGCTCACAGAAAAGAGTGCTAAAGCAGGCTCAGTTCTCTATTTTATCTTTTGTTTCTGTCCAAGTCATCCCATGCTAACTAAATAAAACAGCCACTATTTATCAGCCTAAAGATCAGCTAAAGCCTCTGTTGGTTCAAAGAGAGGATTGGTTAAATGATTCTTAAATTCCCTCAATTCTGCCTTTCTAGGAAGTGATACGCTCCACATTCCTGCCCTCACACCTGGCCTCTTTAGACTTGCAGTCAGTTTCTGAGGGGAAAATTTGCACCAAAAAATATGAAGTCAAGGAAAGGTACCAAGACACACACAAGGGATATCAAGTCCTTTGGAAGCAAGTCCTTTAATGCTTACCTAAGCCTGCTTTTTGGGAAACTGCACGTGATAAAGATATTGCACAGGCCTCAGTGAAAGCCACACAGAGAGACAGTGAGTAGCCACCTCCTGATTCTCAAATATCTCAAAGACTTTTTAGCGAGGGGTTTCAGCAAGGGCACATTTGTACATTACAAAAGGCCAGAAGGGTCCATTTGGAGATAGAGCAATAGCCAGTGTTTCAGAACCTGCTGTGTATCTGGGGTGTTCCTAGGTGACTTCTGACTCTTGTCCCTCAGGGCATTGACCCACACAACCAGATTTGATTGGTGTTGTCGAATGAGTCACCTGTCTTTGAGGTGACATCTCATGAGAAGTGTAGTCTTCAACTGATATCTTATTGACCAAACCCACACCAGCAATCCCTTGGCCATCTGGGAGGCAGGTGGACACACCAGTCTTCTTGTGATGCAGGTGTGCATAGCCAATGGATTTGTCCTCTCTTGAAATGCACACACAGCAGGCACTATTATTGCTATTAATAATGCATTAAGTAAATGCAAAAGTGACTGCGATCAAGACAACAATCAAAACCCCAAACCAAGGAAAATTAACTTTGGAGCTTCACAATACACAGTATATCACACTCACACAACCAATTAAAAGGGCATGTCATCTTGTTTGGAAAGCGTCTATTGATTTTCCAGCTCATCAGATCAGGTTGATGTGTCTTTCGATGGCCTCTATGACATCATCAATATTTTTCTATTTAGAATAATGACTTATTTTATATGCCAAAAGCTATAAAGAAACAGTCTACCTATATATATTTCCACAGACACCAGCTAAAGAGCCGTCTGGTTTCTCTTCTTAACATATGATATTGGTAATCTGGGGCAAAAGAAATGTTTTGGTCTTGTCATGAGACTCATTTAGAGACCACAGTAAATTTGTTTAGTTTAAAAACCAGCCACTAAATCATATTTTCTCTATTAGCGGCCAATGCTCTCCACTGTATTTGGTGTCCAAATTACACTCATTTTATAGTGAATTACATTCATTTCAGAAACAGCCCCAACTCCCTTCTCTCTGCTGCCCAAGAAGGCAATATAGCCACCAGCTGTGTGATCTTTGGCAAGTGACTTTATCTCTCTGAAACTCCTCTTCCCGTTTATCAAATTGGAAGGGTGTTAGGTGCCTTCTACAGATTACTTCCTTTAGCCCTCAGAGTAGCCTCATATGCTCAGGGCTCTTACTGTTTTATAGGTGAGTAACAGACACTGAGAGACCAAGAAATTCACCCTGAAACAGTAAATTGTCATGTGATGAAGCCATGAAACTACCTACAAATGTTAACGTCCAATAGTGCTTGTCCTATAAGGTTGGATGGGGACTCTACAGCTCATTAAAGCAGGGAAATACCAATGCAGACCTCTGCCAGCTGCTAAGAAGGCATGGAAGAGGGTTGGCAAGCATCCCCCTTGACCTAAAATCCAGATTTGCCCTTGATGTCTATATGGCCTTGTGCTAACAACATGGTGTGGAATGTTTCAGTTGCCTCGTGATAAAGTGGTGACGTGCACAGGACCCACCTTGTAAGGTGACAATTAAGTTAAAATAGCTCACAAAACAATGCTTAGGCAAGTGGCTAACATAGTCAGTGTTCAATAATGGTAACTTTTATAAACAGATGCTCTATAAATCCTTTGCAATAAATATCTCCTGTTCCCACAAGTGTCTCCAGCATGTCACCCTTCAACATCATAATCTATGGGAAGAACCTTACTGAGAGAATTTATCTTGTCCCATCAGGGGACAACATTAAAAAGTAGGAAGGAGCTGGTGACTCCTTAATTTTGCTCTCCGTGTCAGTGCACAGCATCAATTAATTCATATAAAGGCCAGAGACAGAGTGTCTTTCAAGGACCCGTTTGGTTCTGGATGGTAACACGATCCAAATTGGAATGGAAAGAGTCAGAGAAAGACAGCTGTGGTCTTTATGATATGTTCCTCTTGGGTTTCTCTAATCAGTTCTAGGCTTCGTGGTCTTATCTCCTCACTGTCCCAGATTCCTCTACAAGCTGGGCAACACTATCTTAAGTCCAAGTTTGCTGTGAGAATGAGACAGAACACCATGGAACCTTAAAACACTTTCCCAGCAGATGCCCATTCTTTTCTTCTTTTAACCTCCATGAAGTTAATATAGGAGGCTGTGTGGCCAGTGTCCTGCAGATTTTCTAAGTCAGAAGTGTTTCCATTACAATGGAAGCCTCTGGGGAGACAGGGCTTGCTACAGATGGAATAATGGGAGTTTTCTGTGTAAGAACCAGGCTTTGGGTGCTGTAGTAGGAGGTTTCTGGCCTGGACTTTCGGGCCTAGCCTCAAGGTTTAGGCCCGCAGACCCGCAGACACACAGATGCTTACAATAGTTTTGGGCTGATTGACTTAAGGACCAGGCATATAACTTGCTAACTTAATCTAACCCACGACTCTTATCCTGTTCAGCCATGTAGCTCGGTACCGTTTCTCAGAGCAGCATAGTTGTCCTCTGTTTCTTCTGGCTTCTCTCTGGGATTCTGCTCTGTTCTTCCTGTTCCCAGAGCTTTCTTAGTCTGGTAGCCCCACCTACACTTCCTGTCTGCCTTTGGCCAATCAGCTCTTTTTATCAAACCAGTGGGTGGGACAATTATTTACAATGAAGCAACATAATCCCCCTACAGGGTGTGATATAATATTTTAGATTAGTTTTTTTTTTTGTTTTTTTTTTTTGAAGTTTTGAAAGAAAGGAAAAGTGCATCCAGGCCAAGGGAAGAAGAACCACTTACAATCCAGGACATTCAAAGGTGAACTCTTCCATAGTCCTCTGTGGGCTGTCCATGTGTGAGTCTGGCCAGGAGCCGAGGGTTAAGCTGTTCTTCATACCTTGTATTGTCTTCATTATTTCAACCGTATTTTCATCCTCTTCATTAAGCAGCTATTCATATCCTTTTAAGGCCCTTGATCATATTCATAATTGTTATCCTTGGCTTGTACTTTAACTAAATTGATTTTCTCAGGAAACGTTATAATGGCTGTATTCTGAATGAAGCATGTTGTATTAGTTGTTCTTACTTTTAGATCTATACTTGGATCTAGGCATTCAGAGTTAGGATGTGTGTAGTGTTCCTTTGGTATGGATATCTAGTCTCACTTTTGTTGTATGGGTGTTTATGCTCTTTTGTGGTTGCTACTTTACCTGACAATCTGTGGACCTGCAGGATGATGCTTGGTTTTCAGTCTTGGGGTCATTGTGGATTCAAGCTCCAACTGATTGGAGACCTGGAGCTCTGGCTGGACCTCTGAGTTCAAATTCCAAGCAGTCTTAGATCAGTGTAGTGATGGGAGACAAGCTACTAGCCTTGATAAGGGACTGATCCTGGGGATCTCTCAAGTAGGTTCAGAGTCTGGGTTCACACAGGGCAGCAGAGGCAGGGGTGCTCTAGAGGGATGAAAATAGAGCAGAAGGAAGAAAGAGGTAGTCTGCTGGGTCTCCACCAAGCTAGGTGGTTGTGAGGTCCCTGTAAGAGAGCAGACCTAGGGTCAATGGGGATTCAATGGAGTAGAGATGGACTAGGGAACATGATTGAAAAGAGTTATAAAGGAAGAATTAGAGGACCTGGGGTCTGCACCAGGGGCAGCAGCTGAGTTCCAAGGGGATAGTGGTGGGCTGGCAGGACTGGCTGGCAGGCAGTCGTGGTAGATGTAGGAGTATCCTAGGAAGATCAGAATAGGAGAAGAGAAGGAGGGCATAGGTCACCTACCTAAATTCCAGTCAAGTGAGGCAACTGTGGAGGTCTCTGAGAGACAGCATGTCTCGAGATAATCTGGTTTGATGATGGCTGTCTTGGCACTTTTCTCATGGCCCCTGTTGATCGGCTAGCTCGTTACCCTCTCTTTATCCCCCTTCTCTTTTCAACTCTAATTACCAGCAATTCAGGGTTTGCACCTACAAAAATAAGCCCAGCTGGTCCTTTCTCTTCTCCCAAGGAGTAGAAGAAAATGAAACTGAGCTTCTGAGGCCTTGGAAAAGCATCTTGGGGAGGAGGAAATCCAAAGCAGAGAATTGAGGTCTAAAAACTCCAACTGAGCTCAGTCCTCACTGAACCAGATCACCCTGGGCAAGTCTCTCCACCTCCCCCAAAAGGGGAGAGTGAGGCAGCGCTGTGGTCTTCATAATGTGTTCTGCTAAAGGTTAGTGGCCATAGCAATGCTTTACAGGACTGGACTGGGGCAGAAGAAAAACCAAGTGCCTCATGGTCATCCTACTGAGAAGCTTCTGTTGGTGTATAGAGTAGTTTTATTTTTCTGAAATAAAGAGATAGTTAAAATTTTAAAGTAGAGTATTTTAACTAATAGAGTCAATTTTTATAGAGTTGGAGATGTAACTCAAAAGCTGGGTGCTTGCCTTGTATATGGGGGCCCTGAGTTCAATACCCAATACCACCCCAAAATTTAAATTTTATCTTTATAGTTATTTTAGGTTCTAAGTGGAACTGAGCAGACAGTAGAGACTTCCCGAGTACTTCCTTTCTGTATGTCTTTCCTCTCTCCTCCTTTCTCATGAGCATCTTCATTAGTGTGCTATCTTATTATAATCAGTGGGAACATGTTAGTGGATTATTTCAACTGGAGCCCACACTTTACATTAAGATTCATTGTTAGACATCCTACAGATTTTGCAAACAGCACCGTGTACCTACCCTCACCATGTCACACAGAATAGCTTTAGTGTGTCGTATGAGCTCTCTGTGGCCTGCTGCTCATTCTGGGCTCCTGTCTAAGCTCTAGAATTCAAGAGCTTTTCACTGTCTTTACACTTTTGCCTTTTTCAAAATGTCGTGTAGCTGAATTAATAAATATGAAGCATTTTCAGGTTGGCCTTTACTTAGAAACATGTATTTAAGTCTCCTCTAGTCTTTCATGATGTGTGTGTGTGTGTGTGTTTGTGTGTGTGTGTGTTTGTGTGTGTGTTTGTGTGTACATGTTTGTGTGTGTGTTTGTGTGTGTGTGTTTGTATGTGTGTGTGTTTGTGTGTGTGTGTGTGTGTTTGCTAAATAATATTTTTATCTATCTACTCACTTGCCAGAGGATATCCCATCTCTTACAAATATTGTCAATTGCAAATAGAGCTACTGTAAATATCTGTGGACAAGGTGTTTCTATCTACAGAAATTTGATCAGCACTTATCAAGAGTTACATCATGTTGGGCCTCTTAGATTAGTTTATTTTCTTCTGCTGTGTGATGAAGAGCAACTTTGGAGAGAAAGAGCTTGTTTCTTACAGTTCCAAAGGGACAGAATCCATCTTGGTGAGGAAAGCATGTCCATAGGCAGGAAAAGCATGGATGCAGGAGCAGGAAGACATGGACAAATAAAACATTAAGCTGTAAGACCTCAGAGCCAGTCCTGGTGATGTGCATCCTAAGCTAAATCTCTGCCTCCTAAAGCTTCCATAACCTTCTCAAACGGAGCCACCATCAGGGACCTAGTATCCAAACACACATGCACAGGGGGACAAACCACATCATCTTCTCAATCATCTCTCATCCAAATGTCTTCTTTAATGAGGTGTCTGATCTGATATTTTGCCTATTTCTCTGTTTGTGTTGGTTTTCTTATTGTTTACTGTTTTGTATATATTATTCTTGATCTCTGTATAAAATATTATCGACAGTCTTTTTTCTTGCCCTGCGTCACTTTCCTTTACTTTCTTAACAGTTTCTGTCTGGATCACACTGTGATGTGAGGATCACAGGAACCAGGGTCTACTCCTGCAAACATGAAGCCACTTAGTGGCTGCCTCTTCTTTCAAGACCCATCCCTCCCCCTTGGTTACAGGACCGGACTTCTCCCACTTCGTAAGAGACCTGCCAGGCCCCCAGGGATCTGACTAGATGGCTGGAGACTGCAGGGAGCTCCATCTGTTTTTCTGCTTGCACTGAATGAAACTGTCTGCTGCTTAGAAAAAAGAGGAAAACAAACAAAACAGTAACCTTAATCGGTCTTTCATCTCACTCCAGCCATTGCAGTCTCCTAGCTGATTTGAATGAAAGATGTAGAATGTTTATACGTCGTCAGTGCTCTGCCTTCGGATTTGTCTGCTTTACCTCATTCCTGCCCATGCAACACAGGGTGAGGGGTATGTGAGGGTCACCATCAATAATGCCACTGTTCTTGCCACAAGTGCCCTCTACCAGATTTCTCTGAGAATGGAAGTTAGAGGTATTTTTATAAGAAAAGATAACCCCACCTTTAAATTGCTCTCGGCAGATGCATCTTTATAGACAGAAGCTGCCCTTGCCATGGAAAGATGCTCCAACTGAAGACACGACCAAAGGACACAGTAAACAGATACAATTGATTCCTGTGTCTCAGCTCAGACTAATTCTGTAGCATGGGAATCCTGAATAGGATAGGGACCACCCCATTGGCATAAGCAAAGAACCCCCCACCCCTGAACTAGCATTACTGACTTTCTTTAAGGAATGTGTACGGTATGATTCCATTAGCACCATGGCAACTGGTGCAGACAGAAAGATGTTTCTTGGGTTCTAAAGAGCAGCATACAGGCAAATCCATGGGACCAAGCATAAGACTTCACAACAAATTGCAATGAGTAAATACTTTTGGCTTAAAGGATCCTCTGGTTAAGTATAGTGTCCTAATGTGCACACTTGTTGAAATTGCACATATAAAGGCCACACTAGTTTGTCAATGCTATGATAACTAAGTACCACACACTGGATGAATGAGACAACAGAAATCTACGGTCTCACACTTTTGGAGGCTCCATGTTTTGAATCTAGATATGCTGCTTTTTTCTGTGGAGAGAGGAAATGTTCCAGGCCTCTCCCATTGTATATTAGAGAAGACATTTACTCCTCATCTCCACATCACCTTCCTTCCTGGGGCATCTCTGTGACCAAATTTCTCCTTTGTATAGTACTCCAATAATATAGAATTAGGGGCCACACTGATGCCTTCATGTTAACTAATTACAATTGCAGTGCACTGATCTTCAATAAGGTCACATTCTGAGGTACAGAGAGTTAGGGCTATGGTATATGAGTTTTGAAAAGGATATAATTCAAGCTTCACCAAGTCCTCTGGTTATGGTGGTTACAAAAATCTCCTGTCTCTGTGAATCAATCAAAAATAGATGGTAGGGACTATGTGTCAGTGAAGGTAGCCTGTGGGAATATTCTCAGCATGCTCCCACTCTAGAATAATGCTCTCTTCCTGGTAATTCAAACATGGTTGAGAGAGAGAGAGAGAGAGAGAGAGAGAGAGAGAGAGAGAGAGAGAGAGAGAGAGAGAGAGAGAGTTACTAACATTGAAAGACTTAGTGAAAGCCTCATGATGCTGCTCCTGTCTTTGTAAAGATGGTCTAAAATGGCTGCCTTGTAAATAATCCCTTCGTGTAGCCAAACTGAGCCATGAAACAAGGGCTATGTCTCCTATTACCTACATTTAAAGACCTAGTCCCAGAACTTTCTGATCAAGCTCAGGATCCTCAGGGTTGTTGTAATATTGATGTTTCCATTTTCCCCAACAGCCTGGGCGTCTTTCTCCACTGCTCAGTGACACACAACTGCCTTTCCCATCCCATCAGATTTTGGCCTCAGCTCTGTCTTCATCTCACATTTTGGGGGTATCCTGAGAGTGTATGACCCTAGGACATCCCATTTTTGCACAGCCTTTCTCTCAGCTGAAGATCATTTTCTTTCCTTTTTCTCTGGTGTCATGAGCGTGCTACACTAGAAGCATAAGAAAAACATGTTTGTTTCTTTCCGTGACATCAGACTTTATTGAATAACAATAAATTCACAAAGTATGGTGGTTTCACGGGCAGCTGTTTTCCAAGTAGCTCCACTTTTCTTGATAGCCTGATTGAGGCAAACATCAGTTCTCTTATTCCAATCTTAATCACTAATATTGACTCTCGGATCACACATGAATCAACACACAGTAAATAAATCTCTATACATGTACTCATGTAGGTTACAGAATGGATACAAAGGTTAAAGAGCCATCCCAGAATTTGCAGAGTTTCAAAGAAGCCTAGGAGGTAAGGAAGCTGAAGGACACTCAGAGTCTCTACTGGAGTAAGACACTGAAGTCAGACTGGTGATCTGATGGAGCTGCTGCTGCTGTTGGAGCCAGACTGCAGAAGGGAGGTACAGTGGAGGCTGGAGAAGTGAAGGGCAGGCCAAGTTCAAAAAAAAATGAATGGGCAGATGTGTATGTGTCATCCCTAGTTAGTTATACAGGTGAGCAGAAGGTTGGCAATACCAGGAAACTGAGTCAAAGCCAACAACCCTTGAGGCATTCTGGAGTTCTGTGCATATTGATCCCCTTGATGTACACACTGAGTGATTAAAGTGACAGGAAAGTGGGGCCATCGTCATCAGCGTGAGGTGGTCCTCCTCTCTTAGGGCCCAGGTGAAGGAGCTCTACCTTTTCCTCAGTCTGGTTTGTCAGATTTCTTCAGCCTGGTTCTCCTGATTCAATACTAATACATCCTATGTTCCTTTATTCCCATTTACTTTGATGTTTTCTTTTGATAGTTCCTTTCTATTTCTAGGAACAAGTTAATTTACCAGTGTACCTAATGGGTGATGTCAACAGATGGTACTACCACATTTTCACCAAGGTGTAGAGTTATCTTCCATTTTCAAAATGGAAACAAATTCAACATGTAGATAAAATGGAATGTCTCCAAGCCAGGCACATCCCAGGGAAGGATGGAGCAGAGCTGTTCTACAAAATCTGGAGCGACTTAGGGAAGGTCACACCCTGATCCACATCTACTAAAGTGACTAGGACACAGATTAAAGTGGAAATGGTGCAGAGGAACAGGCGGAGGAGATTAATCACTGATGGATTTGCAAGCTCAGGCCAGCAGTTCTGACTGAGAGAAAGCCACTAACTGTAGACTGTCATCTGACCCACACCAGGACTGGCCCAAGTTCCTTAAGCTTCTGCGTAATTGTAAATGTCATCTCAACACCAGCAACTTCCAGTTGTTACAGCTCTGGAGTCCTCCTCCTCCTATCGTGAAGGGTCCAATTCCAGCTTCCTTCTGGAAATTTCTATATGAATTTTCGGCCAGCACCTTCATATATGAAAAACTGGCTCTGAAGTTCATTCCTAACTATGACTTTCTCCAGTTTCCCCTGCCTTGGTTAGAGGACAGCCCCATTCTTTTCATTATTTCAAAAGCCATGTCTGACATCTGTTTTTCTCTCATTTTTTATCTACAAACAATCTCTCTGGCTTTACCTTTAAATACATCTCAATGTTTATGTTTTCTCATCATCCCTGTTCCTTTTGCCTTAGCCTGTACCATTCCTGGGGTTATTAGAAACACTGGGATCTTCTGTGTGACCCTCCTGACATGCTCTCCATTTGACATTTTAAAACATGTGACAGGCTGCATCATTCTTTAGTTCAAAGGCTTCCAAGGCACATGCCTATTTATTCCCTGGTATCGGTCACCCTTTTACACTTTAATACCAGACTCCAGGCTTTTATATGGTTACTGATTAATAATTGACTCTGTTTTCCAACCTCTGTTGCAGTTGGTGTGGACAAAACTGGCTTAGAGCTCATGGGTTGCAAACAGGAATAATATGTACAGTAGCCTGATCTCACAGTGAATGGAGGGAGACTTTCTTCTTCCTTGCTCACTAATAGGTCATTGCTCATCATCACATCCCAGGGAAGGATGGAGCAGAGTCACCCTCACAACTCTGTATATTGCATCTCTGAATGGTCCATGGAAGAGAACTGGAATTTCCTTTCATTCAAGGGTCATAGCAGCTGAAAGTATGCCCAGTGATGCGCCTGTCAATGCCTTGCTTCTACCATTAGAACAAAAGCTCCAAAGCCTACTCAAGGTTCCATGCTATGTGACCTTGCTCTTGACTGGCTTTTCAACTCTGTTCTGTCATATGCCCTTCCTTTGTGTGCTTCTTCTTCTCCCTGCTCATCCCCCAATACGCAGAGGACTTACCTCCCCAGAGTTTTGCTTAGATGGCATCTTTTCTGGAAGGCTTCTCCAGCCACCAGATTCTCCACTGGACTTGTTTAATGTCTTTCCTGCTCATTTGTTTGCTCTCTACCCTTTCCATGTCCCTCAAAGATGTGGTGTTTCTAGGGAAGGGGCACTGTGCTCTTGTTTGCCATCTTAAACACACAGCACTTTCTGAAGAAAATAAAGCAATTGGCTAAATGAATAAACACACACATCTTGCACATCTGCAAAATGGGAAAGTTATTTCTGCTAGTCGTCTTGCATGAAAATAAGGAAGTAGAGACATCAGTGGCTTTGTGTGATGTCTGTCTCTCAGTGGATAGTCCACAGTTTAAAAGATTGCTTCAAGATTTCCTGGGTATAGAGAGTTGCATTCTAGAAGAATGCTTTCCTATTTAAATCTGGAAATTATTTTGGTCTTTCCCAGAATCAAAGAAGTTTTTGGCCATTATTTTCCTGTCATAATATCTCTGTCTGTTCATTGCTTCTTCCCATCCCTCTCGAGTTTGTCTCCATTCACTGGCAATATCCATTTATTGGCTCTGTCATTGATCCAGACAGCTCTGAAACCATTTCTCATCTTCACTCTGATCACATCCAAGCCTGGAACGCTGAGAAACAAGAGTCAACCCAAGACAGTAATCTCGAGGGAGGCTCCCTGCTCACTGTCTTTTTCAAGCAGGCAGAGAGAAAGTGTCTTGTATTTCTCCAACTCGAATACAGCTTTGCTGATTTAGCACAAATTTCCCATAAAGAGCTGGTCTCTGGGGAGCAGACACTGAACTTGGAAAGTTTTATCCCAAAAGGAGAATGTGTCGTAAAGTTATGAGTGGCTGTCAGGAATGGGGTTGAATGGCAGCAGTTTTACAACTCTATGATTGTATTTCCTCCCATGAACATTCAGTTATTCCCCTATGCACCACCCTTCTCCATGACCCTAGGCAGACAGCATCATTATCCTGTTCACCCGCTGCACAGGGAGATCAGGATTGTTACCAACAAAGCTACTTCCCATGGTAAAAGAAATTGTTGTATCATGTTTTCTCTTATGGTCACTGAAAATGGCAATTCATTTATTTCTCCACCATCCAAATGCTGCCTCCAGATGTACACACATGGGACCCACTGAAGTCATAGAGGCGTGGGCACATTTGAAGTCTCTTTTGGTGTCAAGGAAGTAGAGGTAAGTTAAGCTCTAGAACAGTGGTTCTCAGCTTTCCTAATGCTGTGACCTTTAACACAGTTCTTCATGTTGTGGGGACTCCTGACCCTAAAATTATTTCCATTGCTGATGTTATGGATCATCATCTAAATATCTGATATATGACCACAAGGAGTCTTGACCCACAGGTTGAGAACCACTGTGCGTGTGTCTTGTGTGAGTGGCAACCGCGGTGGTGGTAGAAGGCGCTTACAAAAGCTTAAAATATATTCTTGAGGCTACATAGCATAAACACAGGTGTTTGATCGCTCTTTGAACCCTCTGATGCCCATGCTTAAGTGTGAGTAAAGGAATCAGACACTGCAGCAGCAGGCATCAATTCATACAAACCTGACAACTATGGGTCAGGTAGCAGAAAGCACAGTAGATGACATGATGCCAGCATTCATGTTTCAAGGCAAACAAAACAAAATATATATTTAAATAAGCCTTGCTACCTCCTAGCTCCATGCTCTTGAATGACTTCCTTAATCAATCTAAGCTCAGCAATCAAGATTCCATACCTTTTGCCATCTATAGAGATAATGATACTGTCTGGGAAACTGTAGAGTAATGATACTCGTAATCTCAGGGACAGGAAGCTAGGGACATCATGTGACGTGCATTTGCCCCCACCAGGCCTCTTCACTCACCCTCATGCACTGGATAGAACCATCGAGCCCCTGAGGTATGATCCACTCTGATAAAAGCCTACTTTCTGGTTTTCAGGTCCTTTTCATTTACAAAATTGAGTCTTTTACTGCTTTCTCATGACAGGAAACTCCTAGGCTTCAGGCCAACAGCTTGAGCCGTTCTCACTCAGAAGAACTGGGTTCGACTCTTCCCTCCATTCTTGCCAGTCATGATAAACATCTATCCTCTCTTAAATGGGTTGGCACGGACACTCGTCTGCAACCTTCACAAAGCTGTACAATTTAAGTAAGTCCTCTGCTCCTTTCGTGTACAGCACTTGTGTATGTCATTAAGCTCATCTTTATGAAAATCTGTTTAGAATTTGCCCCCTCTGCTAGACTGACCATATTGTATAGAGTGATTAGAACATTAGACTTGGTATGTTTGCTGAGTAGATACAAAAGAAGACTTAACAAGTAAGTTGAAAACTGCAACCTACATATTAGTGTTAGTTGCTAATTTAAGACAGCATATAAACACCAAAGGACTGGATTACTGGGTTGTCCTTTTCCACCAATTTATTTATGTATTTAAATCTCGGGAAGATAGTGCAGGGGCACACTGCTTCTTAAGAGTTGGTATAATGCTTTTAGTCCATTTCTATGGGAACTGAGCGTAGAACCTTAACCTAGAAGTTTAAAATTCTGCATTTGGGGCTGGAGGATGGCTCAGTTGTTCACAACTGGTGCTTTTCCATAAGACCTAACTCAGGCTGCTTGAAATGTCCTGGAAAGCTAGCTCCAGGAGGTCTGATACCCACTTTCAGACTCTGTAAGTCTCCTGTCCTCACATGCTCATGCCCCACCCCATAAATAAACAATTGAAAAAGACCTTCAAGTTTTTGCATAATTGCTTCTTTCAGAAAAAGAGAAAACTTAAAATTTTTTAGGCCAGTGTCTTCACCTGTTTGAGGCAGGCACTGTCATAGATGTTGAGGCCACAATGATAAGAAGGGTTAGTGATCCAACTTTCCTCTTCCCATCCATTTAGGGAGCAGCGATGATGTCACATGAGCAATGACAGAGAAGCACACATGTCAGAGGCAATACAAATCCCGAGGAGGAAGCTCTCACTTCTCACTTTGAATGGGGTGCAGTGTTGCAGGAAGCCTTTCAGAGCAGATGATAGTTGAACACATGATGGGTAAATGTGGACTTTTGAGCTGAACTTGATGAAAAAGATATATTCAGATCTCAAGAAAAAACACAAGAGAAAAATACATGATGAAGGGATGGCTGAGGTCATGAGTTAATAAACATAATTATATGCTGCCTTGGGTTTCAGACATGTGGATAATCCTGGGTGGAAGGGTGCCCAGGAAGTGCAAAGAACACCTGGGACCATGAAATGAGAGGAAAGCTTTTAGCAAGTGGGATCAGGGAAGACATTTCAGGCACACACTAGCCACTGTGCACTTCCAAGAGGAAGACAAGAAATCATTTCCTGTGTTGCTCCAACCAAGTCAGAAATGTCAAAAGGCCACAGAGGACTTAATCTTCCTTGATGACAAAGAAGTTCCGAAGAAAGAGCAGAGGGGTAATCGCCATCCTTCCACTCCCCAGGAGTGCAAATGCATTTCGGTTCAAAGCAAGGAGCCTTGTTAAAAACAACATCATTCTTTCAGAAAGCAAAGCAAGTGCTTTTGAAAGCCTCAGCTTCGTTCTGAACATTTTGCAATCTATGCATTTAAACCATTTTCTAAGCTAGGACAATGACACAAATGTCCATAGAACACAAGCTGCTGTGGATAAGGTTGAGCTTCCTGGTCGAGTTGAGCTGAAAAGTGAGTGCTGTTACAGGGTGTTTTCATTTAAAAAAAAAAATCCCCTATTATCTTTAAAGAATTCTTGTTATAAATAAAAAAATATTATTATTCAAGTGCATGCTGAAACAGAATCATGCCATTCTTACATAATGTTTCATTGGATTGTTGCAACCCATAAAGAAATCCAATTAAATTCCCCTTGCAGGCACAGGCCTTCATTCAGGGGTCTTGAAAAAGCTGGTTTGTTGTATTGTATGGCAGGTCGATGAATCGAGAAGCAGAAGGGCCTGTCCCATTTCTCGTCCTGTGTGACAGGATGTGAAGAGAGTCCGCCAGCAACATTTCAAAGAGCTGCATTATCAGACAACATAAAGGCACCCATCCATCCTGGCGCTCTGCAACTCTGATGCAGAATGCACGCTCACCCGTGTCTCCATCCACAGGGCTCTGAACACCCAGCAGTTAACACTGCTTTCTAGGGCTCAGATGCATTCACTGTTCTTATCCTGGAGACATGGGACAAGGTAGAGGCTGGAATGTGCCGGAGATAAGATGTTTTTGAAGACATTATAAAAAGAAGGATGTGGAAACCCACAGTATACACATACTGTGTCTTCCGTACCTGGAAAGAAAGCAGAAGCCAATATGTCACTGATTATGTTATCTTATGTTAATGTGTTTCTTGGTTGCCTTTTGGGTTGTTTTTACATTTTCTTTCATTGATTTAAATACTAGGAAAGGTTTTGATTGTTTCCAGACATACAGGACTTTTGTTTTTAAATAAAATTTTGTGATGAGTAAATACACAAAATGTTGGCTCTGTTCCTCCTTATCATCCCTCTGGCACAGCAGAAAGGCCATCTAAACTCATGCTGTGTATATGATGTCAGCACTGTGGTGAGCTCTTCCCTTGCAGCCAGGCCAGGGGCAGAGAAACTGAGGATGGAACAAAAACAAAGGGAAACCCTGATGGGAACCAGGGAGAAAGAGGAAGCACTGCGCATCCTTCCCCAAGTACCATCTGAGAACACTTTTAATCTTTTCTCCCACTGACTTGTTTTGCTTGGGTGTTATTTTTCATGGTACACATTTTCTTTCTTTCTTTTTTTTTTTTTTTTAAGCAGCTGTTGCCTAATTCTCTTCTAATATGGTTTATCAGCAAACACTGCAGCTGGGGTTCCACAGGACAAGGTTTTCCTTTCATGCACCTCCCCCTACACAAAACAGGCATATCTCACAATCGAATTTTCAAAATAATTCACTTATGCTGTTTTCCTCTACAAGAAACATAGGCTTGTATTTGTCTTGCTTTAACAGAGAACAATGACTTGGTTGGTGACAAGATACATGGGCAGATAGAATTATTTGATGTGCAAAGATCCCCAGGGGAAAAAAGCAGTAGAAGTAAGTGCTGGATGAAGGTTAGTAAGTGGGAAGCTAGCCCAACTTTTCCAGCTCTAGTGTTTGCAAATTAATTATGCATCAGAAATAATCCTTTCAAGTTCTGGTTCAGAGGGAGGGCTGGTGATGGGCACTGTTTCTCCTGGGGTGTCAGGCACTGGTGAAGATGGGTTATGGCCCGCTGTGGCCTGCTATGGAGGGTGAAGAGCATTCTCTCCCTTGTTTGGGGATTTTAAGCTTCTTTCTAAAAACTATGTCTTCCTTTTTGTTAAGCACAAATCAATGCACAATGAAGACATCAAACTAAAGTGCAGTGCACTTGGAAGACTCTCTCCACTCAAGCCTCAGAAAGCCCAGATAAGGCCAGTAAATGTGTGGGTCTGTGCGCAAGAGCCCATGTATGGCTTCTTTCAGATGAACCCTAGATTTCTCTTGAGTACAAAAGTAAGACCTCCTTGTGTACCACATCCAAATTGGACGCAGATTCTCTCCCACAAACTAGCTGGGATCCCTAAGAAACCAATCCAGATGAACTATCAAATTTGCCAGTCCTCAAGGGTCACAACCGCAAATCAGCCTGTTACTGAATTTGGCCCCAGCTCAGGGTGTGCAGTGTAACCTGAGCTCTGCAAGTTGCTCTTAACCTCAAGCTTTTCTGTGGACATTCCTCCAAGATGCTTGCAGCTTTGCTTTCTTTACCAGAATCCAAGATCTCTCTCTCTCTCTCTCTCTCTCTCTCTCTCTCTCTCTCTCTCTCTCTCTCTCTCTCTCTCTCTCTCTCTCACACACACACACACACACACACACATCAGCCCCACAATCACAATTTAATTTTTTTAAAAAGTCAACAGGAGTTGGGTTTCAACATTTCTCTCTCATCCTTGAGAAGAACCGTAACTGTTGACTGAATTATTTCCCCAAGAAAAACAAGCCATGTTCTGAGACTTTATTTGAAATTGAAAACTAAGATAAAGGTTGTTGTTCTTTGTAGCACAATGTTTTCATTTTTATCAAGGGTCATCTACAAAATGTCCTCAAAGCCTAGGAAAAGTGAACTTAGATTGAAGAATGGTCTCCTCTCCTTGCACACACACGGGATCTAAAAGAAATGAGGGCCAAATGGCTCGTGCACGGCAAGAGAAACTCCACGTCCAATCAAGCTGCTAATCTGTTCTGAGGACTCTATCTGCACCTCATTTCCCCCTTTGCAAACCAGAGTTCTCATCATCAGGCAAAAAAATTAAATTACCCCTAGAACCTGCAGCCATATCCGTGACTCAATGAAGTTAAAAAAAGAAAACATCTGATGTTGAGGTGCATACTCCAAGGAGATCCAAGACAATGAGATGTCTCAAAAAAACTGCAACAAAGTATTGGGTGCACAGAAAATGCAAGAACTTCCCTGCATGGACACCTCACCAGCCGAACTCTTTCGATGGACAAAGTATCCTTGGAATTCAGAAAATCATTGACAAGTGAGGGTGAGAACTAGGCAAGCCTGGGGGTTCAAAACTGCTTCAGACATGGACTGGGGTGACACCATTTTCATGAGGGGAAACATAGGGAAACACAAGGATAGACAGTTCTTAAAGATTTGATGTTGATAGTAAGTTGATCTGTCTCTGAGTCTAAAGAAAGACCGTGAAAATGGTGTCCTGGTGACATTGAATAGCTAAGAGCCAAATAATTTAGGAGCACACACACCGCTCGGGAGGAAATGTTGAAGTTCAGATTATGTTGAACTATGTACTTTATTTCTTTTTTCATTGGAGACCTAGGGTGACTTTAGACCGGGAGACGTCTATCAGGTAGTGTCATGCTTGAATGAAGGGTCTGGTTTCCAGAACATTCTCGAGGCATCCTGTGGCATCAAGTGTTCAAGCCTCATTTTATTTACACAAAAGGCAAGAATCAGTGATCAGGAGGAAGCAGAAAATTTGAGCCTCACAAATGTACTCTTCTATTCAGGCTCATCCAGATTTACATGGGAGTTGCTCAAGATAGAAGGTGTCATTGGGCTACTCGACTAAAAGAATCATTTTAAGCTAAGCTAGATCTCCAAAGGAGTCCAAACAAATGTGGCCCGACAGACAGCTGGTCCTGCCAAGCAGTGACCAAACATTATAAGCAAAATTATCCAATTAATGGGCCCTCGTGTCTCTTGGCTGGATTGCTGTGGCAGCACCAGTGTGGCACTAGAGCAGTCCCTTACTCCTCCCAAACAGGGTGGACAGGCAGGCCCTCCACCAGGTGGGTTACAGAAGGATGATGAAACAGGAGGGGTGCCAGATGGCCAAGCTTTGAGGAGCTGTGCTAAGCTTTTCCTCTCACCCACGCCCTATATAGCCTTCTGGAAGTGATTCCTGCTCTCTATGTAAGCTCCAAGCATTGCTAAAACGGGTGATTTTTACATATTTTTCTCCTCAAAAATCTTTGGATTACTGTAGCAACCATTTTTTTTCGAGAACTTGGAAACATTTGATAATCTTCTCTTGTTCATCTTTAGCACAGCCACAGAAAAGACATAAGGGAGGTGGACACAGTCCCCACTTCATGGGTGGAGAGGCAAAGGTGAAGATCACATCTCTAGGAAATGGTCATGTGGCAAGCTAGCAGCAGCCCCCACTTCCAATTATAGACTGGACAGCGTAGCCCTGCTACACACTTGGAGTTCTGTTAAAGAAATGCTTTTTAGAGGAAAGAGGAAAAGCTGCTTTTCTCCTAAATTAAGACAAGTATGTAGCCGCTTGTTTTGTATGCCTCAGAGAATAAAAATGCTGCATTTTGTGGCATCTGTAATATGACTAATGTAGAAGTTGAATTGATGCGGCTTCAAAATATGAGGCAAATATCATAATAGTGTCATTTGCAATATTAATAAAAATAGGCCAATTAAACTCCAGAAATTGGTGTTACATGTTGATTATTTGGGGGGATGGGGAGGCATTGAGATGGGGTTTTTAGAGATTCTATTTTGCCCTTAAAGGAGCTATCATTTCCTCAGTATCTGCATGAGGAAGATAAGCAAATACAGGCTTAGGAGGGTATGGTCAGTAGCATGATCAACCTCCTGTCCCACCTCCCTCACCCACTCAGAGAGAGGCAGCCAGAGGAGACCCAGTACAAAAGCTTCATTTGACCACTTCGATCCTCCCCTTTATGACGATGTCAGAGCAGCCATGTTGATCAAGGTATCAACACTGCAGAAATTTACAGCTATTGTAACAAATAAAGAGTATTTGGATTCACGGCAGGGCCAACAGAATAGGGTGGGAAAGAGCAGAAGTGACTAAGAAAGAGTAACACCACCATTCATTCCTTCAACTGCTCTTACCACCTCCTGGCACACTGTAGCCACCACCCTCAGCAAAGATGCCAGAGGCAGATGGTCCCTAGAGGCTAAAATGACCCAGAGGTCTGCAAATTTTGCAACTGTGGTTCAAGAGGGAAGGCACCTTTGGAAGCTATGGAATATATAAAGGCTGCACATCCCCCAGGACACAGGTGAATGACAGAAGCAATATAACAATCCAGAAAAAAAAAAAAAAAGTGTTCCACCTGCACCAGGTATGGAAGCCACACAAGCATCCCAGAAAATGAGCTACTCAACCAAACATCAACTGTCATGAGTTTTCATTAAGTCAGGCAAACAAGGAGACCATGACTTCTCATCCAAGTCCCCTGCACAGCTTTCTGAGAGTCCTTCCCTTAAACGCCTGCCTCTTCCTGACTAAATATGTCTTTCCAGTCCTGCCCATTCTGCTTGTTAGCACAATGGTGCTAATCCAAGCATGGCTCACTTCAAAGCTGACACTGATCCCCCTCATAAACAATTGGTTTTCAGCCAGACCCATCAGTGGTTCCGTCAGCCCCTTTCAAGCATGGCTCCAGCATTTCAAAATGTTGACAAGAGTTTCCCTCTGTTGCCTAGGACAAGCCATGGTTGTCCTTTTCTGAGCATGTAATTGTCTCCTGGGGAGAGCAGACCCCCTACCCTGTGAGCCATCCACCTGCCTTTCTCATCTCAGCCACTGGTGGTTCAGACACCAGCAAACATGAGCCAAAACTGGAAAGTTCAGAGGTTGGAGGCAGAATAGGTTGATGAACCATCAGAAAAACAGGACCAATTAACGCTACCCACTGGAATCTTCAAACTGCTGCCCCAGAGTATAAGACCACAAAACCAGAAGGACTTACTCTTCTCTTTCTAGGGAGGGTCATACTGTGTCCCACCAAGGGTCATCTTGTGCCTTGTAAGGCAATGGTGCTCCAACATTAATTTGCATCAGGGAAACTTGTCAAATATGCAAATTTATGAGCTCCAACCTCAGAAGTTCTTATTTAACAAACCTGGGGAGAAGGCCAGGAACTACATGTTTGACAAGCTCCCCCATGATTCACAGACAAGCGGCCTTGAACTACACTCTGTGAAACTGCTTCAGTATTAAACACACAAAAGTCCTTCACCTCCCTAAGGAACACATTCAGGAATTTCAACATAGCGTTCTGTGTTCCATCTATTCCTGAGGATATTTGAGACTCACGAAAACATTGTTTAACAATAAAACAAATGCATTTCAAGCTGAGGAAAAGAGAACCAGGTGTCAGGCTCCCCACTCCCTTCATCCATGCATTCCAGACCCAAGTTCCTCATAACTTTCTGATGGAAGAACTCCTGGAGGGTCTGGAACAGTCAGTTTGTGGCCTCACTGACCCCCTGAGAGAGGATGTATCTGTAATTAAGTAGTCCACCATTGAAGGGTGGCCATGGAATGACACTAACCTGAAGCCTGCCTCTCAAAGCTACCATATTTGCCTCCTCTGCTTTATGAACTGAGCCTCAAACTTGGGGCTTTGGTTCCCAAGTTCTCATCCTGATCATTTTCTTCAGGACTCTTGAACTCAGTTCTAGCTTGGACCAGGAATCCCTGTAGGGGAGAGAGGTGTGGTTCCTGCCATTAGTGCAATTCACCATGCATCTCCAGTTCACCGCCTTCCTTCTTACCCACTTGATAAGATTATACTTTCTAGCTCCCTTATAAAATGAGCAGGGAATGGAATTTATGTGGATCATTTATTAGATAAAACATTTAATTGCTAAAGTAGGACCTAGGAAGTATTTTTCGTTCAGACAGGGTAGCTGGCAATATTTGAGATGTTGACTGTCATATATCTGTGATCCTGTGTAACTTGGAAGAGTTGAGCTATTTGCTGATATACAGGCACCTAGAAGTTATTGGCTGAGAAATTTCTAAGGCCCACAGACTAATGGGCTGAGCAAAGTTAAGAACAATTCTCTTTGTTCTGGGTCATGATTCTCCTTCATTTTCTGACACTTCCTAGACTCAGTATTATGTGTGTTTTGACACCCTTTGGACAGTGTATCCAAGTTGCCATTCCCTGCTAGGTGCATTTCCCTCAGCTCACACATGGCATCCTGAGTCACACTTCTTTCTCCTCATGGCACAGTGTTGCTACCCTATCTGACTGGACAGCTTTTGTCACACCTCCACAATAGCCATGGACATGGTTATCATCATGATTTCTAGAAGTTTCTTTATCACTACAACTTTCACCTAGAGTGTGGAACTATGTACAAGTACACTCAATTGCATTGCCTCTTATTTTCATGATGATAATGTAACTGCTAGAAGTGATTCCTTTCCAACAGCTGCCTTGTCTACCTCATATTCTGATTGCTAAGGACAGTTGGCAAGTGAACCTCCTCGGATGCAGGCTTTGGCAGCTCACGTGAGCATCTGTTTTGCAATGATGACAAATGAAATTGCTGCAGGTCCTGGAGCTGTGGTCCCTGGAAACCGTCGACAGGATGACAGCCCCTTCCCTTCAGCTTGTAACAAGCTCTTCCAGGCAACTAACCACCAGACAGGGCTCCCTTCCAGAATTCACAGTTTTAATCTTATTCTGAAGAGTTAATTGTGGGATCTCAGTACCGGGAGTATACCTCATCAAGAATTCCAAAATTGCAATTTAGTGTAAAAGAATAATTATAATCCCAAAGATACAATGACATAGAAGAGGAAAAAAAAATTAAGGAAATGGTGTGCTTAAACTATGTGATTTCATAACATACACATATGCAAACAAATCATTTCTGACAATTTTTGTCAAAATTATAAAACATAAAACAGATTTAGTTAAAAGTTGATGCAAAAAGGAACTCTTATGGGAAATGCAAACCATTACTCTTTTTTATAGGACTCTCCTCTTGCATCTGAGCCTGAGAGAGGGCACTGCATGAAAAAGGTATCCAGTTAATGTTTCATAAGCTTGCATTTGAATTTAACCCCAATATACTAAAAGTTTTGTTACGCAGTAATTTGTGATGTGCTGTATTTTGTTCTTTCATAAAGTAGGGATAGATATGTTTATTGTGGAAAAATAAAGATTTGTACATTAAACATAAATGTACTTGTTTTCCAAACGTATTTATTGAGTACCTACTATGTGTGGTGAACTAGACTAGAGCTACAGATAAACCACCAGCCTTATAGCATCCATATTTAAATGCAGAAGACAGAAAGTACATAATAGATAAGTAGGCTAATGCTCTAAAGGAAATCAACACAAGAAAATGAGAGGTTAAGGGTGGGAACATAGGATATCTTCTCTTTGAGGAGAAATCTAGATGAATTAAGAATTAGGCTTGGTCTTTATTTATATAGAGAATTCTAAAAAGATGAAATAAAATGTTCAATGACCATGAGGCAAGGACTTTTTGGAGTATCAGACAGGAAAAAAGTTTCAAGCACTTAGAATGAAATAAAGAATGATGAATGCTGGGGGCTAAAACTGTAAAGGTAGAGATGAGTCATGTCATGAGGGTCTTGGATGCTTTCCATGGAGAAGACTTGGTGAAAACACTGGACAATTTTGAACATGAACATGATGTGTTCTTGATTAAATTTTGAACAAAAATTTAAAACAAATCTTCACTTTAGGGTAGAGAATCAAGGCCAGTCTGGGATGCACAGTGACTTCCCAGTGCCAGTTATACCTGGTTATATGAGAACTATTCTTCAGGATTGAGAAAATAAGCAGACTTTCCATTTTAATAAAAAGTGATCACTGGGGTTCTAAACACTGGATTCTCACATAGATTCTTGCCTTTATGTGACCATCTTTTGTCTCAAAACCTCACCACAGGAACGCCACCCTAAGATCCAAGCACCAGGACATCAAAGATGGTTCCAGAAGCAGCTGGGAATATATTTAGAATTTCTGGGCCCCTGTAAGGAATGTAGAATAACAGTATCATTCTCCAGTGTCTCTACCCTAAATGCCTAGAAAATGATGACAAGGGACCTTTGTAGGATCTTCATTCTTAAGCAATAGCCAAAGGTTAGCCTTCCAGTGCTTTGGCTCCTGGCCAGTTAGAGTTGGTGCCAAGCCATTTTCAAAGGAAGGATAAAATTTTTTTTATGAGGGTTTTCTCTCTCCCAGGGAAAGAATTTTTCTTCAGCCACTAAGAACTTTGTAAAATAATTTTCCCAATACAAACACACATTTGAGTTTTTTTGTCAAGGACAAAGTAAGTAGAGCTTTGTTTTTAGAGTGAGAGGTGACGGGAGGAAGACCAAGAGGTAGACATAAAAACAAATGATCATAAGAGCAGAGGAAGCCATGGACATGATGGTGTCCGTGCAAGCCTTTTATGCTCAACCAGAAAAGCAAAGACCTTCTTCCCAGTTCCAAGACGCAGCTGGTGCCACTTTCTTAGACTTGAACCAGGATTTGCCTTCCTTATATGATGGTTTTGAATAATCTATACTTCTCTGACATGGGATCTTCTCATTTGTTAAAAGAGAGGGAGATTGGGTCTGGCTTGAGGAGCTAAGCCTTTGATGCCAGTGCTCAAGAAGCAGAGGCATAAGGGATAATGAGTCCCAGGCAAGCCTGGGGTCCATAGTAAAGCCCTTGTCTTTTAGCCAAGGGCTGGGAATATAGCTCAGGTCATAGTGGTTGCCTAGCATGTGAAAAGCTATGGGTTTTATCTGAGCAGAAAGGAGGGGAGGGAACTCTCCCCCCCCCCCCTTCACTCTTACACAGTGGAGAGTAAGTTTGTTCTTCTACAGCAGAGATAGTGTGCAGCAGTTTCTGCTGGACAACATGCTGTGGTGGTTTGTAGTGTCCTGTGTTGTGTGGTCTCAGGGATGCTGGTGAGAAAGAGACAGGAATCATTTTCCTGACCCTTCTCTCGTGGCTTCTAATAAGAGTGGGGGGGGGAGCGTGAAGTCTAGACCTCGTGGGCAGCCATGGCCACAAGTCCCTGGAGCCCACGAGCTTTTCTCCGTGCATTACTTTCTTGGTTCTCCATCTCTTTCTCAGAAGCCCGAGGCTAAGGAAACATCTACTTTCCTATTCAAGCTCATGGTCCCCCAGATTCCTTAATGAAAATTCATATTTCTCTTCCTTGCCTCTCTTTACCTTTACAGTATGTTTCCAAGCACAAGCTGGACCCTGATAGAGCTCTACCTTCTGACAATAGTGAAAGCAGATGCATGGTCCTCTGGAAGTGAGCAGGCACCCTGCCTGGCTCCCAAGGGCTAAGAAACTGATTCTCAGATAGCCATTGTGATTGGTCAGAGAATGCAGAAACCCCAAATTCAATTTGATGCCCCAGGAGACTTCTGAGTGAGTAGGCTTCTGGGAAGGGGCATCAGACAGGCTGTTCTCTGAGAAGGGAAGTGCTTTTGGAGTGCAGTAAGGAAGAGTTGAGAAACCACAGTGTGGGGGGCACTGTCCTAATGCAGGGTGTGCCCACTAACACCAGTTAGAGGTGGGGCTCTAGACAGAAAGTGTTGAAGACCCTTGAACCAGCGAGCGGGGAGGGGGGTGTTTTTGTAAGAGGCTTGGTAACACTGCTTCACAGCATTGGCAGCTTGTAGAGTCTAATAGAGCCACGAGTAAAGGGTTTGCTGATGATCCAACAGTGCACTGCCTCTCCCAAGCCTCCAGCATGAAACCAGAAAGGTGCAAAAAATAAATAAATAAAATTAAATGAAATTTTTAAAATGCTGAGATTGAGCTCCAAAATCAATCTCAAATCCAAGGTTTGCAATGCTGGTTTTGTCAACTTAATGCTCTTTATTCTTAGTTCTATTGCCCAGCATAAGGACTACACTACTTCACAGGGTTGCTGTAAGGATTAAAGGGTGAAGCATGTGTGATAGCTGATTTTAGGTACTTCTAGATGTTGTTCACAGTTCTTCAGATTAATCACCAGTTTAGATATTACTATATGGTATGTTGTGGATACAATTAATATTTAGATCAGTATATTTGAATAATGCATATAACTTTTCATAATAGAAGATGGCCACATCTAGTCAGTTAAAGATCTTAGGAGAAAACTTTGTGGTTCCACAGTGAGTAAGGAATCCAGCTTCCTGTTGCCTTAAGACTTGAGGCACACCAGCAAGCAACATTTCCATAAAGTCTCTACCTTGCCAGCCTGCTCTTCAGATTGATGACTTGCCATTCTCATGATCTTGTACACCAATTTTTTAGACTCGATCCTTATCATTCTCCACCCAGCTCTGGAGCCCCACTGGTTCTCCTGTAATACAGTAGATATGAAATACTGAGTAACCCCACTTCTGGTCACAGTTAGAACTCAGTGAGACTTTGTCCACTTTAGAGATGTTTAATTTATTCTCTGATAACTTCATATCTGTGTAGAATATATTTAAATCACATCTTCACCCCATCTCACCTACACTATGACTCTGGCAACATGCTCTTGCTTCATCAAAGCCTCAGCAGCAACAAGAGCCAGCCATGATGGACTGAAATTTAAAAGACTTTAAATTCAAATTATTAGAAGCAAAAAGATTGTGTTTTAGACCTTCTGTCATTGTGACAGAACCTGACAGAATCAACTTAAATTCTTAAAAATTTATTAATTTTAGTTCATTGTTTCATAAATTTAATCACATGGGTGAACCTAAAAGTCTTTCTGTACCTGGCTTCGTTTAACATGTATTTTATGTTCATCCATGTTACTGTAGATGACAAGATTTTCTTCTAAGACTGAATAGCATTATATATAGACATAATACTATATATATTATAAACATAAATATATATTCATTTTTTTCTTTCCTCTCTGAGTGGGCACCAATCCTTCATGCTTCCCCCTCTTAGCCTCACTCTTCAGGCCTGAGTGTATGACCTCCCCAAGCACCACAGCTGTGTGAACTCAGCCTACTGAACCCTGGGGACCTACCACCCAGGGCAGGGGGAGAGACTGGAAGATTCAGTTAGATGGGTGGGAAGCCACTCCCAGGAGGCCCCATTCTGTAGTGGAAGCCAGCCCCACCCCTGATGGATATTTCAGCAATTCCAGAAAAAACATTTGGAAGATATCCTGCTAAAGGACTACTACTGTTCTACACAGGGCCTCTGCTTGGTCGCATAAAGGGTTCTCTACAGAGTCACAGAGGTTAATGTCTGAGGGGAGAAAGGAGCAGGAAGAAACATCTTTAAAAAGAGGCCAAAGGCCCAGGGTACCTAAGACCCAGCACTATTGTGTTTGGTCCAGATATGTTGTTAAAACAACACACACATACTCACAAATGGGAATGGAGAACAAGGCCTTAAAACTGGGGCTTTTCCTACAAAGAGCTTTCACTTTGAAGTTAGACAACCTAGAGCATTGTGTTATGTTGCTCTGTTTTGCGATCTTGAGCTTCTCTGAGCAAAAATTTTATAAGAAAGGATGGTGGTATCTTTCTTGCTTGGTTGGTCTAAGAATTGAGGGGAAACAGAACGTCAACACAGTACCTAAAAATATAGTGATAAGAATTCTCACAGTCTGAGGAGCATCCCTTGACTGCATGCTTGGAAGCTTGTAGCTATGAGGATATTTTGTTTTTATTCCCTGTGAAGGAGAAGAGATGCAAATGTTCACTCTGTTGTGGACTTCAAGGTCAACTTTATCTCTTTTCTGGTAACCTGATGCCCCATCTTCTCACCAAGGTGCCTCAGAAGAGGAAATACCAGTCTATAAGTCACCACCAGTCCACTTTCTTGGAGCATCTAGATGGGCTCTCAGACCATCCATCCTCTTGGTGGGCTCTGCTGTCCCCAGAAAACAAATCCAGCCCTATTTAGCTTCTCAATCACCAAGTGGTATGGCCAGCAGCCATGGGAGAGTTCTTTTCCTGAAGTATGTTTTCTGTATAAACACAATTGTAAAATGAAAGCCAAGTGTCAGTGACGGCCAGTTGCACCGAGCCCAGCCCAGGGATCAATGTGGAGGAGGAGAGGCCCTGGGTCCCATCATGTCAGGATACACAGACCCTCCATCCCCCAGATGCACTTGGCTTGAGCAATTTAAAAAGGGTCAAGGAAGAAAAGGCAGTGGGGAGGTGGGGGAGGAGGAGGAAGAGGTGGCAGCAGCAGTGGCTAGGGAGTTATGCTTAGCAGCTCCCTCTTCCAGGCTCCACAGCCTTGCTAGACTCAGAAAAATAATACTCCTTCCACTGACTTGTCATTTGACCCATAAAATGTACTGCGGGGGCACTTAAGACTTCCCCTGGGGCGGCATCTGTGCACTTCAGATTCAAAAGCAGAGTTACTGACCATGGAGATGGCCACACCATCAAAGAGCCTGCTGGATGAGCTGGGTCCTCAGAATCCCTGAGCTCCACAGCCATGGGCTGAAGTGTGGGGAGGCTCTATTTGTATCTCCATGGGTGGGATCAAGTGGAATTTTGGAAGGATGATTGTTGGCAATTTAAACCCTGGCTTCTTGAAGGCATAAAGCAGGATGGAAGCGCCTCTGTGAGTCAGGAGACAGTAGTCTGGGACTTGGTGATGGAAGAGCCACTGTGGCTATGGGATTCCCTTTCTGACACCGCTGATGTTTCTGTCTTCCCATTCTTCCCTCCCCATGCCTACCACTGTGAGAGTTAAGCTCTTAGTCAAATACTTGTCAGACACTGCTAGTTCTAGCCACATCTTGTGGTCCATGTCTCTCTTGGACCTGCTTGAAAACGTTGGTTCCTCAAGGTGGGTGGAGGGCAGGGGAGGACATCCAGAGGTGTGACAGGCAGAGCTAGGTTCTGAATTCTTCCAGATGCACTGTGGTCTCTTCAGAAGGAAAAGTTAAGACTCACAGCTGCACTGCTACAAGCCTGGGGATGAAGCCACTGAGGGCCTCACATATTTTCCTTGGCTCCTACACAAGCTGTTGACATCATTTCAGACTTCACCATTCATGCACTGCTGTTGCTTGTGGCCATGTGGGGCTATGTTCCAGAGTCTGGGGAAGGTCTGATTGCAAATTGGGTGGTGGTGGTGGTGGTGGTGGTGGTGGTGGGAGGTGGTCCCACAGTTTGTAAAAACAAACAAAGATGCACTGAACCGTGCCCGCCCACCGCTGGAGCCTGTGAGCCTGTGAGTGAGGTGAACTCCACCTCCTGCCAGCCCACTCCCCTAGTACACAGGGATCCTGGCAAGGCTGGAGCAGCAGTCTTTGTTCTCTGGCCTAAGGTTGGAAGAAAGGATACAAATTGTTTGCTGCAGGTAAGAAAAGCAGAGGTTCCAGGAGCACATTTTGTCACGTTCTTGCAAATGTCACTTGGGCCTGGGCCACTCTGGGCCCATCTGCCTTTCCCTGCAAATTCCACATTGCAGGAAAACCCTGTTAACAGTTCCCAGAGGCCCCAGAAAAGGAAGTGGCAGAAGTCTGATGTGTAAATATTAGAAAACTGGGCAGGTACGTGGGTGGGTGCACTCTATGTGTGAGGATTAATGGCTTCAGGCGCCAGCTCTTCACTTGGGACTCTGGCAAGGGAGGGAGTGCCTCTGAGCTCAAGCTCTCACAGCTCCACAAAAGCCCTCTGCTCTGTCCAAAGTATAGCCGGCCAAAGGATCCATAGTGTAGAAGAGCTTAAGATTAGGGAGAACCAGATAAGGGCGTCTCTGATCTACCCAGACATCACTGTGGTGTCAGAATGTGAGGGCCCCATCTCCCATCAGGGTCAAGGAGACATTTACCCAGCCTCTAAGGCAGGCAGAGCTGAATGTGAGGCAGCAGAGACTACTCCGCCCCTATCCATCTCTCACAGAAGGTCTAAGGCCCCAATCCAACTGCAGGGACAACTATCCCAGAACCAGAGAGTCCCAGTAACCATTTTTTGAAATGTTAAACAGCCAATTCTTTAAGTGGGGGCTAAATTATAGTGTTTGCCAATGTCTGTGGTGTAAACACACACATAGGGCATTTTAGGCTGATGAATATTTGGGGACAATGTCTCCTTAGTCACTTAAATTTATTTACATCTTATGAGCAGGGGGACTAAGAGTTACTGTTCTGGACCCCACACACACACACACACACACACACATTCAAAGAGAAACTATAGAGTCCAGGTCCCTAGAAGATGGGAAATATACACAATAAGAATCACTCTTCATAGGGGACTTCCCCAGGAGAGCTGCTAATCAAACTTCCTTTATTCGACTGTGTATGAAGGAGAAATAAGGTTTCCTCACCATGAGACCAGAGACTTAAGTTTGTTGACGCTGATTGCCAGTATTGCTTACTCCAGCTAATATAAGTAGTCACCACAACTGTCTGCACTTAGAGATAAGGAGGTTGAGGTTTGAAGGTTCATGGATTAGGCACCACGGCTGGTAAATGGAAGAGCCAAAATCTATATCCAGTCCCATCAGTATCCAAAGCCTGTCTCAAAGTTTTGATGGCTTTCCATGATAGAGGCCAGTGTGGTAAGGGTTCTGAGGGCTGCAGGCTTCCCAGAAAGGGAAAACAATCTCCCTGCCAGAGCAAGCCGGTTCTGTGGTATCTACCACATTCTTAGAGAAGTCTGGGATGAAGCCTGGCCATCTGCAGTTCCCAGGAAGATGGATTTATTGTGTCCAAGCCATTATTATCCAGGTCAGAGCAGGGGTCCTCTTACCCTGAAGAACTCTTAGCCCGACGAAGACTATTCACTCAGGACAGCTGGTAGACTACATGAGACCCTTATGGTGATGAAACATTCACCACTGGGAGACTGCAATGTTTATGACAATTTGCCACAGCAGCATTACCCTAGTGAGATAGGAGCCACCAGAGTGCATAGCCAGGAGGGGACCCTAGGAAGCCTCTGCCTGGCTTTGACTGCCTGAAGGTCCCAGGTAGCTTAGAGAAGTCACTTTTCATACTTTTGTTCTGCACCTGCTGCAGACACACAGCTGTGGTTACTACTACTTACAAGACCATCTTAGAGACTGACAAAGGATTTGTTGTTCTGATTTCTGGGTATGTTTAAAAGAAATATCTGAAAAAAGTATTTGAACAAGGCCACATTTGGTTTGACATTTAATGAATCATCTGTGTTGAAAAGGGAAAAAAAAATACATGAATTCAGGACTGTCTTGAAAAACACCAACCATGGAAACACTGCAAGGTGATAGAATGAAGCTCAAGATGGGAGCGGGAGGGTTCTCTGTCCCATTACACGCTGCCTGTCCTGGCACCACTGGCAGTCAGGAAGTAGCTGTGAAGTGTCTGGCTTCACAGTCAAGGTCTCTTCTAGCCACTACAGTAATTCTCATTGCTTTTTTGGAAAAGAACCTAAGGAGGTTAAGTTCCCATTAGTCAATGTGGCTTATGTTTATAATCCTAGCACTCAGGAGGCTGAGACACAAGGTTTGTAAGTTTGAGGCCAGCCTGGGCTACATAAAAAGGAAGAAAATCCTTTGTCAAAAAATGAAATATTCAAAGAATAAAAGGGCGAGGCTGTCCTGCTTACTAAAACATCGAGTTAGGATTCAGTAGATAATGCCTCCTGAAGTCTTTCCAAGAATGTTTGAGAAATAGACTAGCTTCTCAATGACGGACCTGGGTGATCACCCCCTGAGCCTATGCCCTGTGTCTCTCATCCTGACCCTCAAGAGAAACAACTTCAGCTTTGCCCCCTGGGACCTCTAGGCATGAGTATTTCTCAACCACCACCCACCCAGTAGGTCACCACACCACTGTTCACAGCTCCTTCTAGGCTCCCAGAGGTTCTGACGCAGACTGGAGAGCACAGCTGAGGTGTGAGTAGATGGACATAAAATAAGTAGCTGCAAGGCTGAGAGCCTGTCTGCTGAGCTCTGGAAAATACAGGCTTCACAGACCATTTCTCTCTCTGAGTCCTGCCCAGCTCCTCCCAAGCCTTGGCACCCCACCATCCAAGTGGATGAATGGTAACTAATAATAGACATCATTTCCAATAATAACACAGGACTCTCATCCTACTATAGAGTCCGGAAGATTAAAATACTCTGTATGGAAGAAACTGCTTGTTTCATGACTCGACCTTCGGCAAGCATGGCCACTGCTCCCAGCTGTCCCTGGACTGGCCTGTGCAGGTGGAGACAGGGAAATTGCAGTCTCTGCATCACTGATTGGGGCCCCTCCCTTTCACAACTCACCATCTAACTCCCTTCCCTTTTCTTTCTTGCCACCTTTCTGTCCCAAACCTGTATCTGAGCTTCTTTTGTCTCAAGATCTTTCAAGCATGTGCAGCCAAAGACCTAGACTGTCTGAGCTTCAGCCTAGCTATGAATGGTAAACTTACTAAGAATGTTATTAGGGTTTGTGTGTGTGTGGTTGTGTGTGTGTGTGCGCGTGCACGCGCATGCATGTGTTTAAACTCGGTTGTGCTATTCTTGATTATGAACTTTGCAGATGAAAACATTGTTTGTTGTAATGTTAATGGTTGGATGTGCCTTTAGGTAATAAGACCTAAACTCCTGGCTTGACTCATAGGTTGTTGCCATGCAAGCATGAGGATCTGAGTTCAATCCCCAGAACCCTTATGAAAGTGCCAGGCATAGTGGAAAAAGTGCTTGCAATCTTAGCACCAGGGAGACAGAGACAGGTAGGCTCTGCTTCCCTGCAGCTCACTGTCCAGCCAGCCTAACCTCTGTGCTGAGCTCTTTGACCTTGAGAAACTAGTCTCAAGAAGGACAGTGGCTCCTCAGAAACAGTATCTGAGGTTGTGGTCTGGCTTCCACACCCATGCATGCACATGTGCATGTGTACCACACTGTGATAGCTAATTTCAGTTGCCAACCTGACCATATCTGGAATTAGCTAAAATTTCAAGTTGCTGAGGTTGCCTGTGGGGGATTTTTAGACGGCTGGATCATTTGAGATAGACTCACCCTTTCCACCTAAACCTTCTTCTAGGAGTCTGTGTGAAGAAGAGGCTGAAAAGACATTTTGCTCTTTGCCTGCTTGCCATCACTCTTGACTCACCGGCATTAGAGCCATTCTTTGGGTTCTGAAATATACTGAACACTAACCGAGACACACAGCCCTGTGGACCAAACAACTACTAGGTTCTTGGTCATTCCACTGGGAGACGGCCATTTGTTGGACTAGCTGGACCACAGCCAGGAAGCCACTGTAATAAAGCCCATACACCTATTCTATCAGGTCTGCTCTCTAGAGAACCCTGACTAATAATATATACACGCATTCCAATAACAGGAAATTTACTTGCATCTAAGTTCCTAGTTATCAAATATAAAAGCTGGCAAGTTTTGACACAGACATAACTATCTAACTACCTCTTCAATATTTCCATATCTCCAAAAGTTCCCACAACTACCTGTGGTTTCTTCCCTCACCCATAAGCATCCACTAGTCTTATATCACATGGAAAAATCTGTCTGACTTAGAGTTTATTTAAAGGAGTCATATAGTATACACTCTTTGCCATCTGTCTCCTTTCATGCAACAATGTTTTGGGTGTTTATGCAAGTTTTCACATATATTGCTTGTCATTCTTTTCTTTGATAAGTAGCATTCCATAGTGTGAATATGCCATGATGTTTTTAGTTGCTATATACACTATCTTTTGTAATTTTAATAACACTGATATGAACAATCTAACACAAGCATTTATTGGTATATTTTTACCATTCTTAGGTAAATAATACCTGGGAGTAGACTCTCTAGGACAGGATAAATGGGGGAACTTTCTAAAAAATGGTCAAACTATTTTTTTCAGACTGGGTTTACTATCTGACGCCCCACCCACAGCATGGGAGATTGAACATATTATGTTTTCCTGTACATCTCTGCCTTCACTGTTCCTGTGTATGTAAAGACCCCTGGCTGCCACCCAACTCTTATTTCATAAGCCATCTTTACCAAGCTATATAATCTCTGAAACAAATCATTAAAAATACACCATACCGCAAACTCAAGTGTCTTCCCCATCATAGTGTTCAGAGTAGCTGGGTGTCAGGAAGGTGTTAGGAGGAGTTATTTTAACAGTAGTGTAGAGAATCATATATAGGCAGTTCTGCCATGCCCAAGTTGGGCAACTGATGGACGGGAACAAGGGTGTGGAAGGAGAAACACCTTTTGCTGTAATGATGGCCCAGAGATCACCCACCATCCCCACCATCTGCCAACATTTCATGATGGAAACCAATCACAGCCTCACTCGGAGCCAAGCAAAGCTGAGCAGCATAGTGGCCAGTTTGACAGCTGCATACCAGCCATCAGACAGAGGATGGGAGGGGAGTACCAGTCTTCCAGGTGCGTGAGCATCCCAACTGTGGCACAGTTTCTGTGCTGTAGTCAGGGCGGAATGAACTCCTCCTTCTTCCATACCTCCATCCTGTCTGTGGTTCCCCTTTACAACTTAGAATGATTATTTATGTGCTGGGCATTTGTCCTCTGTATGGCATGATCTTGGAGGGCTCTGTGCTCTAGTTATCTTGGATCCTGAGCTTTGGCACCTACAGGAGTGTTTACTGAATTCTCTGTGATGGAGACAAATGCCCACAAAATTCTCTGCTTGGACATACCAGTTGTCCAAATGTTGCAGCTCTCAACTCATTAGCACACAGGTGAGGCCATGGAAGCTGAGGCAGTAAGGAGTGAGAATCCTTTCCCACATTCTGAATCTTTCTTCCTTCCATCACCTGCCACTTGGCCTCAAACTTTCAAGGTGGGTCCCTTGTCCACTGTATCCTGAATGCCATGTGGAGAAGAACCCTCTGCTGCCTCTCTGCTAGATCTGGGCCCTGATAACTCAGTTTGCAAACTCCATCTAACTCTGTGTGAACCAAAGCAACTCAACTCACAGAAGAGTGACCAGTCCTTTCATGGCCTTTCCTCATGTGCCATGAGGTAATAGCAATGTCTCTGTGTTCATGCTACAAACTGAAAGTAATTGAAAGTATACTTTCAAGATATATGGTTAACTGACTTTATAGCCTAACAAGCCAATGGGTCTGCACTTTCTTGGTTTATTGATCTGAGCGAGGTCTCATGATGCAGCCAAGCATTCTCTGGGCTCTCAGTCTACCAATTGCAGCCTCCTCGTGGGTGTCTGTCATACCCAGTTTCCATGAGCTTTATGTATTCCTTCTGTAGCCTGTTTGATGATAAGCTTCTGAAAGTTGGGTGCTAATTTTTCCTCTGTACCCTTAGGTTAACTATGTGTTTGTTTAATAAATATGTGTTCACTATAGGTTACTCATTATTCCCTGTGTCAAAGATCAGACAGTGACTCTAGAGGAGCAGGGCTGTCCCCAGGAAGCATGGAGTATTAAACTTGTATTGTGACAAATATCTGAGAACTGTGAGCTTAACTATGTTGGGTTTGTAGTTTCAGTTTCATTTCACAGTTGGTTGCATCTGCTGCTTTGGGTCTGAGAAGAGACTCCAATTCTGGTGTCAGAAGCATGCACCAGAGGTTGCTCACCTTGGGGCAGTCAGGAAGCAGAGAGAGAGAAGATACTAGATATAAGAATATGTTGCCAGGAAACCCCTCAGTGACCTACTTCTGGCCTCTTTTTTTGTTTGTTTGTTTGTTTTGTTTTTGTTTTTTACAGCCCCCTGATGATGCTATCATATTCTGAATCCCTGGAGAGATTAATCTATACCTAAAGACAGACCCCCTCAAGGTATACTTCCAGGTATACTTCCCAGGCCCAATTTTCATAAAGTATTAAGTGCTGTGTATTTTTTTCTGCACCTCAAGGTATTTCCACAGAGCCCATTAGCTAGCAACCAAACCCTAGGCTTTGAGTTTCTGTGGGACATTTCAGATTTAAACCACGCTATATAAAAGGCACAGGCATGGTTTGTATTGAAACAGCAGGAACAGAAACCCCAATATGAGTTGCTCAGATAGCATCCTGCCTGCCCTTCACAAAAACTCAATTTTACATATCAATGTGCTCCCCCACTGAGCGCTAAGGCTTATGGGGCTGGGGCTCTGCAGAATTGTGCTGCCACATAGCAAACACTTCATTAATGTTCATGGGAGAATGAATAATGACTTCTACTTGTTAGGATTGCTAGTGCTGTGGTGAAACCCCATGACCAAAAGCACATTGGGAGGGAAAGTATTGGGCTTACACTTCCACATCACTGTTCATCACTGAAGGAAGTCAAGATGGGAACACGTAACAGGACAGGAACCTAGAGGCAGGAGCTGATATAGAGTGATGCTCACTGGCTTGCTTCTCATATCTTTCTCGGTCTACTTTCTTATAACTCAGAACGACCAGTTCAGGGTACCACCCACAAAGGACTGGGCCCTTCCTCATCAATCACTAATTATGAAAATGCCCTGCAGGTGTGCATGCAGCCTGATTTTATGAAGGCCTTTGCTCAGCTAAGGTTCCCTCTCTCTGATGACGCTAACTTGTGTCAACTTGATGAAAAGAACAACAAAAAGAAAAAAAAAAAACCCTAGCAGCAAACAATTATGATGTTAACTATTAAGATTATTATTAAAGTATTATTAAGAGTCCAACGATTTTAAAGACATAAGAGTTAGCACTTACTATCTTAGCTAACCCTAACATTATCCAGTCAAAATAGTCATTGTCCTCTGTTTTGAAGGAGAAGCTAGAGTTCAGGTAACTCAAGCGACTGTCCCTGATGCTATCTGTCTAGCACTAAGTGTCAGAACCAGCACTGGAATTTATGCACTCTCCTCAGAACCACACCGTGACCCGCAGGGCTTTTTAGTACCCCATATATTAACAGTGAGGAGCAACAACTACAGTCCACCATTCCTGAGAGTTGAGCAACTCACCGCCCTCTGCCGCTCGCCCTGGCTCCACTGTCTGCCCAGCAGAGGGAAGGTGGGGGCTTGTGGTAATTACAGACCGTGTTGTCCTTTTCATTTATGTCTTCACCATCCAGCCTGACACTGTGTCATAAAAGTTTATGGACTGTGTTCTCTGCGTTCCCCACTAATATTTGCCAGCATTCTCCCTTGCCATCCTGAATCAATAGCATTTCTCCCTCTCTCAATAAAGAAGGGAACTGTGAACAAGGCCCAAATGTGCACAATGACTATTTGCGGCAATTAGACGTCACTCTGAAAAATGGCCATTCTGAAGGAGAGTGCACAAGATCTAAAGACTGGCACATCACTAATGTCCCTCACCAGAGACTCTGAAAATTGCATGGCTTAAAAAATACCCTCCATCTCCTCATTTCTTCTCTTTCCCCCACTATCTTGTCTTTCTTTCTCACCAGAGATAAGGAGAGAGAAGAGCATTCAGATTAGGGACCCCAGCAATCGATTTTTACTTGCAGTTGGTGGACTGTAATCAATGTTAATTAACCAGGTTCTTTTTCAGATCAGGTTCAGACAGGAGAGTAACTGTTCAGTATTTTTGACCAAGACAACGGATATTAATGGGCTTTGGTCAGTCAGAGGGCAAGATGGGAGGTAGACCGGTGCTGAGAGGCACGGGGGAGGGAAGGCTGGGGCTTCTCTCAGGTGGCCCTGTCTGTGACCTCAGCAGCTTTCTTGGGAGCCTTGGCATGGAGTCTCAGCTGCCTGCATGTCTTTAAGTAAGGAACAAATCTTCTGTCCTACGTGGGATGCACATTATCCATGAACAGTTCCCACAATGGAGTCTTCATGGGGGAGATAGCATCTATGGCCAACCTAAAGCACAGCTCACATCTGAACACTGAGGCCCAGTAGGAAAAGCAGGGATTTTAACCCAGATAGCACTTCCTGGCTGTGAAGTTGTCCCTCAGTTTAGTTATGCACTATTATCAGGACAATGGTCTCAGGATATGACTGAAGAATAATTCTACACAGAGGCACACTGAGATATCCAGCAGAAGGTCAGAGGTTACTATGACCATGAACAGCCCTTGGCCCCTGGGAGCCTACCTTGGCAGTTAGCCTTTGCCAAAGATGAGCCATCTTTATAATGAAGCCTACAGAAGTAGCCCCTAACCATGCCAATGTCATTTCATTTAGTATATCAGAGAAAAAGAAAAAAGAACAGTTGAAAATGAGAAAGAACTCCCCCAAGACAAGCCCCAAAGTCCCATTTTGAAACAGTACAAGATTACAAATATTTTGTTAAAGTGGAAACAGATAATCCATGGGGACTGTTTCCTGGAAAGATCACCAGTGTGGACATTTTCCTTTCCATCTCAATACCATTTTGGTCAGTGTTCCTCTGCCTCCAAATGAGGCTTCCGGTGCCCCTATCAGGGCCATGCTCCTGGAATGCCATGGAGTTGAACATCATGACAGAGAATAACTGTGGCTGATGATACAACCCACCAAGAACATGATTTCTAATCACTCTAAAGGGTGCCTTGTGCTCTGAGATGTGCAACCTCCCTGTGGATGTCATGAACAATGGCTCCTCTTCTCCTAGGCACCTTTGGGAGTCTTCCTCTAGCATAAGCAGAATGAAACTACAGAAAAGTTGGGGAAAGAAGTGGAAAGAATGTAGAAAAGAAACAGACAGCATCAAAGACTTAAGTTTCAGGAGCAAGCCTTCTGCTGTATGCTGGGAACCAAAAGGAAAATGTTGTCCTGTGAGAATTCTGGATTTGGAGGAAAGGATGTTCATGGGGGGTGAGAGGACATGAGTGGGCCTAGGATGCTGCTGGAAGGAGTCTCCACAGAAATGGCATAATCAACAAAGAGGAGCAAAGAGCAGATAGACAATGAAGGGAGGGAGGGAAAATCGGGTGCTAGCTCACCCCAGGATTTACATTTCCAGCTCCTAGGCAGGGCTCTTAGTAGTAAGATTGTCTTTTCTAGAGTCACCGATTGTGAGACAACCTGAGGAGGCCCAGTCGGTCCTGATTAGCTGACAGTGGGCTCACTGTGAGGTCAGACAAATATCTGCTAGAAATGAGTAATTACCCAGGTGCTCTAGAGGCATCCTGGTATGAGGAAGTTTTCCAAACAGCACCCTTCCTTCTAACACGGAAAAGTACTATAATTTGAAAACAAAGCCCAAAGCATCCTAGGGCTCCTCATGAGAGTCTAGGATTCCTTTATGGATATCAACTCCACAGGAGGGGTTCAACATATTCCCAAGAAGATATAGATATAGATTGAGGGTGGGTCATTAAAAGAGTTAGGAGGTGGCAGGTGGGGTCCACACCACTCCTGGGAAGCAGAGGAGGGATTCAGAAGGTCCTGTGGGAGATTGTGTTGTTACATTGTGGGTAATTGTCCCACCCACTGGTTTAATAAAAAGTGCTGATTGGCCAAAGGCAGGCAGGAAGTGTGGGCAGGGCTACCAGACTAAGAAAAACTCTGAGAACAGGAAGCACAGAGCAGAATGCCAGAGAGAAGCCAGAAGACACAGAGGACAACTATGCTGCTCTAAAGAAAGGTACCGAGCCCCATGGCTGAACAAGAAGAATCATGGGTTAGATGAAGGGTAGAGAGCTAGCAAGTTATATGCCTGGGCCTGAGACTAATCAGCCTAAAACTATCTTATGCATCTGTGTGTCTCTGGGGGTCTGTGGGTCTGCGGGTCAGTGGGACTGCAGGCCTAGACCTTGAGGTTAGGCCCGAAAGTCCGGGCCAGAAACCTCTTACTACAAGGTCCCTTCACAGGTTCACTGCTATTGCATGAATTCTATTTAGTGTTATAATAGAAATCCAGAGCTAGATATCAGGGAAAAGCTGGAACATCAGAGAGAAAGGAAACAAAGCAGTTAATTTTCACTCTGCTAACTCCTCAAGTCAAACAGGGTAGATTCTGTCTCCACAAGTCCTCAAACTGACTGGGTGAGCAGGCAAAAGGGGAAGAACATTTGCTGTCCCCTGCTTTATATTTCTTTCCCCACTCAGCTATTTTACTTCCTTATTCAATATTCCTAGAGCTAGGATTAAAGGTGTGTGTCACTACCACCTGGCTGTTTGGCCTTGAACTCACTGAGATCCAGAGGATCTCTGCTTCCTAAGTGCTGGGATTAAAGGTGTGGATCATCACTCCATGACCTTTATGGCTTGGCTCTCTCCTGTGATATTTCAGGCTTTTTTTTATTATTAAATATACAATATATCATCACACACTGCAGCAAGTGTTACAGGCCTGGATCAGACAGTGAAGGGCTGAAATGTGTAATTATTCAGGGGCATATGGTTTTAACAATGTTCTGAGGAAAGTACATGAAAATGAAAATTCTGTGACTCTCATGCTTAATTCATTTCAGTGGAAAGCCCCTGAAGGTATACCAGTTGGCTATTTTTTATTTATTTATTTTTCTTCATCATTCGGATATGAATTTGAATTGTCCAGGAAGAGGGAGCTTCAAGTGATAAAATTCATACAAGAGAATGGCATATAGGCCAGTCTTGTCTAATTACTGATATGAAAGGTCCCAGTCCACTGTGAGTAGTGTTGTTCCTGGCCAGGTAGTCCTGGAGTATACAACAAAGCAAATTGAACAGCCAGGGGTGGCAAGGCAGTAAGCAGAGTTCCTCTATGGTTTCTGTTTCAGATCCTGCCTCAAGGTTCCTACCATGCTTGAGTTCCTGCCCTGATTTCATTCAGCAATAGAGTGTTGCCTGGAAGTGTATAGATGAAATGGACCCTTTGCACCACAAGTTGCTTGTGGTTGTATTAATCATAACAACAGGAATGTAATGAACAGAGATGACTGTTAAATCCCCCCTCAGATTCTCAAAGTTTCAGTGGCATCTACTGCTGTCAGTCTTGAGTGCGGGTGGACCCTCTAGTTCAGTCACCTCCACTCACCCCCAAGACTGGCCAGAAAAGAAAGAAAGGTAAGAATCACCCTGTGGGTATGATTGATGTTCATTTGAGCATGAACAAAAAGATTCAGTTTGTCACACCAGATTGTCACCATTTAGGCTCAAAGCCTTCCCAGCTCCAATAAAGCAGTCACTGGGGCTGCTGCTGAAATCTAATCCATCCAACCTAAGAAACTGATTCCAAAGACCCACCCTGAGAAACACTTCACCCTTAGCTTGTAGTTTGGAGACTCCAACGGAAATTTTTATCAAGTAATAATTATGAAAAGAAGGAATGAGAAGTGTGCTCTGAATCTGAATGTACTGTAAGCCATAATGTGTGATGGTCAACATCCACTTTGTGGATACTGTAGTAAGCTAATATCTTGGAAGAGTGTAGTGAGTCCCTAATATGATACAACTGGTATCTTTTTTTTTAAGAAGAAGGACAAATAAAAATGATAATGGGCGCAAGGATAGAGAACACAGCCCCAAGGAGAAGAGAGACCAAGAGCTGAGACTGATGTTGCACTGTTACAAACCAAGAACTGTCCAGGCTGGGAGAACATGGTGGAGGTGAGAATGGTCTTTTCCTGGAACCTCTGGGAGGGCCTACTACCTCCCAGCTCCCAGGAGCACTGAAGAATGACCCTCTGCTTGTTCTGTGTCATGGGGTTTGTAATGCTTTGTCACAGTGGCCCGAGAGACAGAGAAAGGAAGTGACTTCTTTTCCAGGATGGGACTACGGTCTTTGTACTGGGAGTGGAGGAGGAATTCTGTTCCACCTTTGAAGAAAGGAACGTCTGTGTTGGATCATCTTAGCAAATTCCTGGGACATACATGGATCAGGAGTAAGCTAGGACCTCATGGTCCTTTTGCTAAAGGGGTCCCAGCTGCTAGAGAAGGGTAGCTCCAAGGAGGAGTGTGTGGGAAAGAAAACAGAGTACGAGTTGTCACTTTCAAGGGGAAGAAAAGAAAGACAGCTATAGGAAGGGAACGCAAACTAAGAGGCCATGGAGGGGGACAGACGTGAATGTGCTGACATGACACACGAGTGGGCATGACAACTGCAAGGCAGGGCCACTGAGGCAGCTTCTATATTAGTGCCACAGTAACTGTGAGAATGACAAGCAGGCAGGGGAAATGAAAGGTCCTGGAATAAGGGACTCCTCAAAGTCACCACAAAAAACGGTTGTTTTAGTTCTCTGTTGTGAACTAACATTTGAATGTCATGGCAAAAACAAACAAACAAAAACACTTTGTTGTTAGTTTTGTTTATTATTTTTATGTGTTTGTCTATATGATATGTATATACAAGAATGTGTTTCTGCGTGCATGTGGGCAGGTGCATGTAGAGGTTCACTCTTCCATCTTAGTCCTTTGAGGTAGGGTTCACTGAAGCAGGAAGTTGTACTAGTCCTCTCACTCCAGGGATCCCCTGTCTCTGCCTTCTCACAGTGGAATTGTGGGGAAGCAGTCACACCTGCCCTATATTTAAATGGGTTTGGGAGATCAAAACTCCAGTGATCATAATCACATAGCAAGCACATTAGCCATTGAGCCTTCTCCCAGCATGCATTTCTACATTTATTTCCTCACAGGCAGACATGAACTTGAGTGTTAGATGACAGAGCTGATTCAGCAGCTACTCTCTCATCCTACCTTATAAAGGGAAGCCAGTATCATTCAAGGTGCTAAAGATGGTCAAGTAGATATATTTTGATAGAATTTACACAAATCCTTCTTAAAGGAAACTGACTCAGCTGGGAAACAATTCTCTTTCATGAGCATGACGGCTTATACACCAACCGTAAGGTAATTCTAAGTCTGATTAGGGGTTCTAAAAACCAAGGTCTTTGTTGATCATCAAGATACTTATTCCAGCTCTGGAAATTCTATCTCCAAACTTTAGATTACATGTAAGAAATTCAACCTTTATCTAAATCATCTTAATTTGGAGACTGACATCAGTATTTTGTTGTGTGTGACTTAGGTAAACTGACACCTGTCATGTGAGCCAGTGATATATGATTGGGGAAATTCAGAGTTCCAGAGATTCTGCTTCCAACCAACCAAGAATTTTGAATATTTTGAATATTTGAAATTTTGACTATTTCCTCTTTTCGAGGGAAAAGAGGCAAGGAATAAAGGAAGCCAGAAGTGGCAAGGTATGCAGGGGAAAGGTTAACACGGAAGACCCTAGACCACCAAACAAACTCAGTTTAGGTAAAGACCAGGGGATGAAAGGAAAGGTAGTGTAGAGAACCTACACAAACACTGTGGGGGGAAATTGGGACTGAAGAACTGCTGTGGCCTCCCAGGAGCTGAGGCTGTAAAGGCCTGGAAGGGATTTGTTCACATAAGTAAGGTCAGATAGCCCCCTACCCCATTTTCCTCCATGTCCCTAAGCCTAGTCTACTCAGAACCCTTTAGAAGACACTGTCACCTGTTACCAACATCAGACATGGTTTCACCTATGGAAAAGGTCAATGAACTTAACCATGTTCCTCATATAGCCATACCTCATGAGTTTCTCATAAGCCACATGAAGATCCTTGGACAGCAGTCTTTAAGTACAGAGTTTAGGGGCATAATGCTCAACCTTCCTATTTTACTAGGAAGTGAGTCCCAGGGGAACCATTCTGGACAAGTGGGGAACTGAACCAGCTCTGATTCTTTCCTGTAAATCTCTATGTGCTGTTGAAGTGGATGGTTCATCTTTGAGGATCCACGCAGAAGGAGCATGGCAGACCACGATGATAGTTTCTTATTTCAAGAAACCCCACACTTGAAGGTACTTTGAAGAACACATATTATTGAGACTAACTAAATATTTGGACTGTGTCTTCCCAGCCTTTCTTTCCACTCTAAAAGCAAAAACAAGTCTCTGTAATTTGGTGAAGGAATTGATTTGGATGAAAAAGGAACTCTAACTTAGTAACCACATACTGGACAGTGCCCCAAAGTCCGAAGTCCTGACACACATCTTTGGCAGTATCCTCAGGGTTCCAATGAATCACCAAGAAAACACAGCCAATCCTTTTCAGTGATCTTGCGGTTGCTATGTGAAAAAGTCACTGTGTTCCACCCTCTTCACACCACAAACTAGAAGTTCAGAAATCTGTGTTAGGATGACATAGGAAATCATAGAGATAGTTCCTCCACACATTAAATGACACCTACAGTCAGCTGTTACAGAGTGCGGACCCTGAGGTATGACATTAGGCTGTTGTAGGAGGTTTCTGCCCCGGACTTTCCGGCCTAACCTCAAGGTCTAGGCCCCAGACCTGCAGACCCGCAGTCCCACAGTCCCACAGAAACATACAGATGCTTTCAATAGTTTTTTGGCTGATCAGCCTCAGGCCCAGGCATATCACTTGCTAGCTCTCTACCCTTCATCTAACCCATGATTCTTCTTCAGCCATGGGGCTCGGTACCTTTTCTTTAGAGCAGCATAGTTGTCCTCTGTTTCTTCCGGCTTCTCTCTGGCTTTCTGTTCTGTGCTTCCTGTTCTCAGAGTTTTTCTTAGTCTGGTAGCCCTGCCAACACTTCCTGCCTGCCTTTGGCCAATCAGCACTTTTTATTAAACCAGTGGGTGAGACAATTATTTACCATGAAACAACACAATACCCCTACATATCCCCTTTTAAAACAAAAATAACTCCAAATCTAATATTCTTTCCCCCCTTATCTGTAACAACTTATAAACTACACTGTAAATAAACACAAACATCCATAATCCATGTTTTGGGAATGTGGGCGACATTCTGTAGGCTACTTCCTGCTGAATGGGGACAATGGAGATCTCATATAATTCCAAAGAAAAATGTAGGATTATGCACAAGGCTTTAGTGGAATAGTCTGTAAGGCTGGGTCATCTTGTAATAGGCGGGTGCCCCTAGGGCACCCCAAGACACCCCGACACCCCAAGACCACGGCTAATGACCACTGTTAACATTAAAGAAAAAGAGAGTTTAATGACTATGAATATGAATACCGGTACACACATGTGTGTGGGCCCCAGGCACTATAGAAAAGCCTGGGACCCCGAATAATTTGGGGGCAGAATTCTTATACCCTACTCTGGATAGGGGAGGAGGTATGGGCGGGCTCGGCATGCTAACAGGGCGGACTTGGTGCAATAACAGGACGGGGCCAAAGGTCCACTTAGGACAGAGTTTAGGAATGCAGGCAGGCAAGCTATTTCCTGTAAAACCACCTGAAGACATTCATTTCCTGGAGCAGGACACATTGTGTAAGCTTCAAACAGTTAACAGTTAACAATTCTCATGGTAGGACTTTCCTGGGTGACCCCACCTAGGTTGCAGGTGGGATCCCACAGGAATGTGGTCTCAGCTTGGAAGGTCAAGCTGCTCTACCAGGTGGGTCTCAGGAATTCAGGAAGTATCAGGCTCAGGCTGCTGGGTGTGTCTCAAGCAGCCATCTTGACCTTGGCTAGTTTCAGCGACCTCAGGAAGGGGATTTTTCTATTTTCACAATCTCAGCCAGTCTCCTTGAAATTGTTCTGGATACAGAGCTCAGGAAACTTCACAGAGGTGCTCTGAAATGCTGAATCATCTGGGCCGTCCATTTCCATTGGAGATTTTTCAGGGGGTCTTCCTCTATCAAACTTTATGTTCTTTATCCAGGAATAAATCCACAGTCTTTCATTTTCTGTGAAAATAAAAGGAAAACCTCTTCTCCAAAGTAGTGTATCTTTGCATTTCAATTTTAAAGTAAACTCATTTACAAAATATATAGGTTGAGTTACCCCAACAACATTTATAATCAACTGTCTTTTTTCAGCTTTTACTAAGTCATTTTCGGTCAAGAAGCTTAAAGATAAGACAATAATATACAGTATCCAGACATTCTTTGTATTTTCCATCTTTATGTGGCTTATTATTTATTTATTTGTTTGTTTATTTGTTTGTTTGTTTGTTTATTTGTTTGTTTATTTATTTATTTTATTTATTTTTAAAGGCTCTCTATACTTTTTCTTTTCTTTCTCTAAGCCTATGTATATATATTTTCAACACATTCTAAATCACTTAGACTTCTTTACAAAAAACTCTCTTTACTGTATATTTATTTCTTAACTTTTTCTGTCTCTTACCACACCTTTGCTTGGCTAGGGTGAATGACTCCACCCAGATTCTTCTAATTCTTTGTTTCTGTACACACCTTTAATCTGCCTGTGATTATGGATTAAAGGTTGGTAGGATGGATGGATGGTTCCACCCAGCTCCTATTCTAATTTCATAGACTTTATCTTTTTAGCCCAGGTACTCTGGGAATTTCAGGGTCCATATAATCACCAAATCAAGCTTTGCCATCTGCTACTCATTAACTCCATTTAAGTATTAGGCAGCAGGGCCTCTTAAAAAAAACTCACAAGTGTTTTGCCTCTAAGGCTGAATCAGGAAGTTTCTCTTCAAAAAGTCAAGCCTCAGTTTGCCTAAGGCAAACAGAGCTGATCCATGAAAACATCAACACTAGAAAGCCATCTTTGATTCTGTTCCCTTTTTGCCCTTTTGAACAGAAACCTTAAACACATCATTTATAACCTTTTGCTTTTATTGAGGCTCCTGTGAGACTTGAGGAACCAGCCATTTTACACCTTAAACTGCACTCCAAAAGCCTGCCATTGTAGCCTTTGGCCAATCAGCGCTTTTTATTAAACCAGTGGGTGAGACAATTATTTACCATGAAACAACACAATACCCCTACATTAGGCTTTATTTTATGATTGAGTGCCTGTGTCCCCAACAAGTGACTTCCTTTCCAAACAAGTCAGTTAGGAGCCCTGTGAAGTCATTTTTCTATAATGTGTCTCTTATTCCTTATTCAAGCTTCTGCAGAATCAGGTGTCCTCCATGCTCTGGAGGCTCCCATCTCCAGATCTTCCTTCCTAGATAGACACAGTGTAATGGGGTCATCTTTATTATCAATTCTGAGGCATCCAGAAGACATGCTTCTGGGTTTATCTCTGAGGGTATTTCTTAGAAAGGCTTTACCAAGAAAGATCCACCCTAAGTGTGGGTCCTACTGATTAAAGGGGTGTGTGTGATGAACACAGAGTTTCCCTCACTGCTTCCTTGTTTCTTCATATAATAGCAAGCTCCAATCACTGCAGCTGCATGCCACGCCTACTACTACACCTCCTACCATGATGAACGATATCTCTAGAACTCTGAACCAAGATAAATCTTCACCAACAAGAAAATTAATACACGGGGACATCTTGACATCATTGCCTAGTTAAATGTTCATAGTTCTCATATAGACTGTTATGGTCCTGACTTCTTCATCCAAGGTGGTTATTCACGATGAGCCCACACAACTTACACACATGTCTAGAGCCCACTGACAAAACTCTGGATACACTTGGAACTTTAATGCTTCCCATGCCATTCCTCTCCAAAGGTGAGGAATGACTCCACCTTTTCACGGGAATCTTCTCTGAGTTTCCCAAGGAGCATTAGGTTCATGAGTGCACAAAAGAATGAGTAAAAATGTTTATGCAACCCTAATTTTAGAAAAAACAAACGCTTGGAAAGCTGAAATACTCATCCAACAGGATACACTTCAATGCAGAGATACACTGTAATACTATGCAGCCAAGAAAGAGTAAAACAAGGTGCATTGGTACATAATGACAAAAGTTAGTATATGCATAATATAATCCTGTGACATAAAAATGTAAATTTCAGCTAGGTGAAATGGTACATGCCTTTAATCACAGCATTTGGGAGGCATGTGAGTTTGAGGCCAGCCTAGTGAGTTCCAGGACAGCTAGAGCTATATATTGAGATACTGTCTTGAAAAAACAAATGAAAAAAAATGCAAGGTTTAATATGCATATATAGCTGGAAATATACATCAATTCTTGATTGATTTGATTGATTCTGATCTCTGGAATTAGAGATCAGAAATAGAAATTTTTGTTCTCCTTTACTATATATCTTTATGACCATAACTGCTTTTGTGATTAAAAAACACTTCTGTTTTAAAATAAATAAAGGATGCTTATTTCTCTTTTGTTTAGTACAGTGGGAACCTGGAGGGGTTGACTGTATCTAATACATCTTTCTCCAGGTCAGGTGGTGTACCATTTCAGTAATCAAAAGTTGTCTTACACTGGGGCGTGTCCATAGGTCATAGAGCACTGATGTAGGAGGTCAAGATCAATGTAAAATAAACCAGAGACCTTAATGTAAGTGTAAAAACTCTGAAACTGTTAAAAAGTAAAGACATATTACAATTCTTGATGTGGACAAACACTTTCAGAAATGAACTCTAATATCAGGAATTAACAACTGTGATTACTGAAGGTTTTATACAGGAAAACAGACAATGGAGTGAAGCGCCAGCTTACAGAGTGTGTCAAGATCTTTGTTCTCTGTCCATCTAGCAAAGGAATGGTATCTAGAGTAGGTGGAGGCCTCGCTCAACTGCAGGATTTATCTAGAGTAAGTTAGAGTCACCTCTCAGAGACAAAATGGTTGCTTCCAATGCACAAGTCCAATCCATAGCACTGCCCAAAACAGAAAGCTTCTAATTGAATCATCAATGGGCATCAATGGGACAATGAAACAATTATCAAAAGATAGAGTACAAATGGCAGGTAGACCTAAAAAGGTGTTTGGCATCACTAGCCATCAGGGACATGAATATTAAAAAAGTGAGATTCTGTCTCACCCCAGTCAGAATGGTTGCCATCAAGAAAAACATGACAGCAAATGATGGCAAAGATATAAGGGGAAGGGAACAGTTATGCATTGTTGATGGAAATAGAAATTAGTCCAGCCATTGTGGAAGCTAGTTCAAAAGTTCCTACAAAATAAGATTTAAATAGAGCTATCATGTAACCCAGATATACCATTTCTGGGTATGTACCCTAAGGATACTAAATCAGCATACAAAAGGGACACTTCATTCTGCATACCTGTTGGTCACAATATTGTTCACAATAGCCAAGCTGTAGTGCCAACCATCAACAGATGGATGGATAAAGAAAATGTGGTATGTTTACACAAGGGAGTTCTATCCAAGCATAAAGATGGATGGAATTATGTAGCTTTCTGGAGAATGGATACAACTGGAGATTGTCATGTTAAGAAGAATAAATCAGACAAGCAAAGATAACATGTTTTCTCTCATCCATGGGTCTTATAATTTTATATAGCTATATAAAACCATTTATATATACATGATATGAAGGTGGAAGGGAGACAGGGGGAGTGGCAAGACTACCAGGAGAGAAGAATGGGGAAGACAGAGGGGAGGATGGGAGCATAAATATGATCCAAATCCATGGTGTGCTTGAAAGTGCCTTTGTGAAACAGTACTGTTCATACCAACTAGACACCAACCAGATACTAAACCTGAAACCATACCTTCTGTATGTTGCAGATGCTCTTGACACAGAAGCATATACCTGCCTCACCACTCTCTGAACAGCTCCGGCTTGAGATGCCCATGGAAACTGATCAAAGTAACACATGCATCATGGTTCTTTGATTTGAAAGCATCATCAGGTTCCCACAGAGGCACTGGTTTACTGGAATATAAAATGCAGAGAAACACTAAGGACAGATTCGTTGACTCTCAGCTAAATGCCACTTTTTCTTGGTTTTAAGGTTTTCAAATGTTGTCTCTGGGAGACACTATGTTATAACCAGGGTCGAAATCTATCACTGAGACAAGAGTCGCTCTGCTGAAAGTGGCCCTGAAAAAAGACAGCTGAATGGGTCTGATATTTACCTCTCCCTAGTTGGCTGTTTGTTGGACTTGGTGTGAATAATTTAATGTGCTGAGCCATGAGCTTGAGTATAAGTCCCACTGCTGGTTGAAAAGTACAGACAGTAGAGCCTTTTGTCCTTCTGAAGGACAGAGTGCAGGATGCCAGCTGTGTGCTCCCAAGTCTTTACAGACATACCTAAAAGCAGAAGTTCAAACATACATGGCAATGTCTACTAGACCAAGAAAGGAGACTGCACTCTATTACTACCCCTTGATAACATCAAAACACCTAATGGCTATATACTTCTAAACCCTACTCCCATACCCCAAGAATTTAAGAATGTTAATTCCACCCACATCAAAATAGACCTTGAGAGGCTTGACTCTATCAAAGTAATCTGTGGGTTGTGATTTGCAGAGAGAAAATACCTTCATCCTCTCATATACTAATCACTACGTCTGTCGATACAGCTAGCACAACATGGAATAGGGAGGGAGTTGAGAACCCCTACCCAGGAACTGGGGCATCAGTAGTGGTCAGCACAGCAGAAAGTATAAACGTATGAACTTAGGGATGTGCTTGTGCTAGTCAAGGCTTAAGTAGGCTGGTGCACTGGGAGATTATTGGAGGGTTCCCGTGAGACCCAGCAATACTGGGAGCTATATGATTGCAGAGATGGGAATTGGGCACAGGAGCTATGACTCAGTTTAGGCAAAGTACAATCTCCAGTGGGAATCAGTGTGGGAAGATAGGAGAGAATAAAACTGGTGGGTACAAAGAAAGGTGACAAATTGGGATAACAGAAATGGACAGAGCAGCTGATGACTTCAGTCCAACAAATATTTGTGGGGTGCATTACTTTGTAACAGGGATCAAGGACTCTTTGGGGAGAGGGGAGCAATCTGACAATTTTGAACAAAACAGATTCCCTACCCTTACAAAGCCCATACTTTATGACGACAGATAAGACAATTAATACCAGATGCTGCTGATGGGAGCCAGGTGTGGGTCCGAGAGCATTAGTTCCAAAAAAGAAAGAAAAGAAAAAATTTCTAAACCACTAGGAAGATTTGAAGAGAGAAAAGGAAGAAAAGAGAAAAGCTTGAACTGGACTGTCCGAAGCCCTGAGAAATCCGAGGTGCACATCACCTCAAGGGCAGAAGGGAGGGTGTTCCTGGGGTTTCTGCCTTCTCTCTGCCCTGCAGCCTTGTTACTACAATGCTACATCTCTAATGCTACATCATCTTACACAGAGATGGCTTCAGGTCCAGTTATTGCTTTCTGATAGGTCACCCCAAGAAATATGGGCATGGCTCCTTCTAGAGGGTTTGTTCCTTAAAGTCCCAAAGAAACATTTTCTCAAATCTCATTGGCCAAAGTCAGTGTAACACTTTTAGTAGTCATGTACCATAGCTGAACTCTGTGCTAGGTACCAGGAATAAAACAAGTCTTTGCCATAGAAACTGCACGTTTATACTCAGCTATTCTTATATACTCTTATACTCTCAGGGGATCAAGAATGGCATTGAGGAAGAGAGATGAAGGAGTGATATGAGCTGGTCAAGGGCAAGAAGAACAGGACTGGTAGAAAGATGAATTCTAAGCATAAAAGACTCCATGGGTCCTGGTCCAGCTCCTGTTTTGGACACTGTTGCTATGGTAACTTCTGGGACCATTGTGGAAGACAGGGGTAAAATTGTCAGTCAGAGAGATCTTTTATTTTTTTTTCCTGAGATTATATTTCCTAGTAATGTCAGAAGCTGTACCCATAGAATCTCACCAACATGACATCCCCAAACATGAGTCAAACAAAGACAATGCCAATGGACACACCAAAGGGAATGGGGAAAGCCCATGAGGTCTCAGCCCTACACAAAGAACTACAGGCAACTGAAGAAAGCTGAGATTCCCAGAGAAATAGTCCTCCTGGAGGAAAAGCGTATCAATTGGCTGTCCAATACTAAATGGTCAGCCCTGTAACATTAATGAACTGATCATGTATAATAGATATGTATATGTATACATATGTACATATATACATGCAATAACAGTTAATGAAGAAAACGGCCATGGACTTGAAAGAGAGCAAGGAGGGTTTATTGTGTGGGTTGAAGGCTGAAGGGAGAAAAGAGAAAGGGGAAATGATAAATATATATGTACATAGCATATACATTATATATATATATATGTATATATATATATATGTTTACTCTTTGCTTCTTTGAGGGGCCTGCCACCCAGCTCCCAAATAGACAGAGTCATAGAATTAAATAAATACAACATAAAGAATGCAGCACATCTTTGCATCACTAAATAAATGTTCCACAGCATAAACAAATGCAACATTTAAAATTAATATTCAATAAAAAATTATCCTGTAATCTTAAAAAGCTAAAAAAAACTAGCTGGGAAATAAGTATTTGATAAATTACAGTTTCCTGTCTGAACAAATGGATGAACTGAGAGCGTGAGGTGAAGAGCCATCTGGGACTTCTACCCAGCAGGACAGAGGAAGGAAGGCCTGTCATGCTGGAGAAAGCCCTTGACTCTCATTGGAAAGCCAGAGGCCATTGTGTGTTGTCAGCACCTTTTGGCAGGGTCGGTATTGGTAGCTTTTCTCTTTGGTTTGGTTTGGTTTGGTCCTGTAGAGCAAACACAGAACCTTGAATTTGCTAAGCAGGTCTACCATCGAACTACACCTGCAGCCCCAGAATATGCTTTTTACAAAAAAATAAAATAAAATCATGCTGTTGCGTGGAAGAAGATGAGAGACAGATGAACAAAAGATCTATGGTAAGATGTCTAGGGTCTCAATTGTCACTGGGGGGCAAGCCTTGCACCACATAGAAACTCAGGACCCCAAGGCCCGGATCTCTCTTCCTATTTCCTCCTCTTGGCAGGAAGTCAGGGGGGGGGGGGGGATCTTTGCTGAGACATTTGGAAGGTTGACAGGACTGTAGTCTGGAAGGAGAAAACATTCTCTGACTTGAAACTGCAAGAGTAGCCTGACCATGACACTTCCTCTAGCCCCTGAGGCATCAGGCATGAACCCCTGTTGGTTGAGACAGACATAACTTCACAGAGCTTTCTAGCCTCCAGGGTAAGGCATTGTTAAGTCACAGATTTTTAACTGTTGATGCCTCTTTCAAGAGCCTGTGGCAGTCAGTGAGCATGGGGTCAGCCTGAGTCCTGCCTCCATGAAGGACCCTTTCCAATCTAGCTCTTCTCAGCCTGTTTCCTGCTATACAGCAGCAGCTCTGACTGAAGCCAGCTTGCCCACAGATTCATTGCTCTGGGCTGTCATTTCCTTGTCTATTAATAAAAAATGGGAGGGGGGGATCAAAACCAGATTCAACCTCAGGGGTTCTTTGGGGGTGAAGAGCATCCTGTCTGCTAGGTGCTCCGATCTCTCAGAAGAGCGAAGGAGAAGACATATTATTCATGTAAGACAATGTTTTCTACCTTCTCCCCGGGGAAGGTAGAGCATGGTCCCCCCACACCCTCTCAGCACACTCTCTCCCCACATCCAGCCTCAGGGAGGCTCTGATGGAAAATAAATCACCTGTAGCACAGGCCTGTGAGCAGAGGAGCCCCATCACAGGTGCAGAGTGGGCAGTCCTGGAGGGCCCACTCAGCTCCAGGCCAGCTGTGATGGGGCCAGACTGGGAGGCAGCAGCTCCCTGGACCCAGCCACTCCAGGGAGTGACCCTCTCCTGGCCACCCTTGCAATTTTACATAGGCCCCATCTTCAAGCCTGGGTGGAACAGGAGGCCCATTAATAATGCATCCCTGGGCCACAAATTCAATTCATGGGAGTAATAATGAGGGGTTTATCCACCCTGCATGTCAGTCTGCTTTTCCTTTCTGCTACAGTCACCACCTGAATAGGATTAGAGAAAGCAAAATACTGCAGCTCACTAGAGATCACATTTCTCTTCCCCCAGTCTTTGCCTCCACTTGCTGTTGGAAGGCAGACACAGAAGAGACTGTGGCTCTGACCACATAGAAGCCCATGCAATGTAGTCCTTATGGAGGGCCTAAGGTCTGTAGCATCTGCATAGGCACTAGCTGCAAGGCTGGGCACCCAGATTCACCTTCTGAACCCAAGGAGTAGCACAAGCAGGCCTACAGCTGAAGGGTATGTCAGCTACCAGAAGGCTTGTATGGGAACCAAAGAGTCCATGCCTTTGCCTTAAGGGAAAGACCCGAGGGACAAGGTGATGTGTTCTTGGAGAGAAACCATGTTGCTTTGTGTATTTACAAGGGTAAACCAAAGGCCCAACAGTTCTCCTCTGTGCCTCCGTTCAGTATCCTGTAACCACACCCTTCCTTTCTGATTAGGGAAAGGAATTTGATTATCTGTTTTTGTGAGCACTTCATACTTGTTTAGGGACAATTTCTCAGTCTATTTCTTCTTCAAAATGACTGTTGAAATCTGTTAGGGAGCCGTAGCAGGACACTTGAGAGCGTGTATTTGTTGCCTTACACATACCAACACCCAGCAAGACAGGGTCATGGACTTTTTTTTGGCAAGTGTCCCCTACCATGGTGTTTTCTTTGTCTTGGAGAGTTAACTAGGTTTAATGGGTGTTGCATGCAAAGAACCAGCAGGAATTTAGTGATTTAAAACACACACACACACACACACACACACACACACACACACACACACACACACACACACACACACACACGAAGAGGAAACAGATGAGATGAGTGTATGTTCAGGACTCTGCCAAGAGGAGCCACGCTCAAACCTTACCAGGGGCTATTTCTGGGTACCCTCAAGGGGGCACCTGGCATCATAGATACCATTCGCTAATAGCAAAGCCCTAACCTTTCTTCTCTGGGCCACACTTTCACTCTGAAGCTCTTCTTCTAACCCACTGATACCATTTCTCTGGCCTGTGAACTCTGGGAAGTGGTTTCAACAGATCCTCTCCACAGAAGGATCTCATTCTAGAGTGTTTTTCTCCCAAGATGTCATGGCAGATTCTCACACCTCTAAGACACATCAGATCCAAGGAAACAAGACAATAAGTGTAGCACCTTCTCACCCCCATCCCTCTGCAGTTGAGAAACTGGTAGTCGACTGAAGAAAGAGGATATAAAATGGAAATTTACAAAAGTGAGCATTTTATGTTTTAAATAACTTTTACTAAATCATATTGCGATTTAAATTTTATTCTTAATTATGCTGTTACTCTTTTGTTGTAGATACTTTAAAATAAGAACTTAACATAAACATATATATATAGTAAATAATAATACATGCTTAGTTCATTTCTTCTACCCATACTTCAATCAGGAAAATTTCCTTCCTTCCTCCCTCCTTCGCTCCCTCTCTCCCTCCCTTCCTGTCTTCCTTTCTCTCTCTCATAAGAGCAGCCACATTTTTGAGGAATCTTTCAAAGTAAATATCACAGTGAGGTGTGCTCCATTCTGCAGCCTGAGGTCCCCAAAGGAAGGGACTTGGCATATGGTACACATAGTGACAGTAGTAGCTCCCCACTAGTATGAACCTTGTCACATGCCAAGTACTGTGACTGCTGTCTCTTACCATTAAACATGCTGTGTGGAACTGACCTGAATCTTATAATGGAAACAGCATCCCTTTACAGAGGCGTTGCTGTAATGCAGATATGGAATCAGATCTAATCCTGTTCTAATCCTGGATTTATCAAATATGCAATTGGAACTGCCTTCATTTTCCATCCTCCAATTAGGGGGAAACAATATCTGCTCTAGCTGTCCTGTTCCACTGTTGAGGAGAAATGTAAAGAGATTGCTTTGTAAGTCCTGATGTTTATACATCTACTAAGGTCAACAGCCAGATCACACAGTGGGGCCATCAAATTCTCAGAGTGTCTTCTCCACCAGTCACACTGTCTCCTCTGCCTCCTGACTGGCTGGAGTAGTAATTTGGGCAGTGTAAAAGGCAGCGTTGGCGCCTAGTCACTGCACTAGTTATCCTGACTTCCTGGACAGGAGCTAAGAGATCTTCTCTTTGGCCAATAGGGTAGGTACCCAAGGAGTTGGAATCTTCCCATGAGTCTCAGATGCTGTGGAGAATGGGGACAGAATCCTGGTGCCAGTCAGTGGAGGGACTTGTGCCAGCTAGAAGAGAAGCCTCATATAGTTCTGAAACTGTGTCAGGACATCTTATAGGAGAGACTGGAGACAAGGAAACAGGGGTGGTGGGCAGGACCATCCTTGACCAGGACTACTAAATTATAGGAAAAAAAAAAAAAAAAAAAACCTTTTGCTTGATTTTAACCCATACTTTATGTAGCAGCGGGAAGATAGATTTGGTGATCACTACACCTCTTTGTTGCTCCTTTTATATTGTAGCCACACTAAATAATTTTTTTCCTGCTTTTCAGTTTTGTTTGTCTCTTACCAGACTAGGGCAGGTAGTCGAGCATATTAAATCTCTGGGTCCCAGGCTTTGTTTGACCCTAACAACTCCAGTAATATAGTTGTATAATAACTTACCCCAAGGTTCAGTAGCATTAAACAGAAATGAATATTCATTGTCTCACAGAATTTGCGAGCATCAGGAATTTGGAAAGGCTTTGTTTAGTGTCTTTCATAAGTTTTAGATACTATTACACTTGGACCAGAGCTGCAGTTAGCCAGAGTTTTACTTGCACCAGACAATCCATTCCAAGATGAACCTCTGACATGGAACTGGCTGTTGGCCGGAGGCCTCCGTTCTTCTTCATATATGGTTTGGGTGTTCTCAGAACACAGTGTTTGTCTTCAACTAAAGTGGCCATTTTAAGAGAAAGAGCAAAGACAAAGCCATAAAGCCTCCATGACATGAGCTTGAAGATCCTATACCATTACCCCCTCTATACCCTGTTTCAGAAAGGGGTGATCAATTTGGCCAACACTCCTGAGAAGTAGGCTTCCCTTTAAAGGAAGAAGTATCAAAGAACTAGAGACTATCATCTCAAACAATCAGTCACTACAAAAATGTATTTGCTGTCTTGGAAAACAATGCTTAGGCCTTTTCTTTAGTGTTGATCAAAAAAAGTAAAGTGGATGAGTGTGGGGTGAGAAGTCACAGTATGACATGAGCTGGAGGTCTCTGGGCTATCAGATCATAAAGTGATTTTCTGCAGACGGTGGTGCATTCTCTGGGAAAGTAGATGCCCAGTCAAACCTAAAGGCTTGCAAGACTTTTGTACTAGAGTGGTTGCCTTGTTCTCTTGTTAATTATCGAGTTGCTTACTTCTTCCAGAACCAGATAAGCCTCTCCATTGGATGTAGAGCTTGGAAAGTATCACTTGGGGAGATTTGGCTGTTTGGGGGCCTGCATATAGTAGTCTCTCTTTGAAAGGCAGTTATTCCAATCATTCCCATTTTCTACCTGGCTTTGCCCCTAGCAAAGGTTGAGTCAGGTATTATAACAGGGGGCATGAACTCAAGGCCAACACAATAGGTAGCCAAAGCATGGTGAAAAGCAATTATGCAGGCCCATCATTGAGGCAGATTGGAAAGCAGAAGATCCCTTAAATTGGTAATTGTCACACTTTACAACTGTTCCTATCTAGGTCTGCCAGACCAAATCATTAGACTTTCTGATAAGGGCAAACATCAGATTTTATATGAATTCTGATGTTTAAGGACTTCCTGCTTTAGCATATCTTGCAGATTAGCTCATTCAATCCCATTGCAACATTTATAGCTGGCCTTACTGGGTGAGAAATGAGGGCTATAATGCCCCCTCACAGTTCTGGTCCACAGGGCTCTCTGCTTCTCCAGCAGATGCATGCCCAAGAGGCTTGGATGCTGTTCTGCTGTCTTGTGGGCCCCTCTGGCAAGCATGCTCAGGGAGGTGTTTACTTCCCTGCTTTTCAAAACCAAAGGTCACAATGTTAAGCCCCAGTTTTATGGGGAGTTAAAAGAGAAAGAAATGCTCCAAGCTTTAAATTCCTGGCTCAAGGCATGTTTAGAGGTGAGAGACTGTCCAGAGTCTCTAAAAGAACATCTTATCTCTTGGGGGGATCTTATCCTTTACAGCTGAAGTAGCTAAAAGTCAGAATCAGGACCTGATCCTGCTAAATAACAAAACAGCTTTAATTCTCCACACATCTTGTCTCTTACCAGAAAGCTGGAGTATTGATCTGGAAAGGAGGGGACTTTAAAAATGTTCCCATTTGAGAAGATTTAAAGCTCTACAAAGCTCCTTGTCCCAAAAGAAGCAACACTTTCCATCTGCTGAGACTGGTCTTTGAAACCTATCCAAGGCAATTCCCTCAAGCAGAAGCCCATTCTCTCTGATCCCCACTGTTAACCTTATATTCTCCAGAACCAGAATGGAGCCAGAGTTCCAACTGGCCCAAGTGGCCAAACAAAAAACCTCAGAAGAAGGCTTATATACCAAAACATCACAGTATCATTTTTTCCAATTTCCATTGAGGAAAATACCTGTGTTAAGGGAGTATATGTGTGACCGTTAGAGGAGATTACATCATTTTTCAATTGTATTGAAATGTATTTATATGAGTGTCTTTAAAGAGATTTTGTGTGTAATGAGATGTGTCTTGAAATACTTTTAAAACTTGTCACTTAAAAATGAATTCATTGGTGAGGGGTGTATTCATGTATTTAGAAATATATGTGATATATATTTGTGTAACAACAATTAAAGAAAAAGAGGCTATGAATGTGAGAGAGCACATGTGGTGATACATTTTATATTTAATAAAAACCTGTCTGGAATACCAAAGAAGATATCCACCCACAGTCAATCCAGGTGGATCAGAGAGTGGTAACTCACACCTTTAATACCAGCACAGGGAATATCCAGGAGTGGTGACCTACGCCCTTAATCTCAGAAAATCTGAGTTTGAGGCCAGCCTAGTTTAGAAATGGAGTTCCAAGCTCCCAGGCAGGCAGTGATGGTGCCAGGACTTTAATCCCATAACTCCAGAGACAGAGGAGATCCTTCTGTGTTTCTGTGAGTTTAAGGCTAACTACCAAAGAGTAGTAGCCCATGCCTTTAATCTTAACCTGGATGTGAAACAACTAGGCAAAGAAGGTATTAAAGGCAGGCATAGAAAGACAGATGAGGCAGTAGAAGCCATGAGGAATAAGGTTGAGGAAGCTGGAAGACAACTGGGTGAGTGTAGTAGGAGGTTTCTGGCCCGTACTTTCGGGCCTAGCCTCAAGGTTTAGGCTCACAGACCCACAGACCCTCAGAGACACACAGATGCTTACAATAGTTTTAGGCTGATTGGCCTAAGGCCCAGGCATATAATTTGCTAACTCTTTACTCTTAATCTAACCCATGACTCTTATCCTGTTCAGCCATGCGGTTCGGTACCTTTTCTCAGAGCAGCATAGTTGTCCCCTGCTTACTCTGACTTCTCTCTGGCATTCTGCTTTGTTTCTTCCTATTCCCAGAGTTCTCCTAGTCTGGAAGCCCCGCCCACACTTCCTGTCTGCCTTTGGCCAATCAATGCTTTTTATTAAACCAGTGGGTGGGACTGTTATTTACAATGGAATTACACAATCCCCAACAGGTGAGATTTGACTGTGGTGTTTCCTCTCTTTGATATCTCAGCCTTTCCCCAATATCTGGCTCTGAGTTTTCTTTATTCGTGCAACAAGAGCAAGTTGAGGTGCATGTGAGGGATTGGAGGGAAGACATAAAAGAGTAGAATTTTATAATTATTTTAATATCAACAAAATAAGACTATATTTATAAAGACAACCCCATTGGTTTCAAGGTTGGGTAAATGGCTCAGAGAATAAGCTGCTTTCTATACAAACATGCAGGTCAGAGTTCAGATTCTTAGCACCCAGGTAAAAAGCCAGCAGGTCCTGGAGGCTTACCCATCGTGAGTCCCAGGGAAGCGGCATAACTATGTAGTTAGCATCATTCTTCACACAGCTAGAGAATCCCTGTTGCTGGTCAATGGTGAAAAGCGAGAATTCATCCAGGATTTCATCTAGCCCCTGCTTCTATAGCATTTGCTTCTCATCCCTAGAACTCTGCTGGTTAAGAGCTCATTGAGCTAAGAAATTGTCCGTCGGGAACCACGATCACCTCTAATGTGACCTGTTGCCTAGTTTTTGCCTAATGTTTGGCCTCTCAGTCCCCTGGCTATTGCTACTCACTTCAGGCAAACTAGCCCTAACACCAAATAGACACTCAGGGTTCAGATGTTTTCTCTCTAGCTAATTGTATCTAACCATAAATGTGTCTTCCCTCCGATGAGAAAGTAATCTGTTTATTATTATTATTAATCTGGGTAACTCGGATCTTACCCTTTTTACTGTATCATCTATATTTGATTAAATTTAAGAAGTTTAAGCTTACCACAAAGAAGGGGCCAGTTTTAAAGCTACAGCATTGCATTAAGGGAGTAACACATCACCTACCTCTCTCATTGGTATAGACAGACTTTTATACTGAATCTATGAGAAGCCGTGTTGCCAAAGCAGAGAAATTCGACTACGGAGATGAACAAAGACTCAGATGTATCTCAATGGAGATGATCCAAAAAGTCTAGGGCGGGAGCATCATTGTTACTGTACTTGTAGGGAATGAAGGAAACCAGAGCACAGCACAGTAGTAGCAGGCCTTGGAAGCCTGAGAGAAAGGGAAAATCAAGCTCCCCAACCCAGGTTGCCTCCTCATTGTTGAGGAGTGGCTCCATCTAACAGGAGCATCTAGCTTAGAAGAAGCTGGCTTAGAAGGCATGAGCCTTAAAGTAGAAGTTCTTACCACAGCTCTGCAGAGCCTCTAGGAGAGCAGGCAGCAACGTCACCTTTTAGCTAGACCCCGTGTTTCTGTAGGAAAATGAGAAATAGAGGAAGACACCTATTCTATGTTTTAGTCTCACAAGATTAATGTGATTCTTAATTTGACCCTTTGATCATCTCAAATAATGGCATGTAAAATATTTAAATGTATGCAACTACTCTTTTGAAGAAGTAGAAGCAGAAACCAAAACATAGTCTTGTCTCATTAACCCCCAAATTTCCCAATAATACAGTAAACAAACAAACAAACAAAAAGGGATTCTACTTCTCAAAGGTGATGCTGAGCTGTCTCAGTTGTATCTCCAAGACTAGCTCCAAGACTTGCTCATATCCCTTTCCTTCCCGGGTCTTTAAGCATGTGCACAATGCAGGATGAAGCACTCACTGGTGTCCCTCACAGCCCTGGGTTCAGTGGGGCCAGCCCTTACAACTACCTCTTGCTCCAGCCCTCCAAGTGAATTGTCCCTTGTCAGCACAAAGCATGGAAAACAAATTGTGAACATTGTGACCTACACAACATTAACTATTAACAGTCTTTTCCACTATATTCACCACATCTCACAGTTCTTTTCTCAGCCTATCCCCTCCATATTCCAGCTCTTTCCCATGGACCATGAAGCCTTGGATAACCTGGTGAGGGACTGCTTCCAAAGCCTGTGTAGAGATAAACAGTCTTAATAGGACATAATGGGGTCTGACTGTCTACAAGAAAGTCTAGAAAAGATTTAAATAATAATGTTCAGAATGCTTAATGCCAGTGGTTTTCCTTCCTGTATGTTCAGGACAATCAAAAGGCATTCAGGAATTTTTGGTGAACTGACTTCAGCAAAAATTGTTTATCACAAAGTCTATTAACCTGTAACATAAACATACACATCACATCTCTTTTGGAATGGGAATTTATCCATACTGAGCATATTCATACACATGATCTCAAATCCCAGGAGGGGTCCAATTTGGTTCATTTCAGTTCCTGGAATCTTTATTTATATCTACTCATTCTGCAATCCACACACACAAAAAAAAATCTGTCCCAAGCATGTACATACAAATTAAAAATTAGTGATTTGCGAAGCTTTTCAGGGCACATGGCAGTCATTTTTCAATCAAGAAAATCAAGTAAAAATAGTTAACTTAGCTTTTAGCACATAGAAGAAAATAAAGAATAAAAATCATAAAGTTCTTATGTTTACTTGTCAAAAGGAAGGTTGCTAATAAATATTTGTGATCAAATCATAAAAAAAGAAGAAAAAGTGTTTGAGTTAAAACATCTTCCCACCTCCTAGTAAGTAGCACAGACAGGCAGACCAGAATGGCAAACTGTGACAACTATTCCTGAGAGATGAACAAAGGTATTTCCTATTTATAAGAATGACCTCGAGTTCATTGTTTTTGTTTTCTACTGTTTTTGAAGCAACCTCCAAGGACTACAGATTTTCCACCCATTTTTTTTAATCTGCTGAAAATGAGAATTGTGTTTGAATAACATATAGCCAACCTGAAAATTTTCATTAGCTTGCCAATGGCATCTTATTTTGTATTAATGTACATAATGCACTCTAATCCCCAAACTTCCCAATAATGCAGCAAACAAAAATGATCTTGTTTCTCAAAGTATATCTTCGCATGTATGTATATACTTATATCTTTTTTGAAATAAAACATAATAAATGCATGGCAGATGCAATATTATTTTGAAATGTATTTTTTGATAATAGCTCATATTATATGTTAGGCTCTCTCCTGACTCTTCAAAGATATTTAGGACACAAGTTTCTAGGCTTGAGAAACCTACAACTATGTAGTATTTGAAATTTTAAAATATTTTTGTAAGAGAGTTGTCACTTATAGTGAATGTTTTTTAAAAAGGTATTAAGTGATAAAAAGCTTTGTATTTTTTTCTCAGCTGGTTCAAAATACTTATAAATATGTTTGTATATTATATACACATGTATACTTACGAATATATATTAATGTATGTATGTATGTGAGTTCTATATGCATATACATTGACTGAAGGAGGAAAATCAAGCAGTGGGGTAAATTGGAAAGTGTGTATAAAGAAAATACAGCATTTTCTTGGCATACCATCACACTCCAGGGACTGAAAACCATTCTGGAAGTGGAAAATTCTTTTCCAGTTTGTCTATGAAGTTCAACTATACCTAGGGTTCATAGCAAGTATTCAGTATGCCTAATTTTATGCCAGAAGACAATTATAAAGGAAAATGTCTACAAATGCCCTGGAATGGTGAGAACTGGTGGTATAGAGGAAGCCACTGTATCCTTGTTGCAACTTTTCTGAAATTATAAAATGCATTTGGAACCCAAAGTGCAAACATGAAACACTGGTATGTGTGAGCTCTGAGGAGACTCCAAGAGGGCAGACAGGCAGCCCCAGTTTTGCAAGGCTGGGTATGGCAGCCCAAGCCAGGTAGCATGCCATTCTCAACCCAGAAGCTGACATTTGGCCCAAGCCTGCAGATTGTGGTGAGTGTGTTCCTTAGATAAGGACATGGCCTAATCCTGACAAGCCTCCAAGGAGGATTAAATTCCATATCATTTAATTTTATTGTTCAGCATATTTTACCATATTTTAATAAGATACAAACTGAGAAGCCATGTCTTTTCTAAAAGATGGCATTTAATTCAGCAACAATCCTGTTACACACACACACACACACACACACACACACACACACACACACACACACACACACACACACACCTGACTTCTCAACTTTCCAAAGAGATAGAAGTTTGAGGAAATCCAACTTTAGAGCTCAGCATCAGTGCCAGGGCAGCTGCTGGGCTCATGAAGCAAAGGGTAGGAAACCCTAAAGGATCTGGATGGGAGCTGGCAGGTGCTAGCCTGTAAATGTTACCTTTAGCTCAGATGGTGCCTTGTTAAGGACACTCTAGGAAGAGACAAAAGGTGGCCTTTACATCCCAAAGCAGCAAGTCCTGCCTTCTAGGCAGGAAATCCATCCCTGAGTTGTGAAAATGCAGTCAGAAAACATGCTGTGTGGTGGGGCTCTGAAAGGGGCAAACTCTGGAAAAATTATACTTTTCTCCCCATGACAGCTGCCTTTTGTTTGGGCAAATCATTTGGGGAGAGAACAAAAAAGCAGTTGTTTGCTTATTGCCAAGCCACAAAAACATGGAGCCTTCCTGCCCTGCCAGAAGCAAACTCCCTATCCTAAGCCTTCTTGAGGATTTGCCTAAGGATGGAGGTGCTGCAGAAAGCACCCACTGTCCCCAGAGTCCCCTTTCCTGGGCAGGAGCCTCTCTCCTCACCCATAACTCAATAGGACAGGAATCCAAGGAGGCCAGAGAACTGAATGCCAAGTTTGACCAAGCCAAAGAGTGGCTGTAATGGGTGGGGTGGCCTAAAAGCAATTCCTTAATGCACATGGCCGCCCTGCCTGCCAGTTGCCAGTATTCTGGGCCAGAAGAATCTGTTAAAAGAGCATGAAACCTTGTGTTCAAAAGTTTTGGAGTTTATAACATATACAAGCTCATACACACATGCCCAGATATACACAAACTGCTTGTGATACATACATTTGATGCCAAAATAAACAAAGCTTTCGCCAAAATCCTTGTAGGCTAGCAACAGGCATTTAAAGTTAGAGGGCAACAACAAATCTCAACAGTGTTTGTCCCAAACTTAAAGTCACAGGTGTGTACTGCTTTCCCTTTAATAGAGTGGTTTTCTAATATCGTCACTCAAGAAAGATTCTGCTGCAGAGACTCCTGTGGCAGCTTTGCTGTTAGGTGAGTTCATTACTGCAAATCCATCCAAGGCAAGTTCCAATAACAATTACGAGGCCATCAAACCATGAAACCCAGTGGCTGCCTTAGATTTGTGACTAATGCCAGAAAGAGGGGAAGGAGAGGTGATAGGTTTCTCCAGCTGTCTGGTCTCCTGAGTTTATAGAAGCACTGAACTCCCAGGGAAGAAGGAGCAGCTTTCCAGGCTATTCAAGAGACACTGGGGCATTAGACTACACAGTATGCACTGTGTTCCCAAGCCCTCAGAGACCCCCCCAGGTAGTGTATAGGATGCTGTTCTTCCTGAGGATGAGACCCTTCTCTATACCTTTCCTTCCAGATGCTAAATGTTCCTTCTATCCCCTATAATAGTGGTTTTTCAACCTGTGGGTGGTGACCCCTTTAGGAGTTGTATATTAGACATTGTGCATATCAGATGGTTCATAACAGTAGCAAAATTACAGTTATGGTATATCGAGGAAATAATCTTATGGTTGGGGGTCACCACAACATGGGGAGCTGACTGTATTAAAGGGTCACAACATTAGGAAAGTTGAGAACCACTGCCCTATAAGGTCTATGTCCAGGAAAGGACTGATGCCTGTAATACCAGAGTCTGAATATTTTAAGTTACTCTTATTTTTTCATAAAGTATATTATTTTAGAAATTTGTGGTCTAATAGCTCTGACTTGAACTGAAAAAGTGAGCATCTTTGGCCTGCAACAGGGAGAAGATTTGTTAGGAGTACTGAAGGTAATCTTTACTAAGAAGTCTCCTTGCAGAATTTCCTCAAAGCCTTAGAGTCTCCATTTAATTCCTCAGTCCTAAATAAGCCAAATCCCAAATGGAATGCTGTGTTGGTTTCTTCTACCTTTCCTTAGCTGCTGCCATGCATTTGCATTTTAATGTGTGAGTGTTTATGTTCTGCCTCTCCCACTGAGCTCTGTAGATCAAAACTGTACTTGGTTTTGATTGCCACCAGCAAAGGGGGCCACATCAATACATGGCTAGAGAGGTGGATACTGGGTAGGTAAACAGAGAGATGAAAGGTTGGATGGATAGATGAGGGATACATGAATGGAAATGGTCCATTTGGGCTTGTCCATCTTCCTCTGATCCGGATAGCTACATGATTAGCATCCAGCTTAAAGAGATCCAGAGTCTCTAGGTGTCTCTGTTATGGAAAGCTGATGAGACAGGCCACCAGAGCCTAGGAGGAATCCGGAGGGAGGGCAAGAGACAGAGAGGGAAGAAGATGCTGGAGGTACAAAGAAAAACAATCATGGGGTGAGGGGAGGCTTTGGGGACCTGGAGAGAAATCGAAGGGGGAGAGATATGCTGAGCTCAGCAGTGGGGAGGAGAGGCTGCTGAGGAAGAATCAAAAGAATCCACGTCATCAGGAGAGTAAAGCTGATAGGACCTTTCTGAGTAGGCTGCCTGAGGTGGGAGCCTGGAGGAAAAGAGGAGAGAAAGAATCTTAACCAGAAAAAAAATAAATAAATAAATAAAAAAAATTAGCAGAGCAAGAAGGAAACAAGATGAGAGAAAAATGCTGGCCCCGAAGGCTGCTGAAGGGGTACCCAGGGTGGGAGAGCCAAAGCCACAGCGCCTTTGCCAAGGGAGGAAACCGTAGGAGACCCACCCAGCCAGAATCTTGAAGTCTCAGACTTTTTCCACCTTATGAGCTGTAAATTGATCCATTCAGTTAAAGAAACCTGGTTTTTATTGAGTAATTTCCTCTGAACGACCTCCAGTTTTGAAACTGTCCCCAAACTTCTCTGACGCGCCCGAGTCCCCACGTCAATGCCGGTAAATCACGGGGAGGCGCCCCCCCCACACACCCACAACCCCATCCCCCTAGAACCGCTCCCACATGCCCTGGCTTCTTGTCAGGCTGCTTGGCTATTCCAGATATGGCCCTCGGTGCTCCTGGGTGCAGAGACCCCGGGGTTGTTTGTTCTGCCAGCCAATTCCCAGCATGCCCCTTGCTGAGCTCACATCCCGGCAGTCTCTCAGGAGCCCCCAGCCACAGAAAGGATTTCTCACTGGTCGTGAGCCACGTCCTCTGCCTGGCCTCAGATATCAAGGAAATTTCTCAATTTCTCGTCTTAGCCTTCAAATACGGACTCTTGCAGATGAAAACAAGGGGCTATTTATGGGGAAACCGCGCTCATCTCTTGCTTTGACATTGCATCTTTTATGCGCTATCCCTCAAAGCGTTTTCACAGACAAATGCCATTGTCTTGGCCCTTACAGATGGCACCAAAGAAATGCACAGAAAGTTAAGTGGTTCAGTGAAGGTCGCTGAAAATGTCAGAGCAGAGGTGAGAAAGGATCCAAGGGCTCCCAGCTCCCAGGAGCATCACCTCCCCACCTGGCTGTCAGCCTCTAGAGGTCCCTGAGAGCTCCACCCGCACCTGCCAGTGTGCAAATCCCCTTCAGCTTTGAGACTTGTAGCTCAAGTCTTCCTCACCAGGAGCACAGATCTTTGGATGGAAGGACCCATCTTGCAAAATCAATTAAAGGCCGACGGACCTGACAAGACCCAAAAGAGTCAGAGTAGGGGTTGTGGGCCTCTCAAGAGATGATATGCAGGCGTCAGGCTCCAAATGAAATTGCATTACCTGTGCAGCTGAGGTTTTACTGCATGCTCAGTCTGAAAGTTGGCAAAGTAGTAATCAATGAAAAGGAAATATAATTGAGAAGATTAAAAGCTGAGGGTGGGTATGGACTGGGGAGGGAAGTGATTGCTAAATAGGTCCATTTGTATAATTTAAAGGTCGATGCCTCTCATTAAACTCACATCTCCAGACACTCGGGGGATGGAAGAGAACCTCTCCACGTTGACTGGCTGACACCTAAGAGTTTCTTTGGCCACTTTCAGGAGCAGCGCAAGGCCAGAGGGACATAAGAAGCCACTGGGAGATGAATTGAGGGGAATCAATAAGCAGAAGAACATCTGGAAATTTGAAGACTTGAAAAATACCGGAAAGTCTTCTGACCCTCTCATAAGATAGCCAAACGTCTTTTCTGCTCCAAGGGCTTATTTACACCACCAGAACAAAAGCTGAATCTATGACTAGGGGAGGCTCCAGGCTGGCAGGCTCAGCATCTCAGTTTATATTCATGCCAAGTTCCTAACTCAGGCCTACACACACATGTATATCCTGCATGGAATACCCACGCTCTTATGGCTTCATATGAGTCAGACTCTGGATCCTATCATGTTTACTTACTAAAATAGCAATTGTATTTGTCTGAAATACAAGTGATGGGCTTCTCCTTCCTACTCTTTCCTAGAAAGGAGAGTATGTAGGGGGTGGAGGGAGTCAGTCCGTAGATCTAGCTGAGGTGTCAAGGCACTAGCTGCACAGCAAACCATATATGATGATGTGCCCTGCTTGAACCTTGCTTTGGTTCAAGTTGCTACCAGGAATTTATTGTATCTTGGTTTCTGTGTCCCTTCATCCTGGTGATCTAATCCCAGATCCTCTATAAGTGTGTTTTGAAAACCACAGGACACAGATGGAGAACCACATTTGGCAAACTTGCTAGTTACTACTGTAGTAACACAAAATTAGTAGCCTAAATATATGTTGTCTAGACTTGTTTTCAGGTATAGGAGTCTACTGTGGTCTGGATTAGTACTCTGCTTGGGGTCTCCCAATGATAAAATCAAAGTGGAAGCCAGACCTAATCTGCTTTTCTGGATTTAGGGTCCTCTTTCAGGCTCTTGCAGGTTGTTGGCAGAATCATTTGAGATGGGACCTAAGTACTTGACTATTCATTAGGGGTAAGTCTCAGCTGACAGAGGCTGACCATTGTTCCCTTCCCTGTGGCTTTGCTATAACACAGCAGTCTGAGACGCTAAGGCCCTGGAACAATTCTCAAATTTTTGGAGATCTTGACTTGTTCTATTTCTGGCCTCTGGATGCAGATTTATAAAGCTGATGTGGTTAGGTTAGGGCCCCAGGATTATCTACTTTTGATGAACTCAAATAACTGATTAGTAACCTTAATCACACTTGCAAAACACCTTCTTTTCTCCATGTCTTCGAGACTTGTCACTGTGTTGAAAATACCTACCACAGATAATTTAGGAGAACGAGTTTGTTTTGGCTCATGGGGAGTCTATCATAGTGGGACAGTCCGTTTGTCTCCAGCAAACCAGGAATCAGAATAAGACAGGAAGTTGCCAGGACTAATGTACCCCTAAGGACCTATGCCTAGTGACCTATTTCTTCCAGATAGGCTCCACCCCCTAAGGTTCCACAGCCTCTCCAAATAGTGCTATGAAGTTGGGGACTTAGTGACCCAAAAACTAGTTTGTGGGGCCATTTCAGAGTCTCCCCATAGCATCATGTGATGTGACATAATAATGTGGCTTCATAGTCACAGATCCCACTTGCCCTTCTTCTGAAGGAGGCGATGAAGGGAGAGAGCTTCTAAGAACTGTGCTTAGCCTAAGAAGCACCAGCTGCTTGGTTCAATTCAAGTTCCAGATGAAAGACGGTGGACCTTTTAGAACAATTATTTTCTATGTAGTTGTTAAGACAAACATATTAAACTGTCATCCATTGTTTATCTGAAATTCAAATTATTGGGCATTCTTGGTGCCCTGGATCAGGGCCTGCAGTCCTCTGCCTCAGCACAGACTGGCATAGTCCTGCAGGGATACAAGGCACTTCTGTGAAGCAAGTAGCTGAAGCACTTTGTTCAGGCAGCAACCCTAGGGTGATAGGGAAGGTCTCCGAGGCCTTTTCCACAACATGTCTCTCTCTGCTTTCCTCCCAAGCTCCCTGGCCCAGGCTTGTCAACACCCTGCAAACTTCAGAGTGATGGCTGTTCCCAGGCCAGCCCCAGCTTTGTGGGTGGGGCATGTAGTCTGGAGAAGGGGGAAAAGGGCCCAGGAGAGGTAAAAACAAGCCCTGGCTCTCTCCATCCATCCTGTGTGGAAGATTCAGCAGAAGCTCTGGCCTCAAGGTAGGCCACACGGGCTCTTCAGACAAAGAAAGCAGCCCTGAACCCGTGGCGGTTTGCCTTGTGAGCCATGCTTGGCTTTTCTGTGCTACCCCAGATCCCTGCCAGCAACACTTCCAACCCTGGCCAGCTCAGCGCTGCCTTTGAACAGGCCAGGCCCTATTAGCCTGATCCTGGGATGGGTTATTCTTTCCAGCTTTCACTAACAAAAATCCCCTTTTGTTTGGACACTCAAGTGGCCTCTAGGAAAGAGGCTTTCATGAGTTGCCAAAAGTGCTCAGATGCGGCAGCGTTTGCGTGTGTGGCCAATTCCACAGCACCTCTGGGCTGATCCCACAGGCTTTTCCCAGGCAAGATTCCGAAGAACTTCCAGCAGGCCCCCCACTCTTGCCCTGAGCTCTAGCTGCACAGGCAGGCCCTGGCGGCTGTCTCAGCCGCTGGAGATGGGTTTGTGTGTGGACTTTTTACTCTTATGAAATCAATCTGAGAGAAGAGAGTGATTTATATGAGCACCAGTCAATGCATTATTAGAATTAATATCATTATTTTACTGCTTCCCTTTTTAGGTTTTTTCCTCTCATAAATCAATTTAGTTCGATAAGATTGGGCTGTGTTTCGCTGCACACGGATGAGATAGATCTGCACTGCAGGAGCGAAGGGCCATTTGATGGGTTCAGACAATGCGTCCATTGTCTTCTGATTTATGGAAAGCTGGGTTTGTGCTGGTATTATACACACCGGTGGATGTGTTGCAAGGTAGGGCTTAGTCAGGTTTGTGTTTTACCCTAAATGCTATCCTCACAGATTTACCCTGTATTCAGTCTAGCCTTTTCCATGGCCCCCTAATGGCCACGAGAGGACTGGTAGGTTTTCTTCCCATCTTCGAGTTTGGCAGATACCACACACTAAATTGTCTCCTGTCTGTCCTGCGTTTCCTATTTGCTTCAGAAGAGGGCCTATCTGAATCTTTCTCTTACTCTCTCTCTCTCTGATTTATATTTTTTGAGACAAAGTTTCATGTAGCCCAGGCTAGACATTAACTCATGTAGCCAGAGGTGACCTTGAAGTGACCTACAATCCCCACCCCACTCCCCCCCCCCCCCCCCCCGTACTGGAATTATGGGCTACTGAGTCTGGCTCTTCTTACACTGAGCCTTTCTCTCTCTGAGGATGGTTCTTGGGAGCTCACACACGATAGGCAAGTGCATCACTATTGATTTATAACCCAGCTTGCATGTTATCGTGTGTGTGTGTGTGTGTGTGTGTGTGTGTGTGTGTGTGTGTGTGTGTGTGTGTGTGTGTGTGTGTGTGTTTGAGAGGGGAGTAGAAGTAGAGAGAGAGAGAGAGAATATGAAAGCATGAAGAAGAAGGGAGGAGGGTCTGGAGGAATTTAGGAGGGAGAAATAATATAATCAAAATATATTGTATAAAAAAGTTCCATTAGAAGAGACTCTTGCCACCTGGCATGCCTGTTAAAGAACTAGGCTCTACTTCCTCTGCTTCATCACCAGCCTTGATGAGAAACTGACAACACATCATCAGACCACAGCTCAGACAAGCAAAGGGCTCCTGAGACCTTGGAGGATGCTTCAATCACCATCTTGTGTTCCTTTTCAGGTACACCGTTTGGAATAAATACATTCTTCTTGAATATTCTGTCTGCTATGGTGTCATTGGTGATGACAATAGCAATGATAAGGATGGTGGTGACTATATTCCTTTATAGCTCATTGTCTCACTCCTGGATTCTCACTAATACCTGAGAGAGAGAGAGAGAGAGAGAGAGAGAGAGAGAGAGAGAGAGAGAGAGAGAGAGAGAGAGAGAGAGAGAGAGAGAGATGCTCTTTTTTGTTCTATTCAGCCTTCTGGTGGGAGGTACGGTGCTGGTTAAGTTTGTTCCAGAAAAAGGAACAGGTACAAAAATATGTGGCCATACTTTTTAACTATTGGACATGCTCACGGATCATTCCAGAAATTCCTTTTCAGAAACAGGATTATTGTCAGTGCCTGTGTGTGTAGGTTTTTATTGATGTGATAAAGCATCATGAAAAAAAAAAAAAAAAAAAACAAAACAAAAAAAGCAACTTGGGGAGGGAAGGAGTTTATTTCAGCTCAGAACTCTTAGGTCACACTCCATCACTGAGAAATGTCAGGGCAGGAACTCAGGGCAGGGACCTGAAGCAGAGGCCATGGGAGGATACTGCTTACTGGCTTGTTCCCAGCCTTTCTCGGCTGACTCTCTTATACAACCCAGGGCCACTGGCCCTGAGGTGGCACTGCCTATAGTGGGTTGGACTTCTTACATCAGTCATTAATCAAGAAAATGCCCTACAGATTTCTCAACTGAGGTTCCTTACCGCGTCCGGTTTGAGTTGGACCGAGTCTTGTCCAGGTGAGGGGCGTCGAGGTTAATAATCTGCACTCAGGAGTCAGGTTCCATCATTCAGGATCACAAAGAGAGACCCGAGCTTTATTCAGTACACCTTATATCTTAGTCCTGCTTCTCTCCCTGCCATGCTTCCCTCCTGCCATGCATCTCACCTAGCTTTTTCCCCTCTAGCTTTTCTCCATGTTGGTCCCCAGCTTCTCCTTCCCTAGCTTCCCGCCATGCTGGTCTCCTTCTTCCCCTCACTCTCAGCTCTCTGCTTCCTTCTTAACTCTCTCACACCCTGCCCCCTCGTCTGGGCACACCCAAGGTCTTGGAAGATCCCAAAAGACTAACACCTCTGCAGGTGGCATCGTTAAGGAGACTGTAGAGCAGGAAAACATGTTATCCCCCTATTTAACATAAGGTTTAGTCCTTTGGGGAGGAGGGGCCATAAGGGCCAAGGTGGAGGCACAATTCAGGAATCAACAGTTCCTTCTTCCCAAATGACTCCAGCTTGTATTGAGTTGAGAAAACACTCGCCAAGATGCTCAACAATGTCAGAAAAGCTGTGCTCAGCTTCTGCTCCTCAAACACAGACAGCTACTGCTTCAGGCAAATTACTTGATTTTGGTGAACATGAGTGCTCACTGTTTAAAATGGACCCATCCTAATCTATTTCCCAGCACTCTAAGTGAGGTTTGGGTCTGCAGTAAAGCTTTACTCTTCAGGAATGTGTGCCATATGATTTATTAATAAATTTATCATCTACACAGTGGCTTACGTAGACTGACACTACCAACTCTAAGATCGAACGTCAATACAGTGATGTGCAGAATACTCTGATATAATGGAGCTCAACTCACCCCAGCCCTAAAAGGTCATCCTTGCCACTCAAAATACTCCAGGGCTGCAGTGTCTTGGCCCACAGGCCTTCAGGCCCACTCTGTTCCTGAGCTTCCATCTGCACCAACTATCCACTCTTCTGATTTTATCATGGCGATTTGCATCGGACTATCCCCATCTTGCCCATGCTACTACTTAGAAATCCTTGAACCAGTCCTCTCTAGTTTTATATCTTCCTTTTTGGTGCCTTTTCTTCCAGGACTCTCAGCCTTCGATAACAAAGATACTTTGCTCACTCACATCAGTGCCGGTCACCTCGGTGAAGGTCCTTACAAGAACAGATGACACACTCAAATTATAACTCCGGAAGGATCTAATAATAATTAAAAAAGCCTGTGTTGTGGAGTGATCTTTTTGTACACTGTGAAGATGTGTCACTCAGATTGCTTTAATAAAGAACTGAATGGCCAATAGTCAAGCAAGATTTTTCAGGGCAGAGAAAGTGCAAGGAAGAAGGGGGAGTTGCCAGCCAGATGCAAGGGAAGCAGGATTTGTTGGAGGAGAGGTTAACAGCCACAAGTCATATAGCAGGACATGGATGAGTAGGATGGGTTAGTGCAAGTTCTAAGAACTGGTTAGAAACAAGTGTAAGCTATAGGCCAAGCTCTCGTATTTCTAAGAAGCCTCTCTGTGCCATTATTTGGGCACTGGCTGGAGGGACAGAGTCACTACAGGTTGATTTGTCAAAGAAGAATGGAGCACAGGAGAATGGAGCACAGGAGAATGGTGCAGTATTTAGGGTGGAGACATGGGAAATGTCACTGCTCTTGGTAAAAACGGATAAAGAGACAGGTTTTCAGAAGCTGAGAGGAAAGAGCCATGGAGAGACACCTGGGACGGGGCAGTAGCCTTAGCTGAAAGGGGTAAGGTGACAGGATCCCTCTATCCTCTGTTCCTTTCATCCCTTTCTAGCATTTCTACTAGACAAATTCTTTGAGTATCAAAGAGCAAGGGTATGGCTTGGGTGCGGGGGGGGGGGGGGGGGGGGGGGGCAGGCCCAAAGATTCAGGGAGTCTGCTAATTAGGAATGTGGCTTCCTTTGACCCACTGGGTCAGCACTCAGTACCCATCTAGACAGGTGAAAGGCCTAGACATATGATCCTGGGAGTGTGGCTGTCATTTCACGCAGAATTACAGACTAAATTGTATTTCCAGTCCTCACTCCATTTTCCTTCCTTTCTTTAATTTACAGTGGCCTGCTCTATATTTTATGGAGCTATTTTAAGCATACACAGGAGATCATCTTGCTATACACAGGGAACAATCAATGTTCTCATTTAATAATTCATTCTTTCATTAAATGCCCCAAGTAATTAAATAAAACATGAATAAATTCCACACTGATATTTGCTAAAGTTTTCTTTCTAGAGAATTTCACCTGTTGGAGGATGTGCTGGGCCCATTGTTTACCATGATGAAGGATGAAGTGGGGGGTGCTTCAGGGCACAGTCGCACACTCTAGACTTCACTATACTGTCGATCAAATGCCCACAGAGCACTCCATACTTAAATATGGCACTCCCAACAGCCAAAGAGCCCTGCACAGTTTTTAGAAAATTGTGCCCAGAACAATACAACAAGCACCTCACCTGGGTAAGATCTGCAAATGTGAACAGACTTTTGTCTGGTACCAAACCCTTGCTCTTTCCATAGTTTCTTACCAATGTGTCACTCTGTCATTTCTTTGGGGGAAATAGGTGACGTAAAGGTTTTTATAAGAGCTCACAGGATTTCCCACATTGTGTGTATATGTGTGTGTGTGAGAGTGAGAGACAGAGACAGAGAGATCTGTGCAAGCCCTACCTAATCAAATACAAATATAGAAGAGAATAGGAAGAAAGAAAGAAAGAAAGAAAGAAAGAAAGAAAGAAAGAAGGAAAGAAAGAAGGAAAGAAAAAGAAAATTAAAAGAAAAATATTCTGCCTTACCCATCTCCACAACAGCTGGGCTCACAATTTTCAATAGGCGTGGTTCTTCCCTGAGTTCTCCAAAGAGGCCCATATTCACTGACTGAGGGAGAAGGTTGCCTGGTCCTGCTCCAAGTTACTGAGGTCTAAATACCCCACCTCATTGGTGTTATGCTCTTCAGACAGTGTGTTTCCTTGATAACCTGCTTAGTACTTTGTCATTGCTCTGTGTCATCAATCTGCCTGAACGGTATGGTATTTTTTTTCTTTTAAGTTATTTATGTATTAATTTACTTAATTAGTTCATTTTTTAAAAAGCAGTCTCTAGCTCAGGCTAGCTTTGAACTCACTATAAAGCCTGCTGTCCTTTATTTTCCCTTCCCTGCTTTAACTTCAGGGTTCTGGGCTCATCGTGTACAACTTCATACTCACGCTATGCTATGCTGAGGATCAAGTCCGGGGCCTGTGTATCCTAAACACTCTACCAGTTGAGCTGCATTCCCAGCCCCCTAAACAGCAGTTATATTGAAGATATGGGTCTGCTCAGCCTTCCCAGATTCCTGGGATTGCTGGAAATACCCCATACTTAAGGAAAAAACTCATTTCTACATGTATCCTCCTACTTCCCTCATGAGGATTCTCTTCCTAGTCCACACATTGAGAACAGTGCTCCTGCAGGCCTTCCATGTACCAGCTCATCACTACCTCACACCAACATCAGGACAGCCTTCAGACCTAGGAGGTCTGCACGAGAGCCATTTCTTAGCATGACTGCCATAGTTTGAGCCCTTACCCCCTTTGCTGTGACACACAGGGAAGACCATTTCACAGATGCTTTCCTAATGAGAGTATATGACCTATTTTGAGGAAGACTCACATGTCTCCCTACTATTCACCTGCCTTTGCTGGGCCCCCTGAATTCAAATTATGAACCCTAGATTTACTGCCTGCCTCCTCTATGGCTCCTCTAATGGGTTTCAAATGTTAATAGGATATTCCAAACATCTTAGCGTCAAACAACAGGTGCCTCCTTATTTCCAGGTACCCCTCCATCCCACCGTGCCTTCTATATCCATGAATGCCCTTCCACATTTGCTCATGGAGTCCTCTCTGTGCACAAGGCTGACTGCCCTGCCTCTTATTGTAATTTATTGTCTTCCTAATTCCGAGCTCCTCACTATTGTAAAGTCCAGCTTGACTCAGTCACAGCAAGGGATATAGTCCTGCCTGTAATACATACACCTATCAGGGAGCATGCAGTTAGCCACACAGACCAGTGAGCCATTATTAGACAGGCCGCTCCACACATCTCCTCCAAAGTTATCTGCTCCATTTCCTATACTGTTCTAAGAACTCACGATAGAAACCAGATATCCTAAAGACTTGCTAACCAACTGGAAGAGGCAGGTGGCACACTCACTGCTGTAGTTTCTAATAGACTTGTCTTGCAATTGACAATATACAGAAATATAAATCTTTGCAAGTTCTTGTGGGGATATTCTTCCTAAGTTGAGATCACACAGATCAAGATACCAGGCACATCCTTGCAGGAAGGGCCACGTGGCTACAGAGGGAAATAGTGGGCAACACCAGAGAGGAAAAAAATGTGGAAATCAATGCACTTCCTGAAAAGTGCTATTTCCTCTTTTTTTCTTCCCTAAAACCACCCATTAGGATGCATGTGAGATCAGAGTAGACTGGTGTATCTAGAATGTTCTTTAGCTGCCAACATTTTAAAGAGATTTCAATGGACCTGAATAAGTGAATCAGCTAGAATGGGGCTGATGTGTTCAGGGAGATGAGAACACTGCCCTCCAATCTCTACCCCACCCAACTCCCTGGGGTTCCTGGGAAACTCTAGTCAGAGAATACAATTCCAAGTCTTGGAAAAGACCAATATCAGGTAGGCCATCCCACCAGAGACCAAGTCCACAGGGTCAGGGAAGGACTTGGATGGGAAGCGAATGGGATCTCATTACAACACTGTGGGTTCTGCATATTTGATTTCTATCAAAGAATTCTAACAAAGTCATTTTTCTTTCACCTTTGCAGGTCCCTTGTTTGAGATGAGAAAATGGCCGTATCGTTTGTGGCCTGTGTGTGTTGTGTCTGGTTCCTGTGGTTTGTTTTCATGCTTTGAAAACGAAACCCTTCATGGCTCTGAGATGGAAAGCAGACCATGGTTTTGTCAGCGAGGCCATTCGTCATGTTCCCCAGAGGGGACTGTGAACTCAGGCAGCCTTGGGCTCTGCCAGCATGCAGACCACCCATGTTGCAGAGCTGGGAAAGCCACCAGGCAACACATCATAAAGCCAACAGGGCACTAGGCTCTCAGCCAGTTACTTCCCAGCCCTGGGGTCTCAGGTCTGAAAAATGCCAGGGGTACTAGATCTCACCTGATGGCTCAGGTCTCTTGCAGGGTAAAACTGGGTGGAAACTAAACTTGCCTAATAGTCAGAATGAAGAGAGCCTCTCGGATCTGCCCTAGAGCAAAACTCAATGAGGAAATTATGTGACTGCTCTGGTAAAAACTGTTCAACTATATTTAAATATATCTCTTTTGTTTTTTGCGGTCCTGTAGAAAGCTAGTTGTAAAAAAAATGTTCTGCCATGCAGCAAAGAACTTCTGTTAGCAAATGTCTGCACCTGCTGAGTAGAGGAAGCAGGGGAGGAAGCTGAGCAGAAGTGGGCTGCAGAGGAAGTTCCTACACAGCTGTTTGGGACAGCCTAGTGACTTAGCAACTGGCTCTCACCTGGAAGCGTCATGAAAGTGCAGTGGGTTCTCATCTGGGTTTGCAGAGCTTGGAACTGGGAGTCTGCATTTACAACAAGGTTCCTGCACAAACCTGCTTGAGAACTAGGCTATCGAGGATATTGACTGCTAGAACTGACTTCTCCCTGATAGCCTAGTTCTTAAGCAAGTTTGCCCAGAAACCCAGAGGGTGGGGATTTCTGATTCTAGGGGACGAAGGCAGTGTAGCTTTGGACTGTTCCAGGACTGTTAGAGCCAGGAGAAAGGGTGTTTTTGTTTTGCAAAGGTGTATCAAGAGCAAAGGCAATGAGCATAAAACTCAGTCTTCTGAATTTTTTTTTTTTTTTTTTTTTTTTTTTTTAACACTTGGTGTTAATGTGAAAATGCACCACTTAGGCTGCAAACAGAGCACAGGGTAGTGCAGGAACTGATTGTAACTGGCCTCAGTGAGGAACAAGCTGAGCCTAGAGACTCTATTTAAAAGTCTTGTTCCCTCTCATGTCTCAGTTCATTTTTATAGAAAGTGATGACTAATTCACATTGTAATGTCCATAAAGATGTCACAGAAAACAGAACCATACCCTTCCTTGATTCTACTGATTTTAACCTTCCTCTCACTCATTTTAGAAATGCGCATCCAAGTACTACCAGTCACACAGGATGAATGCCAAATACTTAGGGAGCAGCAGCACCAAGCCTTCTTCATCTGCAAACAAGGCCCTCACTGTCCTGAACCCTCAGACTCTCATTTTTTTAGAATAGCTTGAAACAGTCCCAACTCTCTAGTCCCCTCTGACTGACCCCTACTCAAGAACAAGTTCAGCCAGACTTGAGAGACTTGGATTGCTCATTGACTCAGGGCACTCACTGCTTTGTTAGCATCCACACTGGATGGCAGTGGCTCCTGAGTCAGGTTTCCCAGCTTCATGACTTCAGCACGTTTGGCCAAAGGGACTGAGCAGTGATGCCCTTACAACATCTGGCATGCTCTTCCTCTTGGGCCTCAGTATGCACTCTTTGTAGGAGGAAAAAAAAAATCCCAATTATCTCCTTTCCCATTGAGTGGAATGGTGAGGTTTCCTTGGGAAGAAGAATGCTAGAAAAAGATAAAGGTCCTTATCTCTTCCTGTACGTTATCTGAATTTGAAATCCAGTGATGGAGATGTATGCGGTGGAGGAGGAATTCCCAAAACCACTCATATTATCTGTTCGTGATTTACATGCAAAGAGGCAATAAAGGAGAAGGTCGCCACCAGCTGTGGCCAGTCTCCCATGGGTGGGGACAAGGAAAGGCTGGGGGGGGGGGGACTGCTCAATTAGGAGGACAGAAAGGAGGCTAGATACTGAGAAAATGATAAAAAGAAAACTAGGGTTAGAAAAGAAAGATAAGGATGATAAAACTCTTTGTAAAGAGTCCCTTTTCTAAGGCCCTGACCACCTCTCTTTTACTTTGAAAAGAAAAGGTATTTTTCTCCACTGTCTTAATCTTCTAGAAGTAATTTACTGCCTCAAATATCTGGGAACTGTTGGTTGGCTTAGGAATCCCTCTCTTTACATGAGAACAGAGCTTTCAATCTAGCCATATCAGGACCAGGTCACTGAAATTTAAGACGTGCTCCCTGGAGAGTAAAGGCCAGAAAGCATGAGCATGGGCTTCCTGTCTTTACTGCTCTTCTTTTTACTTTTTTTTTTTTTAACAAAAGAATAATTTCATTGTTTATCTTATTTTGTGTGTGTTGGCTCTCCCTCTCCCCCTTCCCCCACCCCACCCCACCCTTTTTTTCTCCCAGTATACTATGTTTATGCCTGATGCCCTCAGAGGCCAGAAGAGGATGTTGTTGGATCTCCTAGACATGGAGTTAACACACAGTTGTGAGTCTTCATGTATGTGCTGGGAATTAAACCCTAGTCCGCTGGAAAAACTGCCAGTGCTCTTAAAGGCTGAGCCATCACTCCAGCACCCCACCCCCCAATAATATTTTCAAAAGCATAAGCACAAGCAACTTGCAGTCAGCATCAGCACTCATATAGTCAATCTACTGCTCTCCCCACAGAAACCTGGTTGTCCCATGTGTTCTTCATTGTCATAACATACGGAATGTGGTAAAGATGAGCAAATATTTCAAAAGATACACACAGGCCACGTTCTTCATTGTCAGCCAGTGACTCAGTGCCAAAGCCACCTCCTGTTACATTCTGTGTCACAAGGGATGATCTTGGAGTCACATTTCCCACAAATCCTCTCAGGACGGTATGAGCTTGTCAGTGGCTCAGAGCCCTTGCACAAGATTTGAAGGCAGTTTTCTCAGCATTAGTGGCGCTCAGTGGGCAGCCACAGGGGTTTCCAGGCAAGTTTCAGTGAGTCACTTCTCCTGGAACTGTAAACTTGTGGTATCGGCTTCCTGTGGAATCTAAAATCTACAATGACACTTCAGTTAGGGACCTGCAGCACTATGAGTACCAAGATTAGCAGTGGGAATTTTTAACCCAGCTCTTCAACCATTCCATGGTATAAAACTCAATGTCTCTGGATCGTTTCTATGTCCTTCCCCAAGTTGACAATGGAAACCATGAAACAGAGAGACCACCAGGAGGAACAGGAGCACACAGCACCTCCTTTCTTCTCCCTGCTGGCACAGCTAACCTAATGCTCTCTAGCTTCATGGTGCCTACTCTGTGTTCATGCAAGGTAGAGAGTTTACTGCTTAGCACAATCATAATGACAATAGACATCCATCCACAAACCTACATCAGGCAGGCCCTACACATGCATTATGTTGCAGGAGTTTTGACTGTTATATTAGAACAAATGAAACTGATGTTCAAAGAGGTTGAGAGATTTGATCAAAGACTTCAGTTCCTTACCAGTTTGGAATTGAGTGCTAGACTTTCGTGAATCACTGTTTATTCCTCACTGACATTTGACCTTACTTTGCCAGGCCTATAGCTGTAGGTATGAAATGAAAGAATTGGGTTAGTCAATACCCAACATTAGTCAACATTTGTGACTTGTCAGTGTACAGAGTCTGCCTTGGGCCAGGTGACAGAAGTCCAAGGCAGCCTCAGAGATGTACAGGCTTATTATAAATGGATCAGGCAGTGAGAAATATTAGGAACCACATAGGAAATTAGAAAGAGGACAGCCAATGTGGTTTGCTGTGAGGACCTAATAAAACATTTGGAGATATCAGAGGGATCTACCCACAGTCAGTCTAGGAAGATCAGATAAACCCATAACTTTAATCCCAGCACAGGGAATATCCCAGGAGTGGTGACCTATGCCCTTAATCCAATCTGAGTTTGAGGTCATCTTAGTTTACATAAGGAGTTCCAGGCTCCCAGGCAGGCAGTGGTGGTGCCACACATAAACTGAGCAGAGAAAGTATTTAAGGCAGGCATAGAAAGATAGAGCAGGTAGAAGAAGCCAGGAGGAGCGAGGCTGAGAAAGCTGGAAGACAGCTGGGTGAGATCTGACTGTGGTGTTTATTTTCTCTAATATCTCCATTTTCCCCAGATATCTGGCCCTGGGTTTCTTTTATTCGTGCAACAGTTTGCAGGTGCTCAGTTTTCTGGCTGCGTAGTGCTAAGTCAGAGCATGTAAACCTCAGTAACATAGCTGCTTCATCAATTGTTACAGTTGTCCTCAAGCCAAGCCATGGGTGTGAAATGGACAGCAAAAATGATCAGAACATATGGGGAGAAGGGCTCAAGACACTGAGCAGGGAGAGAAAACAGGAGGGGCAGCAAAGTTCACAGCTCTATAGAAATTTATAAAGTACCCCCAAGGTACACGAAGGGTAGGAGAGAGAGGGAGGGAGGGGGAGAGAGAGAGAAAAAGAGAGAGAACCAGTGTCCAAGAAAAGGAGTGAGTGAGCATTGAATCACTAAGTTAGTTTCTATTGCTGTGAAGAGACACTATGACCACACCAACTCTTATCAATAAAAACATTTAATTGGTGTGGCTTACAGATTCAGAGGTTTAATCCATTATCATCATGGTAGGACATGTGTGTGGGTGGACAAGGTGCTAGAGAAGGAGCTGAGAGTCCTACATCTTTCAGACAACAGGAAATTTTCTGTGTCTCTGTGGGTAGCTTGAGCATAAGACACCTCAAAGTCCTAAGACCCCACAGTGACACACTTCCTCCAACAAGGATACACCTCCTAATAATGTCATCCCTTTGGAGGCCATTTTCTTTCAAACTATCACAGCCATCAAGAGAGGATCCTCAGTTAAAGGTAAAAATAACCAGACTGTTCGTAACTCCACTGGGGCAAGGTCACCTTCTCTTCCGTGCTGTGTGGGGTTTGAGGTAGGGGTTGTGGCTGTTGTTCTTTGGGGCTGAATCCTTTGCATTCTGCTCTACAGATTTCCAATGCTAAATGCAAGACTTTTACAATGTATTGATTTGAGTTTAAAAGGTACCACCTGTGTTCATCATTCACTCCATGTAACTGTCTGTAAGAACAGAGCAACTCAAGGAAGAAGGCAGAGCTTTGGTCTCTCTCATCGATTCATGTTTTCAGCAAAACTGACTGTTCCTGAACACAGTCTGTAAACAAGCAAGCATGGTGAGACCACCAAAATTGGGATAGAGCCCAGCCAGCACAGAATAGACACTCAAGATTGTCAATGGAATGACTTGTAGAAATCACAAGAAAGTGTAGTAGTGGGGTTTCTTGGTCCTGGGTGGCCAGAGGCCCAGACCCACAGACCTGTCACACCAGACCCATAGCACCCGCCTCTGCCACTTAGGACCCCAGAAATGACTCAGACACTTACATTAACTTTATGCTGTTTGGCCTATGGCTCAGGCACCTTGCTAGCTAGCTCTTACATCTTAAATTAACCCATTTCTATTAATCTGTCTGCCACATGGCCCGTGGCTCACCTGTGTTCCTTACATGTTGCTCCTTGGGCAGCTGGCTCGATCTTCTTGACTCTGCCCTATGCTCTGATTTCTCCTCCTACTTCTTCTATGGTGCCTGTCATGGCCCAAAACAGCTCCTTTATTTAAAGATTGCTATTCACAGCATACAGAAAGGCATTCCCACATCACCTCTTGGCGTCCCTAGGTGGGTATGAATCACCAACCTAACCCCATTGCAACAGCTGGCATCCAACGTGGATCAAATATCCACTTAACGCCTGAGAAAGTTTAAAAAAAGGGTTTTAGCAGAAACTGAGCCAAGGTAGTTTCCAAATTGTGTATACAAAGCAGGTCATTGTACAAAGAAAGTGTTATATCTGGGTCACATTCAAAATTGCTCCAGTGGACTGGTGGCAGGCAGTGTAAGCTGCAATTAGGCAGGTTCCTGAAATCTCACAGAAGACTCAGTAGCATGTGATTGATTTTAGATTTCTGTTTATTTTGAACAAAAAGGAAACAAAGACGGTTTCTTAGTAGCAGCATTTTCCGGGGTCTGCTCTGTTTGCTGGCCACAAACAGACGCGGTCCCTTTAAGAGAACTTACTGATTCAACTTCCTCTGCAAAAACTATGCAGCTCTTTAAGAGAGTATATTTTAAAAGCTCTTATGGTTGGAAGATGATTAAGGTTTCACAATAAAACAGATTCAGATGAAAAGAAAAACCTGTAAATGGGTTACAATGTGTGTAAAAGGTACATAGGCTTCAGAGAGAAAAGAAAGATGATAGAGAAAGTCTTTAAAAAGAGAAATAGAGTAATAAAAATATAATATGCCACCTAAAGTTGGAAAATAGACACAAAATCTGGATTTTAGTTGTTACTGTGTTTTCTTTTAATTTTTTAACTGTTAATGAGCTAACTGCAGAAAGACAATGGATTGCAAATGCAAAGGCTACTAAGTTAAACAAGAATATATGTTAAAAGTATTTTGATTTTGAAATTTGTGTCTAAGGATTTATTGCTTTGGAAGAGTTCTGCTTTTGTTTCCACAGAATATAAGAACCTGTGGATTGCTTCCAGGCAAATATGGTTTCATCAATCAAGACCCCCTGAAAAAACCTCTGATGGGAAGAGATTGCCATATTGGCTTCAGGGCTGCAGACTGATCCAGTCTCAACAACTGTGAGATTTTTCAATGCCCCTTAGTCAGCAGGAAGTAGTAATGGAAAACAACGCCCAAATTCCCCAAATATTGTTTCTAGATGTTTGCTTTCATTATAAATGGTTGATGGTTTAAGAAGAAAAAAGGGATATGGTATATAAATGATTTTTTAAAATTAGATTATTAAATTTACTTAGATCAGGAAATCAGCTGTTATTCTTGAAATGTTTTACATTGGTATAGACTTTGGTTTACTGATACAAATTTAAGGTCAATTCTCTTATGCTATATGTATTTTTCTATTCTTGTTTAAGATATGATGTTTATGTAACTGATTTAAAATTCTAATGTATAATTAAGAAATGCATGTTAGTTAGATTTTTAGGTATACAAAGATATAATTCAATTAGATAGGTAATCTTCAAACACTTCTAAGACCTACAGAATATGGCATTTAAAATGTTTTAAGAGCATAGACTTTTCTGGATAATGAGACAGGTCTGCTCCTGGCAGCACTAATTTACTTCAAGAGAAAAATGGGCATCGAAGAAATTCCATATGGAGTCTATTTGTGGCAATGGTTAGCCACTGGACAAGAACCTGTTCTTATATTGACTGCTTGACAGTATGCTGTTTAAACTAGACATGCATGTTCCATAAGAAAGTGACCTCTGAACTTTGGCAGAACAAGCCGAGATGGTCATTCAGGTTCCTGCTTTGCAGAGAAAACTGTCAGACATTCTTCAGGACTCGAGGAGAAGCAACTGATGAACTGTGCCAGAGTGGGCAGAGCAGATTTCCTGCTTCACTGAAATGAAAAGAGACTCTGGGCCTGTAGGCTGAAGATGGATGCCCCAACTTTATAAAAGAACTTTGGGTGACTGTCCAGGCAGGTAGGTATCATCTCTGTCCTTTCAAGATTTTAGAAGTTGCTTGCACTTCTGGTGTACTTGGGTAAATATATTCTTCTGTGGTCTTTGATGTAGTTGAAGATTAGATAGTTATAAGTACAATTTTTCTTAGTCATTTGAAAGATATATTGGATATGAAACTTTAGATTCATAAAGATAAGGTAGATGATAAGATTATTTTCTTTAATTTTGCTAAATACAAATAGACTAGATATTATAACTAATTCTTGCTTGATGGCTATTTTGTTATATGTAATTTTGCTATGTTAAAACTGAAACCTTCCTTTTTGATTAGACAGAAAGGGGGAAGTGATGTGGGAATGTCTTTCTGTATGCTGTGAATAGCAATCTTTAAATAAAGGAGCTGTTTTGGGCCATGACAGGCACCATAGAAGAAGTAGGAGGAGAAATCAGAGCGTAGGTAGGAGAAGCAGGGCAGAGTCAAGGAGATCGAGCCAGCTGCCCAAGGAACAACATGTAAGGAACACAGGTGAGCCACGGGCCATGTGGCAGACAGATTAATAGAAATGGGTTGATTTAAGATGTAAGGGCTAGCTAGTAAGGTGCCTGAGCCATAGGCCAAACAGCATAAAGTTAATGTAAGTGTCTGAGTCATTTCTGGGGTCCTAAGTGGCAGAGGCGGGTGCTATGTGTCTGGTGTGACAGGTCTGTGGGTCTGGGCCTCTGGCCACCCGGGACCAAGAAACCCCACTAATACAAGAGAGATCCCAAGAGATGTGGTTATCAGGACAAAATATTTCTTAGATGCACAAAGAGCCTTAAAGCTTTTAAACTTCTACTTCATGTGACAGCTAGTAACAGCACCAACTCATGCCAGATCTAACCCCAAAGATACTCCACCCTGAGAGAATATGAACCTGTGGACTTCTGAAGATAGAGAAATGGGGGTTCTTTCCAGAACTATCTTCACCATCCATCTAAGAAGTATTCAAGAGGTATAGTGCCCAGGAGCTAGTACCACTTTCTATTAGAACAAGTTATGCAGAATCTCTACAATCTGTCTTCAACACTCAGTGTCATGTTAGTGAGGTAGAACTTACAATAAAATAAATAAAAATAAGAAAAATAAAAGTCAATGTCAAGAGCAAAAGTCATGATCTTAGAGTTAAAAGCTGGATCTTCCGTGGTGAAGAGAGTGGAATACAGTGGAACTCAGCTCTAGCACTGACAACATTTTAACTGAGTGACCTTGAGAAAAACCCTGAAGCCTTGCATCACTCTCCTTTAAGAATGAGACATGGAGAACTGGATGTGTGTTCTGTTCCTAAGAGCACGGTAAGAGTAAGAAAATGTCATGGAAAATGTGAATGTTCTCAGCACAGAGCCCACTACCCCAACAAGCTTGTATTTCTGGCCATGCTAACCCTTTCTGCTTACTCATATTTTTAGGTTATAATGTTTTATTAAAATGACAAGACCCTTCATAACTAATTCTGAAGGCATAGGAATGGTTCACAATTACCACTGACTTAGAAAGAGCACACCAACAGCCACACCCTCTGCCACCACACAGGTGATCACAAATGGGAACAGCCATAGCAGTGGTGGTGTGCCAGCAGCTGGACAACAGCGTGAGATCAGAGCGGGCTGTGTCCTCACTAAGAAATGTCAACTGGATTTGAATTGCTCACTAAAGAACAGCTTAGACACAGCCAAAAAGGAAAAACCAAAGCTGTCTTGGTAAACTGGAATCCCAAAGCATAAATAAAAGATTCCACCTGAAAAGGGGGATTTATTAGCTCTCACTTAGCAAGAGGACTCTCAGTCCATTCAGTGGCCACAGCTAGAGATGTTTCTTACTGGCTGATGAAATGCTCTTTTGTATGTGTGTGTGTGTGTGTGTGTGTGTGTGTGTGTGCGCATGTGTGTGTGTGTGCGCGTGTGTGTGTGCATGTGTGTGTGTGTGCGCGCGTGTGTGTGCATGTGTGTGTGTGCGTGTGTGTGTGTGTGTGTGTGTGTGCGCGTGTGTGTATGTATATGTGTGCGTGTCTGCTTGCACGCACTCACACACACACACACACACACACACACACACACACGTGCATTACAACATTCTATTAAAAGGAAACCTGAGAGTAAGAATTCTTCTTTGACTTTTTAAAGTTTATTGTTCTAAGACTTGTCACTCTCCCCAACCTCACCTGGCATGTGCCAAGCAAAGCATCCTCTACCTTGGTCGGAAACACTGGTGCAGGTTTATGCTAGCCAGAAAGTTAAGATTCAGAAGCCAGGATTCCCAGGGCTGGGCACTAAATTGAAGTGGTCCTGAAGGCAAAGAGACTCAAAGTCTCAGATGTATATCTTGTCACACCAACTCTGCAGACATGTGAGTGAGCCTATTTCACATCAAAGGAGTTTAGCCGGGTGTAATCTTGCTCCTGATAAGGTACCTGATTAGAAATGCTGTACAAAGTGTTGAATTTAACCAGTTCTCCAAGACAGATGTTTCTGAGGAGAATACTTTCCTTGCTAAGAGTAATCATCTACAAGCAAAAGCTTCTGTGGTCCTTCACTTTTATGTTTTTCAGCCTTACATGCCTAAAATATAAAAAACAAAACCAAAATGGTTTTTTCCAGTGTAATTTAGGGAGTTTTATTAGATCAGTAGCAGATTTGCACCACTAGGGAGACATGGGGAGCACAACATGTGACCATCCTTACTTGCAGTCAAGATAAATGGAGCATTAGGCTAAAACTGAAAGAAAATACTTCATGAGTGGGGAAGGACAAATTGAGACTCAGCGACTGTCTCTGGTCTCCCTTTTTCTTCTTAGAATCAATAAGAAGTGCACACTTCAGTGGCACTACACAAACAGAGCCGACATTTCAACATTTCACCATGCAAACCTCTCTCAGGGGCCCCCACGCCTGATAAGATGCCTATTGTCTCCAGGACCTGGGCTGGATCAGATGTATTTGACCCTTAGAGATGCGAACAATTGGGAGATTATTACCTCCCATGGGGTGGCTGGAACACTGTGGTGTGGGCTCTGTGGCTTTAATATTCCCCTCTTCTGGTCCCTCTGTCTATATTGGCTTTGTCTTCAAGCTCTCTCCTTCATGATGGCAGACTGACTGTCACCTAAGGCTGCATTTTTCCTTATTCATGCTCAATAAGCCCCATTTGTGGAGTGAAATCTCTTCCTTGCCATCTTTTTGACTTACATTGGTAAGCCTCTGTCCTTACTGTTCTTACTGTCGAGAGAAAACCATTAAGTATGAACTGCCCTCATTCTTTCTTCCAGGGGTATTGACTAGGAAATCAGGTAGCTGGGACCCATCAAATTTTTCCCTGGAACCAGAAATGCAACAAATTTCAAGCCATTGGATACACTGGAAATGGGAGGTTGAATGTCTAATAAAAATCATGGACTGAAAAATAACAGATAGTATCTACATTAAAACCCACTGAGTTTCCCAAGAATAGGGAGAGAATTTTTGGCTTTGACGGTGTGTGTAGAATTTAAGGGGTATCAAGGCCTCCCGTGAGTGGGGAGGAGACGTCTCTAAACATAGCTCTCAGTACTTCTAGTCCAAGAAAATGGACTTTAAGCTCTACAAAAGAGATGGCCTCAAAGAAATTCAAATACCCGGATAAAACCTGATAGTAGTCAGTCGTATGAGCTATGATCATCGTGAGAAACAAAGATTTCCCTCACAGCAGCAAACAGAAGCAGAAACTACTGTCTAAGGACAGTAGGTACAAAGAGGGGACATTCTCAGGGTAACAGAAAGGCCCAGATGTTTCCTAAACAAAAGTCACCCATTATAAAAGAGGAGAGACTTGGGGGTGGCTTTGGGATTCTGTCTGTATTTCTTTTAGATAAGAGCACAAGGTGAGAAATGTAAAGATAATGGGATGATTCTTATAAACTGCTAAGAATAGCCCTTTAACCCTCCTTTCTGAAGGGGTTTATCATAAAGAAGGATCTTTCAGAACTTCTAGGCATTAGGCAAGTTGAAACTGGTTACTGGCTGTATGGGGGTATTCAAAGAAGGGTGTTACATTGGAATGAGCCTCAAAGAAGGCCTGTCCAGATCTTAGCAGCTTCAATAACTCTGCTTTGAAAAATGGAGACAGGAAATAAGGAACTTAAAAAAATGGGGAAACATATAAGAAATAAAGATTTTAAATGTTAAAATATAGTTCATATTCTAGTATGCATGGACACACACACAACCCATTGCCTGAAATGTTCACATTAAGATCAGTGTTTGCTTTAAGTTGTTGAATTATGCAGAAATGGCATAACTTCTGAGATTAGATTTTTACAACATACCCAAACAAGCGACCAGGGATTATACAATCAAGATTCAAATAATGCTAACAGTCTAAATGGAGCCAAATGAGATGATTAGGGACAAATGCAAAGTCCATTACTTCAGATGAAAAGAAAACACAACTGCATAGACAAGGGTATACCTCCTTAATGGCTGTATGTGTAGTGGGGTCTTTTAGTTGACCACATTTTAAAAATATGTGATCATTAGTGTAATGTAACATAAAAATGAATATATTTAGATCACCAAATGTGATAACTTCTCAATTTTCCAGTTGATCAGATGATATCCAAGGACCTACCTTGGCTTAAATACTATGGTAGTTAGTGATGATTTTCACAAAAGAGGGCACATTCATAAGGGGGTGCTGAAGGAAGGCAGGGCTCTAGAAACTAACTGTGACAAAGTGTCACCCTATGGGATTAGAAATAAAGTCACCCTGTGCCATTCCATGGAAAGAAAAAGCCCGCAGGTTCCAGCTCCCCTTAAAAGCAAGCAACTCCTTAAGAAGTGCCCTGTATCACATGTATGGAAGACAGTACACTGGCTCTAGAACTGATCTGCCTGGGTTCACCTGCCAGCTCTACCACACATCAACTCAACAGTGGGTGGGTGAATTATTGAATCCCTATGTGTCTACATTTCCTCGTATGCAGAATAAGACTACTTCAAGCTTCTTTTTCACAATATTTTTATGAAAAATACATGATATTGTAGAGGTAAAGTGTTCAGAGCTGGGTCCAGATATTGAAGACTCTGTTACTAAAACAGGGGGATGGTTTTCCTTGGCAGTGAGTCCATGTGTGTGCAGTGCGAAAGCTCTTGTTACCAAGTCCTAACTAGGTGGCTGAAAACTACAGCAAACTCTCACAGTTCTAGAGATGAGACATCTGAAATCTAGGTGTCCTCGGGTTCCTGGGGGACTGTTTCCTGGGGACAGAAGAGAATCTGCCCTGGCCTCCCTCTGGGTTCCTGGCTGCTGGCTGATAATCTGTGCTCTTTGCTGAATTACAGAAGCATCACTGATCTGTCCTTTCTCTCACGTGGCTTCCTCCTGTGCCTATGCTGGTTTCCATGTTTCCTCCTTTTAAAGGACACCAGCCATATTGGATTAAAGTGCATCCTTAGGACTTCCTTTTAGCTACTAGTCACATTCTGAGCTACCCTGGTTAGGACTCCCACATAGGCATTTTGGAAAACATAATTCAAACCGTAACAGAAATAGGCCAGGTGATCTATGACCAGATATGCTGCTGGTAACTCTAGTCCTACAATGCGGCCAGGTGAACATATGTTTTTCCCTAACACTATTATCTGTACATACATAGTTCAGATACAATCAATCATTTGATTTTTTTTTTTAATAGAGGGATCAGGCCTCAAAAATTCACACAGAAAAAGCCTAGAATGTCACTGTTACTTTACCAATATTTTTCCTGTCAAGGCTAGCTGTGACTCCTTAGGAGCTTAGCTATGTCTCAGATCATCTGCTTTCTTGCTTTGCCATTTTCTTTTAATTTCAAAAGAAACAAGCTCAGAATTCAGCAGTTCCTGAGGAAGAATGGTATACCTTCCTATCCCTGAACCACTGAAGATGCTTTTTCCGGCCCACATCCATCTTGCCATCAGAACATTTAGGGAGCCTGTAGACATTGAATGGTTTCAGGATCACTTCCACCTGATAAAATATGTTAGTTTTATTTGGGGGTTATTTTATTAATGACAGTGCTATGATTATTTTAAGTTTCCTGATTATCTATCAATTATAGGTCAATTTACTAAGTATCCACATGCTGTGAGATGGTGTTTCTGTATGCTGTAAATATGTATTGGTACTAGTAGTTAATAAAGAACCTGCCTGGACCTATGGAAATACAGAATATAGCTAGGCAGTAATCCAAGAGAGATACAGGGAGAAGAAAGGCAGATTCAGAGGAAATGCTCCAAGCGGCCAGAGAAACAACATATAATGGAGCACAGGTAAAGCCAAGAGACACGTGGTGATGCATAGATTATTAGAAATGGGTTCATTTAAGATGAATGAACTGGTTAGTAATAAGCCTGGGCCATATATAGTTTGTAATTAATAGTAAGCCTCTGGCTGGTTATTCAGATACTGGCAGGCAGGAGAGACTCGTTTTCTCCACTCATATTTGGTTAGCACTATTGTAAGCATTAAAGCTTGGGCTGTGTATCCCTCAGACCAGATCACTTCAACTTGCAGGGTTGATTTAGGAACCCCAGTGGCCCAGGAAGCATGAGTTTTCTTCTAATTCTAATAAAGTCCATGACCATCAAGGACCCAGCACTTTTCCCACTCTGGGCACAGTTAGACGCAAACCACCCAAAGTCTTCACTTCAACCTTCCACTGTGAGATTCTGAAGTACTGCTTTCTTGCTCCTTATAACCCACTCCTCAAACCTCCTTCCCTCCTCAGCCACTGCCAAAGACTGTCCCACTGCCCAAGCCAGGTGCAGTGCATGCTTCGAAGAGCTTGGCACTGCATTTAGACTTGTCTTTTTCTTTCAGCTTTATTGAGATGTAATTTCCAAATTTTGTATATAGTCAGGATGTACATTATGCTTTTGGTATGTATATACATTGTTAAATAATTGCTGTAATCAATCTAATTACCTTACACATACCCCTATACAGATACACACATATAGCATAATTAAAAAATAATCCATTTAAAAAAAAATTTCTCCTTTCTCCCATTTATCTAAAAGCAGTATTAATAAGTGAATGTCAGTTCGGTTTACTCCAAAACAAAGACCTACACACAAAAATAACCCCAGTGGGAATCCATGAATAGTTTTTACTGTCCTTTCCCCTTATTTATCTATGCATTAAGAGGGCTTGGGCTGCTGGTGCAGGCTAATCTTGTCTGAGATTAGCCCCACTCTGTAGGTTAGCTCTCCACTATATATCTCCCATCTTCTTGGATCAGCACTTACTTAAGATTTGTTTTTTCTATGCCCAAAGCACAAGAAGGCAATCACCTATGTTTCTAGCTTATGTCCATGTCATATCTACTAACCTCTAATTGGTCAAAGAGAATCAGTTGATCCAGTCTATAGTCAAGAAGTAAGGGAGAGTGCCCCCACCAGTTCTTGGCAGGGCAGGGTCATGCAGACGTGACAGCACATGAGGGATAAAGGCCCTGGACTAGAAATTTAATCTCTTCACGAGGCAAGTTGCCCACAAATGGCTCATCTGCCTCAGAGCTGGCTTTCTGGAAGCGGTCTGTTACAGTTACTGTGACCACTGACCTCTCCAGCCTCCCCCCACCCCAACCAAGATTCAGGACAACACCATGTCAAAAGCAGCCCCTTCCACCTCATGCTGTTTTATTTAAAGCTTTCTATCAGGTTGGGAAGTTGAGGTATCCCATCTGCATCTAATATACAGTAATTTACTAATGTAACCCAGCACCGTTTGCTTTTTTCTCTCTCTCTCTCTCTTTTCAGTCAGTTGCCTGCCTATTGCATAGTCATTGGCCAAATTCCAAAACTCATAATAGGAAGGAGAAAAAAGAAACTATTTAGAAGATGGTTATCTGAATATCCAAGCCATTCTCCAGGCAATGAATTCATGATGAGTGTGACCAGCATTTGAAACAATAATAGGAAAGAAGAACGGAAGCTTTCCATCAGAGCTCCAGGCCCAAAGTATGAAGCCAGTTCACACCACTCATCTTTTGAGAGCCATTAACTTTGTGGACTTGTCAGGCTTTCAACAAGTCATTGCTTAGCTTTGAATGTCCCTGTTGGCTGCATGTGAGGTTCCAATAATCACAGATAAAGGCAGATATCAAATTAGAGCCTTCCTGGTAGAAGATCGAGGACTCCAGCAGGAAGATGCTGGGCAGGAGAAGGCACGTGGGTGGAGTAGGGTGGAGGTTGCCAAGGACAGCATGCTGCAGAACCTAGTACAAGACCACGATGACCCTAGGTAAGGCTACAGATAAGGTTTATGCTCCTGCCAAAATGAAAACAAGCTTGGCCGCCTGGCTACCTCTCGCACAATCAACCCTGGACCTGAAAACCACCACAAAAATGGAAGACCAGATTTACATTCACAGTGGAACCACTGCCATTTGGCAGGGTATGGAGACAGTGATGGAGGACAGGTTGAGAAGCCCTTGGTCCTATTCTTGCCCACATTTCTTTGAGAGGGTAATTGTTGGCCTCTTTGTGCAAAAGAAGCTGGCAACATCAGCCAGGTGGTAGTTATGCAGTGAGTTAGAACAGTTCTGCCAACATCCTGCAGGGCAAAGCTAATAGAAATGGCAGCCTGGCCAACTGGCCTTCAGCATCCACTCCTCTGCCACTCCCATGTCTCCTGGAGCACAGACTGTCAGCCTTGGTAGTCTACAATCAGAAGCTGCATTCTCCAAACTGATTTGGATTTGACTCCTAACAAGGTCTACATTTTATCTGGTGACTCAATGCAAATGCACAGCTGTGTGTGAATGAAAGAGTGTCTCATACAATTATGTGTTACTTGGGAGATACCCTCTATAGTTTTCAATCTATTTCATTCTGTTTTGTTTTTTCCTATCACTTTTTAAACATTTTTTTTTTTCAAATTGCTGGCTGACTCACTAAGTTGACTTCATGTCCCATTAATGGCTTTCTACCCAGGGTTTTAAGAACGGATCTATAGAAATCATTTCCCTCCCAGTTTGATTTTCTCTAAGCGTCTGAGAGGAATCTTGGATATTGTCATGGACTGATGGTAGCTGAGGATCTAGCCTATAACTCTGTAGAACTGGGAGCTTGGTGTTGGCGACTTAACATGTCTTTCTTCACAGAGTGCAGTTTGGAGTCCTCTTTAAAAGCTGCTAACCATCCACAGTAGCTGCTGGCCTCTGGAGGAAGCTGAGTTCCAGGCCCATGTACCCAATACCTAACTTGTTCAGCCAGCAGGAAGGAAAGACAGACTCCTGGCTAAACAATTTGTGTCACAAGAAGTCTTTGTGATAAAAGACAGATCAAGAGAGCTAAACAAAAATAATATGCTCAAATAGATAAAATTGATAACACAAGGAAGAAACAATAAATGAAATAATTTTTAAAGAGTGGTGACTTTAATTATGAAAAGCTTAATAGCTGATATAATGAACAGCATAGAAAAATAATAGAAAAGATACAGTTAAATGATGATGTAAGGTGATGAAGCTCTCCAGAAAGAAGTAATTAGGGACAAGGGGGAAAAAAAAGTAGCTGAGTGCAGTGGCTCACTCATGTAATCCCAGCACTTACACACAGGAGGCTGAGGCAGGAGGATCACCAGGAACTCTAAACACTGGGGAGAACCAGATCAGCCTGTGTTACAGAGTGAGACCTGATATATAAAAACTTAGAAATTATTAGGGAAAACCTAGAGGAGATGCTAGCACCTGGATAACAACATCTAAAGAAGGAGGCAAACAAATAGCATGCAGGATATACTTGAAAAGTAATGGTTAGTCTATTTCTCATAATTAAAGACTAAAAGAGCTTAGAAAGTCTCAAACAAGACAAATGAGAAAAATCAATACTTTGACATATTAAAATGAAATGTAAGAACATCAATAATGAAGAAAAATTCTAGAAACTTCCAGAGGGAAAAAGCAAATAACCTTACTGACTTTAGAATTATTGACAACAGCTGTGAATACAAGTTCAGGTGTAAAAGTCAAAAAAATTAAAAAGATAATGGGCACAAAAGCAGTGAGGAAAATAGAACTTGAAGACAGAATCTGCATCTCAATGAGTTATGTCTTAAGTCGGCATCACAGACACATTGCAAGTTGCAAGACATTAGCGGGTTTTCTCTACTAAGAACTACTTAAAAACTCAGATAAGAAGTAAATCCAAGTTCCTTGGGGGGGGGGCGGTATGGGATTCAAATAATCTAATATAGTTTATTATTTTCTAAAGAAGCAAAGGCCAATAAATTGAAAACTAAGAATGGTATCAACAATTAACCAGGTAGATATTGTAAATAATAACAGAAGAATGATAGAAACCCAGGAGACATAAAAACTGAAGTACATCTCTGTCTCATTCAAATAAAGATTATGGATTGATGAAAAATGATGAATGATAGATGAATAAACAGACAGACAGACAGACAGACAGACAGACAGACAGGCAGGCAGATGATAGAGCTGAGATGTCTATGGCATAAAAGAATACAGTACAAGAGAGATGCGCTTGATAACATTACTTTTGCCTGCATATCAACTGTATGCTGTATATAAGGGAAAAATTAAAAATAGAGAAGTGAAAAACAAGGAAAATATTAAAGACCAAAATGTCAATTTCAATATCTAATGAAATAGAATAGACAGAAACAGAAAAGGACTATCGGGGATGATAGAAAAGAGCTATATAACCATTATTAGGGTATATGTAGCTCAAAATACATAATCAAAAATTATAAAATAGTAATAATAAATCTGGAGGAATTAGGAAACAAGACAACACTCAGTCCCAGAAAGCACAAATGGCTGAGTGAGTCAAAAATGCCTTTGATAGTCACAATCCAGCCTTCCGCTCCAGTTCGCACCAACTGAGATCCCCAAGTGTCATCAGAATAATAAAAATTAATAAAAGATACGTGTACATTAAACAAATTTGTTTAGAAAATAATACACAGTTTAGAGAGGCAAAGTAATGTACCCAATCTGCAGATTTGCTCATTACTTTATAGTTGTGATTTAGATACTGTGATAATCAATCAACTTGAATGATTTAGAAAAACCACAGGATGCTTTACTGTGGTGTAGCTGTGGGTGTGTCTCCGAAAAGGTTGAATGGAAGAGGAGGGACTCACTGAATTTGGCTCCACCCCCTGGGCTGAGATTGAAAGGAGTGTGAGAGCGCTCTCTCTCTCTCTCTCTCTCTCTCTCTCTCTCTCTCTCTCTCTCTCTCTCTCTCTCTCTCTCTCTCTCCTGGCTACAGATGCCACGTGACCGTCCATCACGTGACTATCTACGTCATGTTTCTGCCTCCAAGCCTTGCCCCTATGATAAACTATAAACATAAACCACTAGCGGACAAGAACCCTTCCTTTCTAGAACTTCTGAGACTTAAAGGAATTGATTGCATCCTGACAGCTCTCTAACCAAATCAATGAATTATCTCTGGATAACTATCATTGGGTGTCAATGGTTCGTAATTGTATAGGCTGTCTGGAATGGAAAGCTCTGGAAGGGTAGACAAGGGGAGGCTGGCCTTTGAAAGGTTTATCTTGTCCACATTCTCTCCCCTCCCCCCCCTGCCCTGTTCTCCCCTCTCTTCACTTGGCTCTTTCCAGTGTCTCTCCCTGCCTCCCCCCCCCCCCCCCCCCCCCCCCCCCCCCCGCCCAAGTTAACAGGTTTTCTCTACCAAGCCAGTCCATCATAATGTTTGTGTCTGGCCATAAGCCTGAAAGCAATGGCTCCAGCCAACCAGGGCTGAGGCTCTGAAACCGGAAACCAAAATGAATGTCTCCTCCCCACAAGTTGCCCTTTTTAAGGCTTTGGTCTCATTGACAAGAAATAAAACTGACATAACCTGAGAGTAGATAGCTCATAGACCCGCCTAGAAGAAAACCAAATACTACCATTCAGCTAAAGGAGTGAGACAATAACATGACGCAATATTCTGATACATTCTTAGATCAGTATCTTGCTCAGCCATCATCAGAGGCACGTCCTCCTACAGCAACTGGGAACATATACAGAGACCCACAGCTGGACAAGATGAAGAGAGGAGAGACCTGGAGCGCTCGGTCCTAAATGGAGTGTCTCGGTCAGACTCTCCCCTCAGGGCTCAGGGGAACCCGAGGAAGAGAAGGTGGAATTGAAGCTCACGTGAACTCACAGAAACTGTGGCCGCATGCACACGGCCCACAGAGGCCTAAGTCAGATGGGGTCCCAGTGCTGAGAGGGGAATGGATGCAAACTCCTATCCCTAACCCATGAGGATCTCTAATTGGTAACCATGCACAACGAAAATGAGTTTTTCCTGTGGAGTCTCACTGGGTATACAAACAACACTTAAGGGCAGGCTCACGCCCAGTAATAGATGGTCATCACAAAACAAACTCAATGGAATTTGAGAGCTGCTCTTCCTCCTCCTCCTCACTCTCCTCCTCCTCTTCCTCCTCCCCCTCCTCCTCCCCCTCCTTCCCCTCCTCCTCCTGACTCTCTTCCTCCTCTTCCCCTCCTCTTCCCCTCCTCTTCCTCCTGCATCTCATAATGCTTTATGTGAACATCCCCCTCCCACACACACAAGGTTTTTGCTTATATATTGTGGTTTCCAATTTTGTGTCTTTATGGGATTTCTGTGTGCACAAATGCGTGTCTATACTTCTGTATGTGTTCCTTGTGCATTTTCTCTGTGTACAAATGCGTGTCTATACTTCGGTATGTGTTCCTTGTGCATTTTCTCTGTGCACAAATGAGTGTCTATACTTCTGTATGTGTTCCTTGTGCATTTTCTCTGTGCACAAATGCGTGTCTATACTTCTGTATGTGTTCCTTGTGCATTTTCTCTGTGTACAAATGCGTGTCTATACTTCTGTATGTGTTCCTTGTGCATTTTCTCTGTGCACAAATGCGTGTCTATACTTCTGTATGTGTTCCTTGTGCATTTTCTCTGTGCACAAATGCGTGTCTATACTTCTGTATGTGTTCCTTGTGCATTTTCTCTGTGCACAAATGCGTGTCTATACTTCTGTATGTGTTCCTTGTGCATTTTCTCTGTGTACAAATGCGTGTCTATACTTCGGTATGTGTTCCTTGTGCATTTTCTCTGTGCACAAATGAGTGTCTATACTTCTGTATGTGTTCCTTGTGCATTTTCTCTGTGCACAAATGCGTGTCTATACTTCTGTATGTGTTCCTTGTGCATTTTCTCTGTGTACAAATGCGTGTCTATACTTCTGTATGTGTTCCTTGTGCATTTTCTCTGTGCACAAATGCGTGTCTATACTTCTGTATGTGTTCCTTGTGCATTTTCTCTGTGCACAAATGCGTGTCTATACTTCTGTATGTGTTCCTTGTGCATTTTCTCTGTGCACAAATGCGTGTCTATACTTCTGTATGTGTTCCTTGTGCATTTTCTCTGTGCACAAATGTGTGTCTATACTTCTGTATGTGTTCCTTGTGCATTTTCTTTGGCTCCTTTTTTGGTTCTGCTTGTTTACTTTGTTCTATTCATGTTTGTTTGGTTATTTATTTTGTCATAAAATCTTTATTACTTCTTATTGATTATTTTTCTTCTTTTTTAGCTGCCCATTTGTTTTTTAAAAAGAGCAAGAAAGGGTATGGATTTGGGTGGGTGGGGAGGTGGGGAGGATCAGGAAAAAGCTGGGGAAGAGGACTATAATCAGAATATATATGTATAAGGCTGTGTATATATGTATATATACACTATACAGTTTTCTATTTTAAGAAAACAGGTTAGAAATGACAAAAGAATGCAATCTTTCGTTTAAGAACCTCAGAATCTGGTGAACAAAGCTAAATGCAACTCTTCAAACTGATACTAATATGGGCCATTTCTGGGGGACACAATATCTCAAAAGAGGTGACAAAAAGAATATTACACCTTAGCTGAGACTCAATAGGTAAAAAAGAGGGATGAGGAGGACCAAAATCCATGTGAGCATCATCAGGAGGCTTTGGGAAAAAAGAGGGATGAGGAGGACCAAAATCCATGTGAGCATCATCAGGAGGCTTTGGGAAAGACCGAGGAGAGTTGAGAGTGAAGCATCAGGCAGCGCTATGCCATCAAAGAGCAACTGGATCGTGTGATGGAGCCTGGTGAGCCCACAGCCAGACAAGAGAGAGCCCTCGAGAGCCTTGAGCCAGGAAGGAGGATTCACGTGCAGTGTATAACCCATCTGCTGGTGTGAATTGCTAAGACCTTTGTATGTGAGAATGGGGAAGGCCAGAGTAGAGTAGTGGGAAACGGGCCCACTCTCCATCAGATATATAATGAGAGGCAAAGAAAGAAACAATGAAAGGCAGGACCAACCAAGAGAGACTAGGCCCCAAACTGAAGAGGTGAACCTGGACTCAGAATGCAGGGTTTGCCCAGACATCCTTCCTAGGCCAAAGAGAAAGGGGACCTGGGACGACTCTTAGACTGTGGTCAGAAGAGGCCTCAACAACATCAGAACTTCTTGGAAATTATATTTAATCTTCAAAAATTCATGAGTTTTGAAGCCTACTGTATATTTTAAAAATACAGCCTGTTTTAAAATTAATATACTTCTTTAAATGATCTTCTAACAAATATGTTTAACTTCCTACAACCCAAGAAGTCTTACCATAAACACATATTCCCAAACTGTGGTTGTGTGGCTTCTGACACCATGTGAATGTCAGTGTTTGTGAGTCCTGATAGAGCAACAGTTGGCAATCTGGCAGACTGTTGTGAGACAGAGGGATATTTGGAGAAGTTAAATATATTGAAGAATTCTAATGGGAAAAGGCAGTTTGAAATAGGCATTGGACCGGAAGGAGGATGATAACCATGTGAACACCTCAGCCCAGAGGATAGTTATAGATGGAGAGGAAATAGAGGTTAGAAATTGTTAAAGATTTGCTGCTTGACGCAGCAGAGGAGATCTGAAGAGACAAGTTGAATAGTTCTGACTTTGAGCTATAAGCACCAGATAGCAGTGTTGAAGAAATAGGAACCTTCAGAACATGTTGGCTTTGTCCAGAGGTGCATGTGTATAACACAGGCATGTGCCTGTGTGAGAAAAGTTGGCAAATCTAGGAGTGGGGCCATGTCTATAGAGGTCATAGCTGAGACCCAGGTTGAGCAGAAAGACTGAGGGGTTGATGGTGGAGAATAAAACTCGGGAGTGTGAGCTTTAACTCTGGGGAAAAGACATAGGTCAGAATAAAGGGGGGAAGATACTGAATGCAATACAGACAAAAATATTGACTTGACATACAAGTGCCATGGGGTCAGTTACAGTGGCAGGAAAATTCACCGGATGAAGACAAGAGGAAATTTTCTTGGCTCTCAAATTTGAGAGTGCAGGCATAGATCCTGGCCTCAAGATGGGAACCCAGTATTTGAACGCTGCCACCACCAAAAGTTCATTTCTACCATCCCTTTATTCTCTTTCCAGGGTCCTCATCTTTCTCACAGAGATGGGCCTGGAAGCGCCCAGCTATTGTCTCATCAGCTCCAGATGAAAAAGCATCTCCTTATCCAGAAAGTTCCAGTGGAAGTTCCAGTTTGGCTCTGATTAGGCCAGCTTGGCTCACAGACCTATCCTTCAACCCATCGTTCTGGGCAGGCCTGGATGAAAGTCCTAAATTTCTCCACCCAGCCTTACATAATTAAGGATTGGGAAAAAGGAGCTTCACTCAATCCCATACTGTGACACAGCAAAGAGACGATGTGAACATCCTCAGAGAGTCTAAGACTGGTGTGACTGAGGTAAGAGATTGAGGCAAGAACCTGGGTAGAGATACTCTGTCCTCATGCTAAATGCCCTTCAGAGGCAAAACAAGAGGGGAAAAAAAGGAGGCCCCATAAATGACACAAGACAGCCAGCATCGCCTCTCTGCTGTCTCCCTCCTGTCTAAAAGAGAGAATCTGAAGTGGGACAAGGGCCTCAGAGCCTGGCATCCACAGCCCTGGCACTCAGCCCCTCATCACCCACCACCAGGTCTTTGGAAAGAGCCATGCTTCCTTTATGGCAGCCTTTGGCCTCTCAGGTGATAAAAAATGTCACTCTGGCTGCTGAAAGCAGCCTTGTAATGTGAGAGCCAGGGCCTTCCTGGCTGGACTTACTTGCCATACACATCATAGATCCCTTCCTTCACAGCAGGTAATTTTTCCAGTGACAGCATCATTACCCCCTCCTTCCATAGCCATTTCCTCAGACTCTCCAGTTGTTTCTGAAACAGGACTAGTAACACTCCTCATCTGGACTTCGGAGTTCTACTTCAGGCAGGGTGCTGGACTGGGATTTAATCGAAGGGCTCATGTTATATGAATCATCTCCCCAGTACACCAAGACATCAAACCAGACTTCACCCCTGGCTCTTTCTTTCCCAACCACAGCAGCTCATGGGAGTTTAAATCAAAACTGACCGCAACAGCATCTCATCAGAACATCCTGGCGGGCTCTGCTTGTCAGGATAGCTCTCAGTATGGAGAGCCAGACACATGGACTGGGAGGAGGGACTCCGCGAGACAGAAGGAATGGAGATTTCATTCCTGTGATGTTAACATCCAGCTTGGAGGGGACTATAGTGGCTCCCCTTAGGAATCTGATGGCTCCCTTCGTATGTGATGTTTTGAAGCATTCCTGGGCACTGTCAGCCTCCTCCAAGTGAACCAAGTAGAAATGTAAAAAGCAACTTTTCTGCCTTGGGCTTCAGAAGGAAGGCTGGGAATACAGTTCCAGACCTGTCACTATGAATGTCAAGGCAGAAATGCCTTGTGCTCAGCTTCCCAAATAGCCTTGGAAATCAAGGGGCAGATAAGCTAATATATTACAAACTCTAATGTAGCACACACTTCCCGGATTGGAGCCTCATTTCCTTTGGTATCCAAAGTTTTGTCCAACATTTCATCAAAACCAGCTCCCTTCTGCAGGCCCTTTCCACCCCTCCAGTGAAGTTACAAACCAACACCTTTGTATGTTCTACACACACACACACACACACATCATATACACTGCATCTACACACAGCACAAGGCTTCCTGATTACTGACTTTATCTGGAACAGCTTGATTTGAAATTCAAGGTGGCATGATGTATATGGTACATGCATGTACATCAGGAGCACACAAGGTGGCCTGATGATATGGTACGTGCATGTGCATCTGGAGCACACAGAGTCTCAAAGAGCTTTATGGTGAGATGATGGTTTCTGAGAATTTACCTTTTCTCCTTACTCTGACTACAAACAGGTCTAAGTCTCTGTTATAATGGAAGCTTATTCTAAGCTCAAAGAGCGGTCCAGCTGCCTTTATAGTGCACACTGTTCATTTACTCAGCAGCACAAAGTCTATTTCCTCTGCCTTGAGACCCCATGTACCTACTTTGATCCTTATGTGATGTTAATTCTCCCATCTGTAAAATGGGTCTAACACCCCCCAGTGGAATGAACTTGCCTTAGCTCATGAATTAATTTCATCCAGGCCTTTCTGAGTATGAAGACATGGTTACCACCATCTAGTACTGGCATGTTGAACCAAGAGATGAGCCAGGCTCAGGCTATCTTGCAGACCCTTAGTGAGTGACCCCCTTGAGAATGTACAGTAATTGAAGCCGCTCAGTAGGAGCAGACATGAAACTGTCTCCATCCATCAAGTCTCACTTTCACCAGCACAGATCACACAATTGGTGTTTCTATTGGACATACTGATGTATCAAAGGAAGAGACCCCACAGTTGTCACTGTGCTCCAAACACTTTGTTTTACATGCATCAACTCATTTGCTTCTTGTAATTCCCCCCCCCCACCCCCGGGGAAAGTGATGCCACAAAGTCCACATTCGGAGATAAGGAAGCAGTGCCACAAGAGTCAAACAACTTACCTCCATTGGAGCCGTAATCTGAGCCCGGATGGGTGCATGTGTCTGTGTCCCTTTTCAGATGTAATATGCTACAGAGAGAAAACCAGTGAGCGAGAAACCCTGTGTGCACTAAGAAAGAACACACAGATCCCCTTATTTCCTGACAAGTTCTCAGGTGACCTTTTCTCCTTTGCCATAGTGTCCATGTATTCTCTGAATCATCCAAGATCTGAAGTTAACCTGGATCACTTTCAAAACAATAATCTTAAGATGTTCATATAAGAATGTCCCTCATTTGTCTTTCTCTGAATAGTTTGAATATGAAGTGCCTCCCTCCCACATATTCATGTATTGGAGGCTTTGTCCCCAGACAGTGGCACTATTTTGGAGGTCCTGGACACTTTAGAAATGGGATCTACTTGGAGGAAGTAGGTCACTTGAAGCAGATCCTCTGGCGTATCATATTCATGGCACCTTCCTGTCTTGCTCTTAGCTCCTGGTCTTCCAAAGTAAGATGGAGAGTCCTCTGCCTCACCACCTCCCCTAGCATGATGCTATGCCTAAGTGTATGGAGCACATTCTGAACTGTATGAAAATGTCAGCCACATAAACAATTCTTCCCTTGGGTTATGTCAGTCAGACAATTAGGCACAGTGGTGAGAAGGCTTTCTCAGAAGGACTGCCATGCCTTCCCACCCATGGAACAGACAGGCAGAGGCCCTCTTCACACTGTCAGAGAGCTTTGACAATTCCTCATATGTAGCCCCCCCCCCACACAAGGAAGAATGACCTGGAAGAGGTTAGTCTACAGCTGAGAAATCTCATAAAAAAAGTAACCTCACACGCCCTAAGCTATCCATGTTCCTGATGACATGGCTGTCCTTGGGGAGAAAGTGCAGAAAATGGAAAGACCCATAGATTGAGACTGAATTTCTACATCCTTCTCTATGCTCTCATCTTGGGGTCTCCAGAAAATGCCTTGGCTTCCCAACTGTCTCCTGTTGGCTTCCTGTAACCTCCTGGTTTCTGTGACAGTAAAAAAAAAAAAGGTGCTGAGACTGTGTCTATCACTCTTGGATCCCTTCACATTCTTTGCCTTATTTAAGCACCACAGTGAGCACAGCAGCCAGTGCCAACATTCCCACTTCCTAGATGCTGAAACTGACACCTTAGGACTCAGCCTTATCAGGATCATAACATGAGTTTGCCCCTAGACTATGCCACAAATCCAGGCATATCTGACCACCACACCTGGAGACCCTTGTGAGTGAATAGTGTTGCCTGGTTCAGAGAGTGATCCCTCCAAAGACACACACATAGTCCAAGACTCTCACGCAAACTCTCAGAGCAGTGGGATCCAACAGGCTCTTGCTACTTTTGGTGCTGTTTTTAAGTAAAGTGCTTCGTAACTCTTACTCTACTTCAGCCAACCTCTTTTCCCTCAGGTTCAACAACATCCTTCAAGGCCCCTCCAGCTCTCTGAGGTGAAAGTAGTCACAACCTCACATCAGCCCCTAGGTGCTGGCCTGCAGGCTTTTCCCAGAATGGGCCAGAAGTGGCTGGGAGGGAGAGAGCTTTCACCCTGCTCAGCCAGTTAGCTCTCCAGGCCAGCAGCAGTAATGGAGAACGTGACAAGCTGTCACTAGAAGCCAGCTCAGTTCTCTAAGACTTAATGGTAGAATCACACAATAGGGTCAGACTAAAAAGGTTCCCTTATGAAAATTTTATCAGCAACTTTGGTAAATGGCTATGGGAAAGGTGCTTTGCTCCCAGGCAGACCTGGGACCTGATTTTACAAGGTACAGGCAGCCTGCATTGCCTCACCCCCACAAGATATTAAGGGCACTCAAATTGAATTAACACCAAATCAAGCCGGTGCACTTAACAATACAAATGCACTTAAGGGATGCCTCAGGATGATTTGTGACTAAAGGAGGCAGAGAAGAGAACAGACTGAAAGCCACAAGGGTGGTGTTGTGTGTCATATACAGGAAAAGCCATAAGTAGACCTTAGGATACCGGAAAACCATGAACTTGAGGGCCTCTCGGATACCTTAGACCAAGCTGTAAAGTAGAAGGCTGCTTTTGTGGTATGCAGAAACAATTGATAAATAAATTACGGCCAGTTTTCTTAGTGGCATGGTCTCCATTACCACTGACAGGAGCAGAGCCTCTCTGCTATGAGATGAATAAGAGACAAATAATGACATATCAGGTAGCAGCCCAGAAAATTCTTTACCATTGGCCAGGACTCTTCATGACAATGATCACACAAAGATCCTCAGTGACAGCCAAATGATGAGACGTGACAGCTCACCAGACAGTTCTTGACAAGTCCTAAAGAGAATAAACAGAAAATGTCCCTGGCAACTGGGACCTTAGAGTCAGAACCAACCCTTGAGATTTTTCCTCTTGTCCCTTAACATTTGCTTGCACACATTTTCTCCCCAAGTGTCTTACTTCTGCAGCCTAGCCTCCCTCACTCTGACTTCATCCCTACTCTACACCCCCTCACCTCTTTCCTGCACACACCCTGTCTACTGAGCTGGAAGACAATTGGCCCATCTTCATAGCTGAATGCCTCTTCTAGATAATCTTGGAAACTTGGATACATTTTGGACTTGGGAGAATTCAGGGGGAAAAAAAATGGCCTCACTGGGGAGTTCTTCCCATCAAGTGAAATACACACAAAAGCATGCTTTTGTCATCCATTCAGGGAACAAGCCGCCTCCACACAGGGTCTCTCTTAGAAAATGGGCTCCATTTAGGTTGGAGGTGGCCTAATTTTATCAGGGTTAAAGCAGTTGTTCATCTAGTCATAAGGTGGCTGGGAAACTGGGGCAGGCAGTTTCAGATTTCCACTACAAAACTAAGTTTGGGATGGTGAGGAAACACCCTTTCCAGGCACTGTAGAGCCTCATCTCCATCTTTCCCTATATGAGGTTAACATTGTCAGAGAGGAAAGGGAAAATCAGCACCCCTCTCCGGAACTACCTGAGCTCTTATCTACCATGGCTGTGCAGGAGAATGATTATTGCTTTTGCCCATTGTAAAACAAATACACTTGCATCTTCTTCAATATGCCTCAAGGGACTGTAGCAGAGTAGAAAGACATATGGATAATTCTTCGGGAACCTGGAAGTACCTACAGCTATAACGTATTACCATGGAGACAGTTATATTTAAAAATGTACCTGCAGATACCCTTCTCATAGGAACAGTGGGTCCTAAGTCCCAAGGAAGAATTTTTAAACTACCCACAGTTTTCCATATTGTAGCCTTCCTTCAAACCATCCAAAGAATAAGATGTAAACAAATGTAAACAGAGCCCATGTTAACCTCTCGATTCATTCATTGTATAGGTTACTTTTTAGCTTCTTATACATAGAACTTTAAAAGAAAACAACGAAGTCACCCAACACACCTGGAGGGGTAAGAAAAGTGCAGCTTCTCATTTCTCAGAGTCAGAGACCTTCCACATCCACAGGCTCTCATGGCAAGGTTGTATCTTACCTACCTACCCAGCAGGTGACATCCTCCGGTTCTGTCTGCCATTCTCTGCATTAGTCACAATCATCCCTTAGTTTATTATCAACCCTCACTGGTCCTCTTGTTTCAAACAAACTTATTTATGGTTCACACATTTTTATAGTAATGATTCATACAGTAAACACTGTTTACTGGTCAGTACTGACCATGTGCCTAGCACAGAATAGGTATGAAGAGGACAGGGGAGACTCAAATTCCTTAGTGCAAAGACCCTGCCCGCCACATTACCATCTGAGTCATGCCCCTGTCTTTGATTTCTCTGCTTAGCTCTTTTTACTCTAAAATGCAGACAGCCAAGCTGATTATATGTCCTCCAGCAAGGACTACCTCCTTCAAAGTAGAAAGGAAGCAAAATGTGGACCACAGACTTAATTCTTTGCTCACTGCTTCCCATCGGTCACTCTGTTATGCCAGGCGCTGAAGGCCTTGTCTATGTGCCTCTCTGACCTCAGCACACTCCAAGCTCTTTAACTTGGGTGCCTGCTCCTCCTATTCAGGTCTGTGTCCTAAGCACATATCTCAATCCTGCTAAGCAGCAGGGATCTACAAGCCTATCTGGAATGAATACACGGCACAAATGCATAAATAAATGAATAAAATAAGTGATTTGACATATGTCCTGACTTTTTCTGTCCATAGCTATTTATCTCTCCTCTCATTTCTTTTCTGCTAACCCTCACCATGGAACTCACAGAGGCAGCACAGCCTTGTGGCGGGCGACATACTTTCGCTCTGGGACCTGCCAGTTTGCCTCCTCTTGGCTTTGCAGGAGCAGATTGTTACATATTCAGAATTATTCTCCCAAGCTGTTTTAAAATGGCTTTTTAGTTGAAATGGGTCGTGGGGAGGGTATTTTCACCATAGAAATTAGTGTTACAAATTAGCATAATGTAGTTCAGCTCTGCCACCGGTGAGTTGGTAAGTTGTGTGGCCTTGGGCAAGCTACTAGATATCTCAAAATTCGACTTCATTATTTATTTAAATGATAGAGGTGGTGAGTTCAGCTTTACAAGGTTACTATAGGGGAAAAATTAACATTTGTAAAAGTACTTGGCGCACAGTTCTTTGCACAAACTGTTTAACAAACTAGTTACTCTTTCAAGTAGGCATGGTGTTGTTTCTTGCATTTCAACTAACACATTCTTTTATCTCCCTACACTTTTTCTTGTTTTCCAAAGAATTTATGACAACAAGGAAAAACAAAGAAATAAATCGACAAAAACGGAAACGTAAATGAAAGACCAGCAAGAAGGTAAATGGAAACACCACGTCTCAATGCTATCCTGATTGGATGGTGACCAATAGAGCAAGAGTTACATAGGTACTAGATGTCTGTTTCTAGGTGCAGCCAACACAGGCGCTGTTACTTATGCTGTTCTAACACAGCTCTCAGGCCAGGGGATAAAGCGAGGCTGCAGACGGGGAGCATCTGTATAGAGACTGACAAGCACACAGGATTGCTTTCACGGTCAGCACTCAAAGGGGCATTCTACTTTACAGGGAAAGCCACCGAGGCCAAGGGACCCGGCTTGCCTGAAGCCACCTGGCTGCTGCTGATAGAACTGAAGTTAGGACCTGGGAGTCCCACCTCCCGATCCACTCTGCCCCTCTGTTGGGACACCCTGCTGTCTCCTCACTCCGGGAAGATCCATTTTGTGATAACAAAAAGAGATCAAAAAATCTTTCAAGATTGAACAGAATCACACTTAAATGGAAAGAAGAAGACGAGGGAAAAAATGTTGGCATTGAGACAGAGGGGACTTCCCAGGGAATTTCCTGGATCTGACGGTGACACATGAAAGAGTGACAAGCATAAGCCCAGTGGCAAGAGCAGCTGCTCTGGGGAAAGAAAAAAAAAAAGCCATGTCCTCATTTTGTATTAGCTTTTGAAAAGAGAACTGTGATTATTAATTCATATTCTTTGTGGGCCACTCTGAAGTCCGGGTCTTTTTTCAATTGTTCCTATTGTGTAGAAACTTTTCCCCAAACTTCTGCCTAAAGCTCCAACTTCCCTCTTTATGAGATGCCCTGTTGGGGTGGTTAATGGGTGGACAAAGAAATCAAATCCAGTTTTCCTTCCTCTTCCTTGGAGAGAGGCAGCCAAAGCAAAAAGGTGTAAAAAAAAAAAAAAAAAAAGGCAATCAATGGGCCTACAGAAGGGCGAGGACTAGGCTTCAACCCAGGGGGTGAACAAATCCATTTACCTTCCAGTTGATAGCAATGTTTCATTGACCAGGCAGCAAGCAGGTGGAGCCCAGCATGGGGACCTCTGCTTTATAGGGATCCTGTTACTGTCCTCCAAATTGTAGCCATCCTCACTCCAAATAAACACAAGAGCCAGCTCCGAAGTCACTGTCCCCGGGTGACCACAGAGGTGCCTATGGAAACCCTCTGCTTATCTCCACTCAGAAATGGTTCTGGCAGTTCCTGACCACAAGTGTTGACAACTCTGCCCCCTCCCAGCCTCCCACTCCCACCCAATCACCTTTCCAAGATCTCACTGGCTGGACCTGCATTGACACATAAGGGCAAGAGGGGCCACTAATCTCCAGAGGAACACTAACAAAGACTCTGGAAAGGGGAAATTAAACTTTAAAAAATACATTTCCCTTATTTGTTTTACACATAGCAGAATTTCACCTCACTTAAGCTCGGTTTACTTTGCCATAAACATACTTCTGAGCCCTGCCACTCTGTCACCTCTTTGGGTGAGTGTGGAAAACGTGGGCTCACAGTTTCATTTTTATATATTCACGGGGTCGGGCAGGCACGTGTCTGTCTGTGTGTGACCTTCAAAGCTGCACCTCTTATTGTTCGTTGCTATTTTGTGAACTCCAAGCTCGCTGCCACAAGCTTCTAGGGGATTCCCTTGTCTCTGCTCAAATCTTACTGTAGAAGTGGTAGGATTAGCTCCTCCACATCACCACATCCAACTTTCACATGGGTTCTCGTGCTCCTAACTCATCTGTTTCGTACAGCAGATGTTATTCCCTGAGCCACTTCCCAGCCCTTGCTTGTACTTTCTCAATGAGTCAGATGTGATAAAGCAAACAAACAAATAGAATCTGCTACTAACCGTCAAACAAGAAATCCACAGTCCGATTAGAAATCAAGATTAGGTGCCATTTACTTCGCCCACCTTATGAAGTCCTGTTTGCTGAATACTGCAGATACTGTAACTGGCCATGGTTCCCAGAGAAGACTCATAGAGACCCCAATCCCACCACCCATAACTTCTGTGACTTGAGGACAATTGCCTTGACTTTCATCCTTTGTGTGTAAATGAGAATATTATAGTAATAGTTGTCTCACCAATCCACTATCACTGTTGTTGAGATTTTTGCCAGCTTCAGGAACATACAGACTAAAATTGGAATGATACTGAGATTCTCATGGCCCTGTACAAGAATGACATGTGAAATCATGAAGCAGTCTAGATTTTTGGTGGAAGGAGACCAGCTCCCCACAGTTGTCCTTATCTCCACAAGAGGTACATGCATGCAAGCACACCCAAATAAATGTGAAAGGGTTGTATTTTAAAGAGGCAAGTGTGCATTTCTTGAGATAAAAATCTATTGACTTTTTTTCCCCCCCCAACTTAGAGTGAAACATTGTGGAGACAGAAAACAGAAACAAACTGACCTGCCTGCACATCTGTGAGAGAAAGTTCCATCCTGGGATGAAGCACAACACTACGTGGTGGTGAAACCCAGAGCTTGTCTGCTGTCCAGAGAACAGAGTTAAAAGCACAAACTTCAGAGAGTTAAATACTGAGTGTACACCCAAACACAAAGAATTCAAACACTTGGGCTTGTGCTGGGATTGTTTTCCCAGGGTCAATCCAGCCTTAGAACTTTGTTGAGGAATTTACTTTGCTCATTACTTCAGGGAAATAAAAAGCTCAGTTGAGACAATTATAACTCTATTCTGGAGGTGAACAACAGGTCTAGCCTGACCTGCGTTTTATTCCCACCTCTCCTTCAGGCTTTACCTGCAGTATCCCCGAGGGAAGCCCAACTGGGAATTGGAATCTTTGTGGATCTATTACAAGGTTCTATGTCTCAAGTTTCTGAATCTGAAACTTGTGAAATACAACTTGCAAAGCGCCTCTTTAGGAAAAAAAAAATACTAACAGAATCTTACCCCCTCCTCCACAAACTAGGAGGAAGAGTAGGCACCCTTGTGGACAAACACCTGCACTTTTACATACATCTGGACAAGAAAAGAGCAGCTCAGGCAGAGCAATGAGGGACCAGGATGAGCCAGGCTGTCACTGCAGGGTGACAGGTGAAGGAGCTGAAAAATGGAGAGATGCAGGAGGCTGGTGAGTGCTCTCACATGGACAGTGAGGGAGGGTGGAAGGATGTGGTCATGAGGAGAGAGGAAAGAAAAAATGAAAGGGGCCTGAGTCAGCCATAGGCTAAAGCAAACAGGAAGGTTTTAAAGTGAGATCTGAGGAAAGGAAGTGGTTCTGAGCAAGGGACAGAGCTATCCAGAGATCTGCCTCAGAAAGCAGCCTCTTTCAGAGGCCTGACTTGTGGGAATATTTCTTGGCGGTACTGACAGACAGATGGACCAAATTTTTATTTCTATTTTTTTATTTTAAATCACAACCGACTCCAGTCCTTTTCTAGAACTTGAATCAGAAAGAATTGAGACTTCAGATTTGAAAACATTGAGAGGCTCATTGGTGTGAAAGGCAGCTGTCCACTGTTAACAGCACACCAAGCAGAACTACCTAGATGAAGAGCACATGGAAGGCCACTAACTCTGCTCAACACTAAGACAGTTTCTACAGCCATCTCCCTAATGCTATGTCTAGCAAATCCTTGTAGATCAGGAAACACGACCCAGGGAGAGCCTGATGAATTTCTTTTAACTTTTAAAAATGTTTTTATTTTGCATGCCTGGCCTCCCACCTCAAGTACTCTAGCAGTACTACTAAGCACACTAAAAATTATGGAATTCAACCCATAGAATCATCTCAACAACATTGCAGACCAGGAGGGAACTGAGACACCATCTATAAAGTCAGAGTCTTCTGGGCTGAGGATGCCAAACCCCCAAGCCAGATAGATCATTGATGGCCTGCATGAGGTCCAGCCTAATGATTTTCAAATGTGGGATTACATCAGCTAATTCTCTGCATGAAGGGGGCTGGGAATCTAGAGAAACCACCCATATAAAGATGGAGGAGGGTGTTGTCTGGCATTCTCATGGAAAGCATAGAGATGCTAACTAGCTAGGCCCAGGGCAGACCCCATAGTGCCTTCTGAGGAAAAATCTTGAGATAGTTCTAGAAGACAAAAACAAGAGACAAAAAATTCTCACATAAATGAACTGTTTAAAAGACTTAACCGAAATCAGCAAGTCTCTCCAGCTCCTTCAGAAAATCCCCTTCATACAGCCCTCTTGAGAATTATTCTTCTCGCGTCACAATCCCCAGGGACTCAAGGCTAAGAGAGTTTCATTTTCTCCTCTTTGTTTCACAGCGGTGTGGACTGTACCTTCATGAATCTCATTTTTCTCAACTATATAATGGCCACAGTATGCTTTGTTCCCACCTCAAAAGATACTATGTACTTTAAAGTCCTTTGCAGACTTGAAGCATGTATGTGTAAAATGCTGTCATGTGTAATGATGAGGGTTCTCATAGGATGACAGCATCCAGGTCGTTTCTTTATAGTACACAACTGAACTCAGGTATGAATAAGCCTAATGCTGGACCACTTTTTATTATGTAAAAAAATCAACTAAAGAAAAACTTCAGTGATTTGTTAGGCTGTGTCTATATTCTGTATTATAAAGTACAAAGTCACTACCACATTACAATAAAATTTCAAAGTATGAAGTAATTAGTACTTTTCAAAAAACCTTTTTCATTTTATTTTATGTGTATGAGTTTTTTGTTTGTTTGTTTGTTTTTTAACCTGCATTTATTTTTGTTCATGAGATGCACTTAGTGTCAAAAAGGCCAGAGGAGGGCATCAGATCTGAGGTTGAGAGCCACAATGTGGGAGGTGGGACTTGAACATAGGTCTTCTGGAAGAGCAGCCAGGGTTCTTAACTGCTCTTAATCTCTGAGCCATCTCTTCTGTCCTAATTACCAGATTTTAAATGATTATATTATTTTAACAGCTTTATTAACATATAATCATTGTTGTCATTTATGATTACTTTAAAACTACCGTATCAAATACACTAGCTCCAAATAGCTACTCTGATTAAAATTTTCAGTTTTTTATTTGTTTTTGAGAGAGGAAGGGAGGGAGAGAAAACACCATGTGTGCACAGATGCCCACAGGGGCCAGAAGAGAGTATTCCTCTGAAGCTAGAGTAGTACTAAAAACCAAACTTAGATCCTTGGGAAGAGTAAGGTGCTAGTTCAGAACAAGTAAAATTCCAGTTCCCCAGTCACACTCATCACAATTTATGTGTGGTGCCTAGAACTGGATCAGACAGAATTATTAATATCATTGTAGAGGGTTCCATTAGGCAACAATGTTCTGAAAGATAATATACCCCTCATTACAAATACTTGAAAAATATATTTATTTGGGTAAGAGAAATAAAATTCTTAGTTACCCACTACCCAGTGGAAACCATATCAATATTCTATTAGCTTGCTCATGATGATTGTCCCTCCTCCTCCTCCTCCTCCTCCTCCTCCTCCTCCTCCTCCTCCTCCTCCTCCTCCTCCTTCTTCTTTTCCTGAATGCATCTTGTTTTGTTTGGGTAACATAGTCATGATCTATTGAACAGTATTACATAGTTTGCTTTTTTTTTAATCTTCGAAGCAAGTCTTACCCTATAGGTATGACTCACAGGAGTAAATAACACTACCAAGCAATACATTTTAGAAACCTCTGTTGAGATGTGGGGTGTTTCATTATCTTATTATAAGTCACAGAGTAGATGAATTTTTTAAAAAATAAACTAAAGGTGAAATTAGCAATTTTATTGCATTTGCCAGCTTAAAAGGAGGGTCAGCAAAATGGCTCCATCCCACAAAAGTTCCACATAAACTTCTTTACCAGAAACTGCTAGAAATGTCAGGCTCTGGAAGGATCCACCTGACCTGGTGGTGGTTCTCCCCTTTCTCAGATTTTGAACTTGGAAGAAACCACATGTGTGTCATCACACACCATAACACCCTTCTTCTGACACTTTAGGATGTGTACAGCAGACGGGAAGGAAGAGCAACATGCTGCAAAATGAGGATAATCATCATGAAATTACAGGGTTCATTTGCCAAAAGCTAAAGTTGGAGGATTATCTCTCTCACAGCCTTCATTCCACCACATTCCCGGAGCCTGGCAAGGCTGCTAGGAGTAGCTTATGGGAGAATTCACAGCAAAGAGCCCACACAGAGCCTGGCACCCTCCCCCAGAAAGCTTCCAGAAGCCTCTGCCTGCTGGCTGCTCTGCTGCAGAACTGACTGCTCACTGTCTCCTTTGCTCTGGGGTCTTCTAATTCTTCACTGTGATAACAAAGGCCCTACCTTCCAACCTACCCCACACACTCCCCCTCCTCAATTGACCTGTCCCAACCAAGTTTATAGTTTCATAACCTTGAAGACTTCAGATTCTCTCTGGTTCCTGGAATCTCTCTGAACTTTAGATGCATACATTTGCCTGAGCATTTTCTCCAGGCATTTCAAAGATAAAATGTAGTTTTACCCCATTCTTCCCATGCTACCAGCACAGTAACAAAAATCTCCACTCTTTGCATTCTGAGTGCAAAGGGCCTTCCTCAGGTGCAGACAGGGTGCTCCTTGCTCTTCTCACTTTCTAAAGCCCAGCGAGTTGTTAAAGCCCGTAGATGCTGCCTTTCACAATTGCAGCACCTCGGCAAAGCACCATCCTCTCTCACCTAGAGCACCACAGTGGCCTCCGTTTCCAGTCTTATCACCCCCATCCAATCCTGGCTTACTGAAATCTCCACCACCATAAAACCTCTCCAGCTGTGCCATCAGGGGTTGAGAAGAAGGAAGAGATGCAAGAGGTGCCAGCTCTGTGGGTCTGGACACAAGTCCATGCTCAAACTGATGGCAAGAACTCTGGACCATTCCCCTTGTACTTTGTCTCCAGGTTCCTCCTCTGTTTAGAACAGCACTGCCCCAAGACCTCTTGGAGGTCTCCAAGCTTGAATTCTATAATCTCAGGAACTTGCACTCATCAGGTAGGATTTGTCTAGCTACAACTCTGTAGAGAAAAGTATTCCCACACACACAAGATGAGGAATGTTAAGACTTTGCAAACGTTACTGTTCCAGAAAGAGTATGTGTGCAGAATGTTCCTGGCCAGGACAGTGTTATCAAGGAAGAGCAGAAGCCTGTCTGTCGGCAGCAGATTTCGACGTGGCTGAGGGGCCAGCAAACAGAGAAGTGGGTCTGGAAAGGCTCATGCTCTGTTTGAAAGGAAGATTTTAATGAGATGTGCTCTCTTACTCTGGGTTTTAATGACTTTTCAAAATGTAACTAGGCGATACGGGTGGGACAGATCAAGAGAGAAGATTTGTAGCATGAACAGAGGGAGGAAGAGAAAGAAAGGGACCAAAAAATGGGACAAATTGAGCACTGGCACTGTTGACCATCCATGGGGAGTAGCCTGCCCAAGAACCTGGTCCTGGGGGTCCACCTGGAGCTTAAGAATTCTGTGGCCAGACATAGTGGGGCACACCTTTAATCCTAGTACCCAGGAGCAAAGGCACATATAGACATAGTAAGTTCCAGGTCAGTCAGAGCTACACAGTGAGATCCTGTCTCAAAAAAGAAATAGACAGACAGACAGACAGACAGACAGACAGACAGACAGACAGACAGATAGATAGATAGATAGATAGATAGATAGATAGATAAATCAAAAACAAACAAAAAGAATACTGTGAACCAGAGAGTGGAGTTGAGAGGCAAATTTCATTTTAAAATCTAAAAAGCTTCAATGTATATAACATACATCAGTTGGTGAGCCCAAGAGGCCTTATTTCTGACAGGGAGAAAAAAATCCTTCCTTATGAGGGTTCTGTGAAATGGTATTGTATATATGCAGCCCATAAGTGACTTTGGTCTGAATGCACCATCACTCCTGTGCTGACAGCCCTGATGAGCAGCCCATAAAGAACATGGTACTGGAATCATTCCATCACACAAAATAGAAAACTGAGGCACAGAGACACACAACAATCTGTTTGGCTAGCTCAGTTGGTAAAGTGTTTGCCATATTACCCTACAGACTTGGTTTTAATCCCCTGTTCTCTTTTATAGATAGCAGAGACTGTAATCCTAGAACCCGGGAGGACAAGATGATCCCTGTGGATTTCTGGCCACCCAGTCTAGCTAGATCAACAAGCTCCAAATTCAGTGTCTCAGAGAATGTGTAGTGTAATTGGGGGGAACCCAACTTCAATTTCTGGCCTCTATATGCACAGTTGCGCGCGCACACACACACACACACACACACACACACACACACACACACACACACACACACACACTTTATCAGATTTTCAAAAAGGTTGACCGGAATAAGTTTAAGAAGACTCGTTCTGTGCCTTTTAGCTATGCTTCTAAGGAGGCTCGCAGGACATAGTGATGAGCTTTTGAACAGGAGGCAACCTGTTCTCAGCAGCCAATGTCAAATCTTGACAAATCAACTGGTACTTTGGCAATTTCCCTTGTGAGATTATCACCATACACCCCTGCTCCTGGGCATCATTCATCTGTCCTTTCTACTGGGGTCCTACTCCCTAACCCATCTTCTGGTGCTGGTAATGTGTAAGTCCTTTCTGGGCCCCAAACTCCTACACAGGCCAGAACAGATAATAAACATATGGTGGTCCTTCCACAAATGCCAGCTCATATCACACCCATGACAGCCCTGGAAGTAGGTCTCCGGTAATGGCTGAACACACTTACCAGCTTCTTAATGCATGCCAAGCCCTGTGTCTGTTGATATAGCTACAACAGTCTCTCCTGTATCTATACGTGGCAAGACTCTAGCAGATGCCTAAAATCACAGGTAACCCCGACCGATTTGTACATTGTGTATTCATACAGTTTCAAACCCATGGTAAAGTTTAATTTATAAACTAGGCAGAACAAACTATAAAACTAATAAAATAAACAAGAATACCAGAGAAATTATTGCAAGAACTGTAGTAGGGTCTCCTTAGTGGAATCATCCCCCCTAAACTCTCTTGGCTTCTGTTGTACTATAGGAATATTTGGCAGAAACTGCTGAAAGTGAAAGTGTGGGGGAAGGGAGACTGCTGAGCCTAGATACTGCTGATCTTAACCCACAATTGAGTACACCGAGTTTGAACGGAGATGAATAAGTTATTTAAAGGGCCAGAATCTCCATCAAAGTAGGATTAATTTGTAACCATGTTGATATTCTAACTCCTCAAGCAATAACAGGTTTGGTATCTTTAGTTGAACTATAAAATTAGTGACACTTCTTTTGAAATTGCATAGAGTATGGTGACAGTTTTTTGTTTTTTGTTTTTTTGGTTTTTTTTTTTTGTTTGTTTGTTTTGTTTTCTTTATTGGCCATTGGGCCATGGGTAGGGAGTAAAGAATCAGAAGCTGAGAGATGGAGGCCAGTTCTGAGGCTATGATATTAATGAGATAATAGTACAAGATTGGCTGTGTGGGACCTGGCAGGAGGCGGCGGGTAGTTCCACACTGAGGGGTGGGAGGCAGGTGAGTGGGGTAGGTGTGGGAACACCTCAGATTTCTTGAGTAAATGTACAGATAAAAATGAGGTGAGTACAGGAAGGGACAGGGTAAGGAACAGCTGGAAGGAAGGCTAAGGCACAAACATGGGAGCATCACCATATTTGGGGTGAAGTGAATGCCTATTCCATAAGATGGATTCATCCATGACACTTCTAAAGTGGCTAAGAACCTGAGACTAGATAGGTCATGGACGTAGGGGAAGCCTAACACTAATATTCTGCATATATATATATATGTATATATATATATAATGATTCCTAGTGACATATTGCTATACCTATAGAATAAGACATTGCTTGGACCTCATCAGGAAAGCTTCTTCTTACAGTAGATAGTAATTAAGAAAGAGACCCACAAATGATCAATGTGTAGAGAGTGGGAGACTTTGGAGCATTCAGGCTTACATGGGTGTTTTTATCAAACCCCACCTCTCAAGGCTCAGGGCTCTATGCTGACTCCAAGGATGTCTTCCTGGTACAACAGGACTGACACACATATGAACACCCAGAGACTATGACACCATTCACAAAACCTGCGCAGGTCCAAAGCAGACAACCCCCCCCCCCCCCCCCCCGCACTGAGATGACAAAGTAAACACGAAGTTGCACCCCTAACCAGGAAGCTATCTGTAATTTATTCCTGCTAAGAAAGGAAAAATCAGTTTTCTCCAATGGAATGTCACAAGGCATATCAACCACCTGGTGCCCACCACCACCTGGCCTGGTGCCCAGAATTGTGGGCCAAAACAAAATGGACTCCATTTTGTTTGTGCACTTTTTTTTTGGCTTGTTTCTTTTTTCCTGTTTTTATTTTATTTTGGGGTTTTTTTTTTTATGTTGTTTTTGCCTGACTTCTGATCTTTCCTTACTTTTTTCTTCCTCTCTTTCTTACTTTTTTTTTGGGGGGTGGGGGGAGATCATAAAGTTATTGGAAAGGACCTAGGAGGAGCTGGGGGAGGAGAAAGAATATGATCAAATTATATTATATAACAATTTTTTTAAAAATAGCTAGCGAGAGATAAATGGGTTCCGTCCTTGACTTGCTGAGCTCCGGTTACAAACAGGCCATTCAGATCCAAGTGTGCCCTCCTCCACACAAGAGCAGAGCTACAAAACAGACTGGGAAGCTGCCAGTCATGAACTCTGGAAACTCAGTACCCTGCAGTTTATGATCAGGAAGTGGGAAATATCTACACGGGCAATCATGCAGCCTTCAGGATCTGCTCAAGGTAGAAGCTACAAAAAAGATGTGGGACAGGGGGAGAAAAGAAGCAAGGTGGTTCAGAAACAAATCGAAGTGATTTCCTCAAGGAAGTGCTTCACTGCTGAATGGAGGGAAACACAGCATGTTCATGACTATTTGACAATCTGAGCCATGGCTCTGACACAAGACCATTAATAGAGCAGTGGTGGAGAAAGATTACCCTACTAGAAGCTGCTAGAATCCTGTCTAACCTCTGCTTTGGGTATGATTCACAGTCTGAGGCTTGCAGGTTGCCATGAACCCTCCATCATCCAGACCCAGAACCCCATCTTACTCTGTTAGGAGTATCCCCGCCCCCCCCCCCAAAAAAAGATGTTTCTGCCTAAATTCTGTCCAACTTTGTGAGTAAACTCATATGACGAAAATCCGTTCTTCTCATTAGGTGCAGGGAGAGTGGTGTTCAAATCTGTTCTAGGCTTCTCTGAGCCCTCTGTAGATGATGACCAAGATGGCATGAAAAATAGGTTTACAAGAGCTTCACTGCATTGAGAGAGAAGACTGTCTTTCTCTCAACTGGCTCACGTTCTCTCGACCTGTCAAATAGTATAGGGAGGGAGACTGGCACTTACCAAACTTTGCTTGGAATGGACTTTTGGGCCTGGAAAGGATGAGATTAACTGAAGTTTTCTGGGATGGGGAAGGGTCACCAAGACCAAGATTTCCACAGTTTGAACTGGTGCTGCCTCATTCCCGCAGCTCTGCAGCCAACACTTTCTGAAGCATCTCCAAACTCCAGAAAAGAATGCAGTAGACACACCCAGGGTTCATTGGTGGCTCTTGCCATGTTGTATATGCCCACCAGACAGCCCATGCCAGAGTCTCTCAGGTTCCTATAGTTCTGCACCAGGGATGATGGCCATCCCTAGAAATGTCTGGAGATACTTTTGATTGTCATAGCATAGGAAGGGAGGACAGTACCCGTGCTTAAGGACTAACAGCTGGCTAACCCTCCTACAGTTTACCTGACAGCCCCTCAACAAGGAATCATCTCTGTCTAAACATCACTGGTGCTGAGGCCAAGAAATCCTCCTGGCAATATTGAGAGCCAATTGCCCTCAATGGTCTCCTTTCCCTCCCTGACTTATTCACAGGCTTCTGCTGTGCTCTCCTGGGATTGTTCCTAAATGAGCCACTTGTACTCAAAATGTTATCTCTGTCTGTGCTTCTCAGAAGATGGGGACAAGACGTTATCTAGTCTGGGATCTTCTATTGACACACCAGGAAGCTGAATACACTTTTTACATTGTTACAAAATGTGGAAGTTCAATTTTTTACGAATCAAACAAGGGATCTCACAGGATACCCATCTCTGAGCTCTCTGCCCTACCCTCTCTTTACTTTTTGTTTTGAAATGTCGAAGTTGTTCAGACTGACCTTGAACTTGTCCTTCTGCTTCAGCTTCTCTAGTGGCTGAGATGATCACATATAGCTCATAGGACACAGTGTAATGAACATTGAAAAGAGCAAGGACCAAATCTGGATACGGTCATCCTCATCCAGGGTCCTTAACTCAGGGCCTCTCAGAAAAGACCCCGCCCAGATGCAAACCTCCAGCTGCATCACTCTGCCTTCCTTCTCTCCAGAGGAGAGACTCCCAGGACAGCATGGGAGTTGCAGAAAAACAAAGGGAAACCTTTACAGCATTGAAAGAAGGAGTGCCTATGTTCCACAGCTGCCTGTCTCGGTCACTTCACCTTGGTGCCATGGAACAAAATGACTGCACATAGGTCCAGTGTGAAGGGAAGGTTTGCTGCTGTCACAGTCAGGGGGTTACATCTGTTTACAGTTACAGGATGCACCACTACTAAGAACTTCCATGATGTGCTCAGAGGAACACAAAGAAAAAGGAAAGAAAGGGCATTAAATCTCTGGCTATATTTGATCTATATTTTTTTTCTCTTGGACTTTTTTTAATACCATATCCACTCTGACATGCCATTAAAATAAAACCCTATGTATATAAGCAATAGATTTTAAAAAGAAAAAAAAACCCTAATATATTGAACGACCCAACATATACAATTTGAAAGCAGTAACCAGATCCTCTGCTCTGGCAGACTGTAAACTGGACTAGGGAGGAACGTTGTTTTTCTTTCCGTCATTCTGCCAAGTTAAAAAGGAAGTTGGAGATTAGAACAAAATATTTAAATCAAAAATGAATCCTTCAATGAAAGTCGCTTGATCCCCTTCCTTCCCAGCCCTGACTTTCTTTCCCCTGTTGGAAGCATATTTCTCTGTGAAAAGAAGTGGCGTATTGTAAAATAGAAGAGAGACAACCCACTGGGGAGCACACCCATCTCCTCATTTTCAAAGTGAGAGATAAATGACCTAAGGTCTCCTCCCAATCAAATGCTGTCTCTGTACATTCTCAGAATAAATGGCACCATTTTCCCTGGAAAGAAAGAGGCTCAGGCTTCTCACCCCCCCCTCCCCTTTTCTCTTTGTATACCCATGTTAATCAAGTTTCCTAGACCCTGAACATGGGTTAGCATGGGTAATATGGACAGGGCAATATATTGTTCTCCAAATTGCAAGCAAGATCATGGATCTTCCTAAGGGCTTCATTACAAGAGTCAGTGTCTTGGTTTCTTGAAATCACCTTCATTCACAATTAAGAAATGTGTGACCAGAATTTATCCCAAGTGCATGCACTGGCTTCTTGGAGCCCATTCCTTACCATTCCCTTCGGAGGAACACCTGGCTTAGCCTGATACTGGGGGGAGGGGCTTGGTCTTACCTCAACTGGACATGTCAGACTACACTGACTCACTCTGGGAGTCCTTACCCTCTCTGAGGAATGGATGGGAGGGATGGGGTAGGGAGAAGCTAAGAAATGACTGGGAAGAGGGGAAGGAAAGGAAACGGTGTGGGCATGTTTAAAAAAAAGTTCAAATCAAAAAGGAGATGTGTAGCTATCTGAGGTTCTGGGAATAAAATTAGAGAGAGGAGAAGCCAGGAACAGAGATACACTGATATTTAGACATCTGCAGTACTGCCAGCTCAATGTCTGTCCTCAAAACGAACCTGTTTTGGTCTTTGAAGAACAGATTCATGTAGCCCTTATGGTGCTTATGATGCTGAGCATTGTAGTGAGATTATGTTACATTGTAAATAATTGTCCTGCCTACTGGTCTAATAAAAACATTGTTTGGCTGAAGGCAGGCAGGAAGTGTGGGCGGGGCTACCAGACTAAGAAAACTCTGGGAACAGGAAGAACAGGGCAGAGATGCCATAGACACACCAGAGAAGCAGATGCAGGGGACACCTATGCTGTTCTGAGAAAAGGTACCGAGCCACATGGCTGAACAGGATTAGTTTAAGAGCAAGTGCTAGCAAGTTATATGTCTGGGCCCCAGGTCAATCAGCATACAATTAATATAAGCATCTGTATGTTTCAGTGGGACTATGGGACTGTGGGTCTGCAGGTTTGGGCCACGAGGCTGGGCCAGAAAGTCCAGGCCAGAAACCTCATACAACAGAGCACAATTCTTATCTGTTTAAAAACAATGCAAAAGAAATAGTGGAATGTGACATTATAACCCCATGCCCCACTTATTAGAAGTACTTGGAAAGTACACACAAACACACACACACACACACACACACACACACACACACAAATCAGCCCAGTGCAACTCCAGAAGAAAATTGGCAAATCAGGCAGAGAGGCTGTCGTATCTGTATTAACTCATGTCTGTGACTTTTTGACACCCTAAACAAATGTTGGTAATTCAGTACCAATGACAGTTATCATACATTAAATATAGAGTCATGCAAGGTATAAAACTAAAGGACACATTCATGGCTTTCATAATAATGTAGAAATGTAAAATAATGGTTTTGTTCTCCAGAGGCAAGAATGAATTATCTTTCACATTTGCATATATTAGCTTTTTTGATAGTGAAAAAAATTTAAAGTCCCACCTGTATCCAAATTTTTCTTTTCAATTTCTTTCTAGCTTCATCATTTTGTAGCCTCAGGATGCTTCAAATCTGATCTTGTGCCAAAGATGAACTGGGTGATCACACTTTTCCTTTCCCTAGGATAACACTTGGGCAACACCTGTGCAAGTAACCTGAAAGCTTAGGAGCTCCCTATTCTAGGAGGAGACCACAGCAGCATCAAGTGGTCCTTGTTGGGTTCACAAGTAGATGCCTGCCAGTAGCTACTTTCTCTGATATACTTCGCTCACCTATAGTGCATCTGTAGCAGGAAGAAACCTCTCCTTTTTACCTGGTGTGTGTACTCACAATGATAATAAAGAGATTCTATCCATGGAACCCTTCCTTTAATCCTCATCACCTCTCCAGCAGCCTCACTTAGAAAAGCTACAGAGCAGGTCTCCATTGCTTACTCAGTGTGACAGTTCTTGGTGGCAACCATATAATGATCCATACTGAATTTGAATGGGGCCTGAGCTCTATGCTCTCCAGATCACCTCGATTAATCTCTACACCTTGTCCTCTGGAACCAGCTTGTTTCCACACACCCCCCCAACCTTTCATTCCCCCCCCCCCCCAACAATTACAACTCAGATCAACTAACTTGCTCAGGGAAACCGGGAGGCCAAGAGCTTGCACCCTTCAGTACCACTACTCAGAAAAGCCTGCTCACCTTGTTAGGTGGCCCTATCAAGTTGCCACTCAAGCACCTTGTCCCCAGGCTGCACAGACCATCCTTGTTTCTCTTCTCTTTCCCTGTGTTCTTTCTCTTTTTCATGTTTTCCAGGCTGTGATGGGCATGGCCCCCTGGAGTCTGCCTACTGCCTGCTCACTATCCCAAAGACAGGAGCTGGATACTTCCAGCTTCCAGAAAGCCTCGCTTCTCCTCAGACTAGCAGACTGAGTCTGGAACAGTCATCAACACTTAAGATGTTTAATCTCAGCTCCATCTTAGATTGGATGAGACCCAGGAAGTAGGTATTTGGAGGCAGCAATTTCCAAAATGGCTTGTAATGTACATTTTTATGTTTATTCAGGTTTATTCAAAATGATCTTCATTTAAGGCCAAGCTGTCCCCTTACATTTTTCCCTGTCCACAGAAATTGAAAGTTTGTCCCTAGAAAAGCCTGGATTTGCAGCGTGAGTTCTAGAATATACGAAAAAAAAATGCATTTCTCACTATAAAACCACCAATAGGGAAAGTTCAATAGGAAGTTTTGATTTTGTTGTTTTTGTTTTGTTTTGTAAGGCAAGTCTTGCTATCTGACTGGCTTGGAACTCAACTGAGAAATCTTTGAGGCTGGGCATGGGAGCCCAAGCCTGTAATCTCTAGCATTTGACAGGTAAAAGCAGAAGAGAAAAGAATCAAGAAGAGGAAATAGTTATTTCATTTTAAAATACAAACATCATCTTGTTCCACTAACTCAAGCCTAGCTTTCTAGGATTGCATCATGTGTACTGATAAGTCACCCAGCCCTTTAGCCTGATATTTCCAGTCTACTATATATATATATATAGTATATGTGTGTGTGTGTGTGTGTGTGTGTGTGTGTATATATGTGTGTGTGTGTATGTGTGTGTGTATATATATATATAGTATATATGTGTGTGTGTGTATGTGTGTATGTGTGTGTGTATGTGTGTGTGTGTATGTGTGTGTGTATATATGTGTGTGTATGTGTATATATGTATATACATATATACACATATACATATATACATATATATATACATATATATATACATATATATATTGGCATCATGTTTTTTCTAGACACGGAGGGTGGGGTTTATGCATTTTCTGAGACGTTTCCCCCCTGGCACCAAGAATGCTCCCCTGCTCTTCCTGACCTACTTGACAAAATTCAACTAGCACAATCTCCCATGTAACCTCCCACAAACTGTCCGCCAACAGTACGGTATGCACCAGTATGATATGCACCGATGATGGCCCTTCTTCTTCTTCATGTCTGTAGAAGCTCAGTGTTCACACACCTTGTGCTGCCTCCTGGCCTTACTCCTGGTCAGCTGAGGAAGGACTAAATCCCTCCCTTATATTTTAATGTTTTATTCCATTCTACCTGTGTGCCCCAAAGCCTAGCTACATACACAGAAGCTACTTATTAAAATTTTGACACTTAGATTTGCACATGCTTGCACGAAAGAAATATTCTCATGCATAAAGCAATGGGATTAAAGAAATGCATCCCTCACAAATATTTTTTGGCGGCTAAAAAGGAATCTTTCCTCAGTCTCAACAGAAACTGCACACGGGTGTGTTCAGGGTACAGAAGTAGAGAGAGGCTTGTTAATTTTAAAGCCACATAACATGTTTGGCTAAGACTGTGACTCCGTTTGTGTATTTCAACCACGTAAAATACACCCTGGGATTTTGGACTGAGAAAAATAGCCATATAAGGAGAAAACACGGCATTCCCTATAGCCGCTCTTGTAAAACACTCTTATGATTTAACCCTCTGCTCGGACAGATCCAAGCTCCTGCACTTCGCAACTGCAAACAATCAGATCCCTCGGAGGAGCATTGCCTGTGATCTGCATCACTGGGCACAAAGATCACAACAAACCCTGACAGGTCACACTCAGGGCAGCGTGACCCACCAAAGCCCCGCAGCTGCCTGTCTCTCTCAGCCGTGGTCCATTCTAAAAACAGGCACCCAGACAACTCCGAGGTCTCATTAATCCTCTCCGTTCAGAGCACAGGATTTGGGGTCTGTCTCCATGGTCTAGGTGACAGGCCATCAATCTGTAGCTCCTCCGCGAGGGAGGTGCAGGAATGAGAAGAAGGTCCAGCAGGAGGAGTGGGGAGTCCAGGAACCGCAGCCAGAGGTAGAATCGGGCCAACTGCTGGTCACCTCTGCTCAGTACCAATGGCTTGCAAGTGCTAGTGTGCCTGGCCGGGGTCTCTGGGCTACGCAGAGGAGTTACTGAAGAAAGGGCTGACAGAGAACCAGATGCCCCTAGATCTGCTGTCTTCATCTTGGTTGCTCTTCCTAATACCTCTGATAGACACTCCTCCAGGTGGCGATGTTGAGGTTCTGAGAGACTGATGTCCTTCACATGTAGCACATGACCTATGGCTAGGAATATATGGCAGATACTGTGCTCATTTCCTTCTGTTTGTGTGGTCTGATCTTCCCCACAGTAGGAGGATTTTTCCAAACACCCTCAGAAGCACAAGCACACGGAGGAAGAAAATGAGGTGCAGCTGGAAACAGTATTTCCCAACTCCTCTGCTGCTTAGAGTGGCCCTGTGACCAATTTCCAAATGGAGGCATAAAAGTGAAAGTCTCATGTGCAAATTCTAGGTCAGATGTTATAAAAGAAAGAAGGTGTCTGTCCTACCCTTGAGTGGGCTGGATGCAGATATGGAAAACAAGATGAGATTAAAACTGGGCATATAGAGTAAAATCAAAGCGGCTGGTGGCTTTATGGAGCTCTGCTCCCTAAACAATCCCATTTGAAAAGTGGCATTTCTCAGTGTCTTTGTGACAGAAGATTAGCCTGTGTCCTAACTAATGCCTGTGACTTTTTGCTGCCTCAGCTATGCAAGGAATCTTGAGGCCATGCAAGCTTACATCAATTTAAAAAGCAGAAGCTGGGGGGAACATAGCTGAGTTACCTAAGAGTCAGCAGTATTCCCAGGCCCAGAGCACCAGGCCCTGAGCCCTGCAAGGGTGAGATTGAAGGTCAGAGCCCAATTCCTCCTTCATGGAAGAATGTCCTCAGGAAAGTCTATGTCACAGATAAATTCCAAGAGCAAGGGTTCCAGACCTCTACTATAACCAGAAACACTGTGTTGTCATTCATAAATTTATGTACCTTCCTGGACAATTGTTTAAACCTGTTAACTCACAGACACAGAGATATTAAAGCATATACTGTGGTTGAAATTTGATACTTCCTCCTGGGACCTGAATTTGCTCTTTCTTTGTGCTGTGACATGATTAGGTTGGTACAAAGTAAGTGTGGTTTCCACATTGTTGTGATTTATTCCATTGATATTGGAATAGATTTATAATAAATGTGGTTATGTTACATATAATTGTAATGCACATTTTTTGCTTTGTGTATTTGGCATCAGCCAAACTGACTCATTACTTTGCTGTTTTATGTTTATCTGATATTATGAGAATGGTGTTCCACAAAAAAGCAAATTTGAGTGATATTCTTATTCAAGTTCAAAATGGGTTGTAAGGCATAGAGGCAATTCTCATGAACAATGCATTTGGCCCAGGAACTCCTAAGGAACAGATGGGACAAGCACTGGATCAAGAGGTTTTGACCAGAGAAAAGAGTCTTGATAATAAGAAGTACAATGGCTGACCAACTTAGAGAAGTCTCAGAGCTGAGCCTCTTCTAACTAGAGGGGAAATTGCCAAAGAACGCACTGAGGACCAATCAGTAGTCATTCAGAATTTGAAGCAAATTGGAAAGATGAAAGTGCTTGATAAGTGAGTGCCTTGTGAGCAGACCAAAAAGTAAACAAATAATAAAAAAAAAAAAGTCACCATCTCATACTGTCATTCTTTCTTAGGAAACATTTCTGAACTATGTGACATACAACAAATTTATGAAAATAAGTGATAACCGGCTGTGGTTAGTTGGAGAAGACAAGGCACTTCCCAAAGCCAAATGTGCACCAAAATAGGGTGGCCACAGTCACACGTGGTAGCTGGTCCAAGTCTCTGTAACACTGGTTCTCAACCTGCAGGTCTTTGCTACTTAGGGAGTTGAAAGGGTTGCCTAAGACCATCTGCATATCAGATATTAACATTATAGTTCACAACAGTAGCAAAATTATAGCGATAATGTAGCAATGGAATGATTTTATGGCTGGGAACTATATTAAAGGGTCACACTATTAGGAAAGATTGGGAAGTACTGCTCTATATCTTGTTGAATCTCTGCAAAACCGTTACATCTGAGAAAATGTTCCACAGATGCACAAGTTTCACCAAAGACTGTACTGCAGGCAGCTGGCTGTGGCCAGCAGGGAAGGGCCCAGTTCACTACGATTCCCAGCCCTATGTCCAACAACCATAGCTTCAAATGTTCAAAGGATTGTGCTATGAAATTCTGTGTCACCCACCACACTCACCGGACCACTCACTGACTGGCTGACTGACTGGCCTTTCTCCAAGTATCTGAACATTCTTTTTCCAGAAAAAAAAAAAATGCTTCCACAAGCAGCATGATAGAGAAAATGCTCTGAAGACTTCATCAAATTCTGAAGCATGTATTTTGATGCTACAAGGATAAATAAACTTATAGCTCATATTCCATGAGAAAGATTGTGTTGGTTGTGATGGCTCCTACTTTGATGAATAAAAATATGTTTGAGCATAGTTTTAAGTTTAAGTTATAATCCAAAATCATAATTTCTTTTGGACCAACATAATGGTGTATATTAGATGTTTTTTAAAGTAACGTTTATCCCAAATCCTGAATCCTTATATCTAGCATAGTCAGCCTTTTTGTGGTATTGCCCTGATAGAGTTTTTC